>JAJAGP010000847.1:0-279700 GCA_025084515.1 Ancistrus triradiatus | reverse complement strand
GCTCAGAACTGGCTCATGACTGAAGGCAGATTGGGGTATTCAGTAGATTTCTTATGTTTAGTAGAGTAGCCAGGTGAACTGGTCAGACAGAAGTAACGATCTGTCATGTGATCCTTCTGTTTTTGCCACACCATTGAAACTGGCATTGATTTCCAAGTACAACTGAGCCAAGCTCTCAGGTTGACTGTGCATGTTGCACAACAAATGTGAGGAGCCCAGGGTTTGCCTTGGTTATCGATTTTACATTCAAAATAGAGCTCATAGCGTCTTTGAACCTTAAGCGTGTACACGCCACAGATGTAGCAGTATAAAATGTAGTTGTTGCAACACTGAGTCATTCTGCTGTATTAAATTGTTCCTGAAGACTGGTCACTGTGCTATTGCCTTAAGAACATGCATGTCAGCTTGTTCCCAACAGATTCTAGATTTGAGCAGCTTTTGTAGTTTATCTTAGAGCATCCTTCTTGAGTTAGCATGCCCTGATGTGCAGTAGTCTATGGGCTTTTTCCCCACAGAGAGGCATGTTTGCCACTGTGCCATAAAGTCCGTACAATGCTTCCAATGTTGTCTCTACAAGAGTTCAAGTTCTATATAGTGGATATCTTGAACATATGCCTTAGTGGTGTTTATATAAACACATCACAGCTGTAGCAAGAGGGTTGGAGGTGGGGGGTTATATCTACAAAATGGTACATGATAACAAAATTTGAATGATTTTCATGATCTGTAGTCCAAAATCCATATTAGAAGGACGTAAAATGTAATTCCTAAATGTTACAACTTCAAGACAGTAACATATAAAACATCATAAACACTGATTTCAATTAAAACTCAGTGGCCAAGGCTGCCTTTGGCTGTCACATGTTCTGCCTTTTGTAGGCACTGATGTTAAAGGCAGAGAGTGGAAAAGTCATGAGGGGGTTATGATGGAAAAACCTTTGGAAAGCATTTGTTTTTGTAATCACTTAGAAATTAATGTGAAGTACTGTGCAAAAGTCTGAGGCCACCATTAGATTTGCTGTTTTAGCAATGGTGTAATGACCAAATAATTGTTTAATAACTGTTTCTCAGTCTCTTTATTAGAATACAATCAGAAAATACAGGAAATTTGTATGCAGTTTAAAAAAAAGATAGAAAGAAAGAGGAAAAAAATCAGAATTCTATAGGCTACAGTGGAAGTATGTAGTGTGACCTCCCCTTAGATTTGAATAATAGCAGCATCTGGATGCCACGTTTACCCTTCTACAGTCCGAAGAAAATTAATCAGGGATGGTCTTTTTGGAGGGTAGCAGCCAAGAAACCACTTTTTTGGACTGATATATGGTCATTATACAATTGCTAAAGTACAAATCTAATACTGGTCTAAGACATTGGCACAGTGTTGTAATTGCTGAAATACCGAAACCAACAAAGGTGACTTCTAGAGTTCAAAATCATCCTGTTTTATCCCCACATATCCTGGTCAGAGTCACAGGAGAGGGTCTGGAGCTTAACCCAGAATTCATTGGGCACTGGGAGATGTACATCCTGGACAGGGTGCCAGTCCATCTCAGCGTTCCATAAACCCACCACCTGACCATAATGATGCAAGGCCCAATTTTGGAATTTGAACTGCTGTTTCCAGCAGCTGTCTCTGCTCACTGTTCCGCTGAAGCTGCAACCTCCAGAATGAATTATTACAGGAATGAAGAAAGTGCTATGTTCCCTGATCTGTTATTTTGAAAGAACATAATCGCATGCTAAATGTATGTAGTATATACCAGTAGTTAGGGCTTTATCAAGCCAATTGAAAGAATGAAATCCTGAGTTTGTGAATTGTTCCTTTACAAAATCTCACTTGTCCCCCACACAGGTGTTTCATTATTACCAGCAGGTCTTGGAACTGATCCAGTTGGTCAGAGTAACGGATCTTCCAGTAATTCTTCATTCCAGCACTGAGTTTGAGCTGTATCCTTTTTTTCCCCATGCAGAGTGTTGTGTTCAACACTGTATTCTACTCTCTGTTTTTATTGATGATTTCTCATTATAGTAACATGTATGCTTTTCCTGAATATGCCTGAACATTTTGATTGTTTGAAATGGACACGCAAGTAAACTGCTATGGGACTGAAGTCCGTTTTGTTCATGTTAAGTGTGTGTATATATATATATAAAGTGTTTTTACAGAGCCAATACTTTTTATTTAAAAATATTAATAAAACAACCGTCGAGCTGCCTGAGAATCAGACTTTAAGCGGCCAAGTATGTTTGCAAATTTAAGAAAGTTGTTTCCAGTTACCTAGTTGCTCACAGGAGGCCTTTATACATACAGATACATCCTTTGATCCTTTGAAAACAGAGATTGTGAGAATGACATTGACAGTTAGTGTCACAAATCCTTTATAATGTTGTCTAATGGTGCTATATACACTGCTAAAAAAATTAAAGGAACACTTTGAAAACACATCAGATCTCAATGGGCTAAAAATCATGCAGGATATATTTCCTGATATGGACTGGCTAATGTGAAAATTATCACCCTACAGAGGGTAGAATTCAAGACACCCTGAAAATCAAAGCAACAAAAATGATGCAGCAGGCTAGTCGAACTTCCACTGCAGCATCTCAGAATGGTGCTCAGTAGTTTGTATGGCCTCCACGTGCTTGTATGCATGTCTGATAACGTCAGGGGGCGCAGGAAATGGCATCAGTTCAACACACAAACAGTTGGATTAAGCGGGTATGGAAAATGAGTGAATATTAACGTCTGTATGAATAATTAATTAACTAAGCCCATCCATACTAGCCAGCTGAAATGAACCATATACTGCAATGTCTGAATGTTCTTCCCTCAGATACAGGTTCTACCTTAGTCTCTACTAGGGGTGTAATGTAACAATGCAAAAAGAATGGATCAGTCATACGTCATGCACCCATACGCATTTAAAACTCTTAAGTTCTTTTAATTACAGGGGTCTAAATATTGTTTGCTTAAATAATTTTATTGTTTAAACAAATAATAGGTTACACAAGAAAAGTTCACATGTTGAATTGTTATTCTTCAGAAATAAAAAAGGAATGTTTTCACTCATATTTAAGATTTGGTAAAGCTACATTAGAGCATTTTGCTCACAATTTCCTCAATTTGCTCACAGTTTACGCTTTGGAAATAAAGTGATGTCTTTTATTGAATGTAAAGTCAGTAATCAAGAGAAAATCGAATCGTGAAATCAGTATTTTGAATCAGTAAATTGAATCGTGAGCAGTGTGTATCGTTACATCCCTAGTCTCTACAGCTCCTTACATTATGATTCATTTAAAAATAAAAATCAAATCTCTATAGTAATAATACATCTTTTTATTGTTAGCTTGTGCCAAAGTGGCCAGTAACTGCTACTGGTATCTGATGTATTAGAAACTTCCAGAAATGTATACTGTGCCATTGAATTTCTTGGTGTTTTCCAAAAGAATTATCTCTCTAACTGTCCATGGCCTGACTGGCAGACATTTACATTTACAGCATTTAGCAGACGCCCTTATCCAGAGCGACTTACAGTTGATACAATCTTACAATCCAAGCAATTGTGGGTTAAGGTTAATTGTGGGTCCTTGCTCAAGGACCCAACAGTGGCAGCTTGGCAGAGGTGGGATTTGAACCCTGGACCTTGTGGTCCAGAGTCCAGTACCTTAACCGCTAGGCTACACAGTCCCGCTAGCCTAGACAGAAAACCAACCTGGTCAGCAAACCTGATAAATCATTCAGCCATTCTGGTCTGTAAGAGCTAATAATTATCCAAAAATGGCATGTCTGTCGTTTGTGTTGGCACTACTGTCAGTTATTATCTTAACTTACACTTTCAGAGCATTGTCTAGCAGATCTGCCAAAGCCAAGCTCCTCTTGGACCAGCTCGGAGCTCTACGTGGAACGGTCATTCTAACACACTAATGATTAGATTAGAGTATATGCTTATTTAGCAATTTATTAGGAACACTGAAACTAAAACTGGGTTGGGCCTCTTTTGCTCTTAAAACAGGATCAGATTTTTTGTGGCATGGATTCCACAATGGAATGTTGGAAACATTACTTTGAGATTCTGCCATATGTGGATATGATTGCATGACGCGCAGTTCCTGCATGTTTTTCATGCTGTGAATTTCTCATTCTATCAAATTTCTATTGGATTCAGGCCTCTCGACTGGGAAGACCATTGACGACAGTCATTGATGACTTTAACTTTGTGACATGGTGCATTATTATGCTGGAAGCAGCCGTTAGAAGATGGATGAATTGCGACCATGAAAGGATGTACATGATCCGCAGCATTACTTAAATAGGCTATGGCATTCAAGCAATGACTGATTGGTATTAACAGACCCAAAATGTGCCAAGAAAACATTCCCCACACCATTACACCATCTACCAGCCTGTATTGTTGGCTCTATGGATTCTGACCTTACCATCCGTGTGTCTCACTCACTATTGCTGCCTTAGCTTTCTGTGCTTGGCCAACAGAAGCTGAACCTGCCATGGCCTTCTATTATTGTTACCCATCCATCTCAAGGGTCCCCATGCTGTGCATTGTGAGATGTGAAGTGGTTATCTGAGTTATGGTAGCCTTTCTGTCAGCTTGAACCAGTCTGGCCATTCTCCATTATCTTCTTCAAGCTATTACTGTCCATGAAACTGCTGCTAACTGGATTTCTTTATTGTACCATTCTGAGCAAAATCTAGAGGCTAGTGCATGGAAATCGGAGATCAGGAGTTTCAGAAATACTTAACCAAGCCATCGTTCACAAACTATCATACCACGGTCAAAATCACTGAGATCACATTTCTTCCCCAATGTGATGATTGAAGTGAAGACTACCTGTTACTGCTGGCTCAGACCGGCTTGATTTTATTCTTTGTACTGCTGCCACATTACAATTGCATGAATGTGTCGGTGTACAGGTGTTTCTAATGAAATGCTCAGTGAGTGTATATTAAAATGCTTGCATCTCTTATTCGTATAAAGGCGATTGAGATGATATATCGGTCTGCTTTTTTCTCTGGCAGGTTGGGGCTCTGTTCTCTCTGTCCTGTGTGGTGAGCAGTGAAGCCCTCCCTCCATTGTCCCAGCTGAGTGCCTCCAAATGGAGGGACTTTGTGGCCGGATGTCCAAAAGTCTTATCTGGTATGAAAGTAGATGTTAACTTTAACAGAATGCAAACAAACCTTGTTCCTGTAAATAAAAACTATTTGGGAATGTTTTTGAAACATTCCTGCTTTGTTCTCATATCTTGAAAATCCTTCATACTTTTCATGATGTTAGCCTAATATAGTGGAAAAGGAGACTTTTAAGCTTCTAAATGCTCTCGCTCGCTGTCTATCAACTTTACATTAAATCAAACTGTGTGGAGGGAGAAGGAGACACAGAAATAAGCTTATACATATACGTATATATACAAGTTGTCCTACTTAGAGAATAAATGAGAAGAAAAAATCCAGGAAATCACATTGTAGGATTTTTAAAGAATTTAATTGTAAATTATGGTGGAAAATAAGTATTTGGTCAATAAATTTGGTCCAACTCAATACTTTGTAACATAACCTTTGTTGGCAATGACAGAGGTCAAACGTTTCATGTAAGTATTCACCAGGTTTACACACACTGTAGCTGGTATTTTGGCCCATTCCTCCATGCAGATCTCCTCTAGAGCAGTGATGTTTTGGGGCTGTCGCTGGGCAACATGGAATTTCAACTCCCTCCACAAATTTTCTATGGGGTTGAGGTCTGGAGACTGGCTAGGCCACTCCAGGACCTTGAAATGCTTTTTACGGAGCCACTTCTTCGTTGCCCGAGCGGTGTGTTTGGGATCATTGTCATGCTGGAAGACCCAGCCACGTTCCATCTTCAATGCTCTCACTGATGGAAGGAGGTTTTGGCTTAAAATCTCATGATACATGGCCCCGTTCATTCTTTCTTTAACATGGATCAGTTGTCCTGTCCTCTCTGCAGAAAAAAGCCCCCAAAGTATGATGTTTTCCAACCCCCATGCTTCACAGTAGGTATGGTGTTCTTGGGATGCGACTCAGCATCCTTTTTCCTCCAGTTGAGTTTTTACCAAAAAGTTCGGATGTGAGTCCCCTTTCGGCGTAGTGTGTTACTGATGGTAGCCTTGTTTACTTTATTACTTTGGTCCCAGCTCTCTCAGGTCATTCATCAGGGTCCTTCTGTGTAGCTCTGGGATTTTTTGCTCACTGTTCTCATGATCATTTGACCCCACGGATGAGATCTTGTTGTGGAGCTTCAAATCAAGGGAGATTATCAATGGTCTTGTATGTCTTACAATTGCCTCCCACAGTTGATTTATTCACACCAACCTGCTTGCCTATTGTTAGATTCACTCTTTCCAGCCTGGTGGCAGGTCTACAATTTTCTTCCTGGTGTCCCTTCGACAGCTCTTTGGTCTGGCCATGATTGAGTTGCAGTCTGACTGTTTGAGGATGTGGACAGGTGTCTTTTATACAGTAACGATGTCAAACAGCTGCCATTAATACAGGTAACAACGAGTTTGAGGACAGAAGAGCTTCTTAAAGAAGTTGTTTTACAGGACTGTGGAGAGCCGAAACCTTGCTTGTTTGTGGGTGACCGAATACTTATTTTCCACCATGATTTTTCAATTAAATTCTTAAAAAAAACATAAGTTTCAGTCTGTGTACATTTACTTAAATATGATGTTGAACAGAGGCCAAATTGCCTTAGTCATTTCATCAATGTTTTAAATAATAAGGCTGTCAGAAATAAAAAATATTGGATTTGGGTTTAGTCATATTTTTACCATATGAATTGCATGTTTGTGTTAAAATTGTTTTGCTAGCTATTATTTTGAACCTAAAGAATTAGTTTTCCATTGAAGTAGGAATCTACTTTGTTGTGCCTTAGGAGTGGATAATCAAAAGAAAGCATTTTATTTTAATACTTTTTATTAAGTCAAATAAGATTTGACAAATGGGTGTACAGAGGTGGTGTGATTTACCAGAACGATAACTTTTTGATGTAAAATAGTCAGTACTTTAGATACTTTTGCAAGAAAAATAACAGGTGCAAGCTATTACTGTGTGTCCGGTATGTTTGTGGTGGGAATCGTGCTGTTGCACAGTAACGAGCAAAGTGTCTAAGGGAGAGGTTTGTAATAACTTCTGCTCACAAATTCTATTCACGATATTTGAGTTCAAAATTAGACTTGATTTGTTTTTTATTTCTGAAGTGTATACAATGCAAAACAAAGCACATTTTCTTGGATAAAATAAAAAAAATAACTCTATAAGTCCCCTGCAATTAAAATATAAAAAACTAAAAACAGAGGTTTAAAAATTGTAAACAAAATGCTTCTTTTGTAACTTTACCAAATCTTAAATAACAGAGAGAAAACCGTCCTTTATTTCCGAACTATTTCTGATTAATCTTTATCCTGCTGCATTTAAAAAGATATTGGATAGGAGAGCATGACATATGATTTTGCCACCCTCTGGTGTTAAAAAAAAAAAGCAGTTGCATTAGATGATGTAAATAATGAGACTCCGTATGACACTGACAATCTATACATCACACATTTGTGCATCACAATGCATTGCTACACCTCTAGTATAAAGGGAGTGGTTCAATTCATTTTCCTTTCCTGACTATTTTCTGCTCCTAAGGCTGTGCTGATAGTGCTCTATATTTAGTAGTAGGTAGAATTTAGGGAATAGTGGGACCATTTTCAATATACAATCCCTAGCTACAGCCTAGCTAAGTAATGTCAGGATAAGCTGATTGTATTTGATTGTGGTTTTTTGCAGTGTTGACCCAAAATAAATGGAAATGTCTTTTTTTGCCATTATAACACAGTGAAAACCATCTGTTCACTCATCTGAGTCAAGCTCTGGATTTGGCTTCATTCTGAATTAGTTAGCATGCCATTTAAGAGATTTGTGTTGTTTTTTGTCACTCTTCCCTCAGCCCCTGATGTTGAAGTGAAAGGAAGAAGGGCCATTATTCTCCTCTTGATCCAGGGCTCAGACACAGGAGGTTGCAGAGCAAGACTGATAAACTCAGCCAATCAGATCATGGCAGTGTTTTCCTCTGGCAACAGTTCAAAGCCTTATCCATGAGAACATTCCATCTTCCTCAGGTAAGAATGAATCTGTAGTCCATCTGTTTCTCTACATACATTTAGTCCCCTTTACTACTCTGCTCTGTAATGGTCCAGGACCCCACAGGACAGATCACCACAGATCAGTACTATTTGGGTGGTGGATCATTCTCAGCACTGCAGTTACACTGATGTGGTGGTGGTACTAGTGTGTTTTTGTGCTGGTATGAATGGATCAGACACAGCAGTGCTGCTGGAGGTTTTAAACACCTCAGTGTCACTGCCAGACTGAAAATATTCCACCTACCAAAAATGTCCAGCCACCAACATCCTGTAGGCAGAGACCTGTGAGCACTGATGAAGGATTAGAGGATTAGGCTAACACAAACTGTGCAGAACCAGATGAGCTTCTGTCCCTGACTTTACTCCTATAAGGTGGAGCAATAAGGTGAATGTGTCTATTAAAGTGGACAGTGAGTGAACAGTGTTTTAAAAGTCCAGCAGCACTGCTGTGTCTGATCCACTCATAGCAGCACAACACACACCACCACCACAATAGTGTGTGGTGGGTCTGTGAGGGTCCTGACCATTAGAGAACAGACTAAAGGTGATTAACAAAGCATGACGAGAAACAGATGGACTACAACATGTAATTGTACTATAGATATGGGTGGGTGGGTGAGTAGATGTGGGTGGGTGGGTGAGTAGATGTGGGTGGGTGTGGGTGGGTGTGGGTGGGTGGGTATGGGTGGGTATGGGTGGGTACGGGTGGGTGGGTGTGTTTGTGTGTGTGCATCAAGATTACAGTGTGCAATAAAGGTTGGGTGATTGGATGCAAGTGAGATGTAACGATGAATGTTCCTCAACATTGAGATATTCCGTATTGTCTTTCATCAAAAATATGCCTGTAATTAACACAATTGAAATAATTTGCTTGAGTTATTTATTATTCACGATGCCAGAATGTTCAGCTATTACCCAAAATTTGGGGTAAAGTTTGGTGTCAAGTCTGTGATATTTTTTTTTTCTTTTTTTTTTTTTTTTTCTTTTTTGTTGTGAAGTTAAAATCTTCTGATTCTATGAAATCCTTTGGTGATTCCGTAAAGTTTGCCAGGGGTTGCATCTGCTCGGATGAATTTGGCAGTAGAAGGTGATGGATCAGGTGACGAACTCTATTAACCTTTCACCTTCTCAGCAGGAACCGACACTGCTGATTGGTTGCGCGCTCTGCCCCGTCTCTGTGGAGACGACCTCATGCGGAGGGAGAAGAGGCTGGCCAGGGTGCAGCTTGGGGTCGTCCAGGAATGTGCCAGTAAGTAGTTACCTTGGCAACCGAAGCCCTCTTACCTGAACTCTACTTATTCACATGGCATGTTGAGGGCCAGATATGGTGCCCGTGTTCAAGTGCACACTGTACCCGAGCGCTTGCTTAGAATGGGTGTCCTGTGAAGACATTCCACAGTGGATATTTGTCTGCTGACTTCACAGCATGAGGGAGTTCTTCTTAAGTAACAGCCATTGCTTAAGAACAATGAGCTGTTCAGACTGTCTGTATTGCTCACTCTTCCTCTTAGACATCCTGTTGACTCACCGTGGTCTCTGAGGGATACACCTGCAAGGAATGAGCTTCATCCCTTTGTCTGTACAGGAAGGAGAGAGGAGGCGCAGAAGCCTGCCGCTGTGCCGCTGAATGAAGTGAAGTTGCTGCTGCATCTGGCCAGAGAGCGTTACCTGAGCATGTGTAATGCCAAGCTGTCTAATGCCTCACCATGTGTGCCAGCGACAAAGCCAACACATGCTTCTGTCACAGGAGGTAAAATGCATGCTAAAGTTGACTCATAAGCTCATCAAACAAAGATGAATCATTTCTTGAGTATTGCTTGGTTTTATGGGTTCTCTTGCATTAATAAAATCATCAATCCTGTCAGATAAAGATTCTCTCAGTGGGTGTACAACTCAGCTTTACACAATTCAATGTAACGACTCACAAGCTGCAGACTCGACTCAGACTCAAATACAGACAGTCAATTGTATTGGGCTCTCGGGTGATTTTGCTTGTCAGTCAATGTGTTTTATTATTGACTCAAATCAGACTCACAAGCTACAGACTTAAGACTTGGCTTGAACTCTCAAGCTTTCAGACTCTCCAGCTACACACTTGACTCGGAATCGCAAGATACCGACACTAGACTCGATTCGACTTGCAAAGCTACTCAAGACTGACTCACAAGCCGCAGAATCAAAACTTGACTCAGACTCGCAAACTGAACTCAGTTCAAAGTGAACTCAACAAGCTACAGACTCGCAAGCTACAGACTTGAGACTCGACTCCGACTCAAGTTGCAAACTCAACTTTGAATCCCAAGCTCCACAGTCAAATCCATTTTGAACTGAGAGCTGCAAACTGGACTTGGACTCGCAAGCTCAGACTCTCATGCTGCAAACTCAAATCGACTCGGAATCGCAGGCTACAGACTCAACTCGATTCAGAACCGCGAGAACTCAACTTGGAATCACAAACTACAGATTCGAGACTCAACTTGGATTCACAAGCTGGAAACTCCAGACTCGATTCGGACTTAAGCTCAAGACTAGACTCAGACTCACAAGCTACAGACTTGAGACTTCATTCAGACTTGCAAGCTACAGACTCTGACTCCCAAACTGCAGACTCGAAACTCGAATCACTCACAATCTGAACTCGCTACAGACTTGAGACTCGACTACGACTCGCAAGATGCAACTTGGAATCCCAAGCTACGTACTCAATTTGATTCAGAATCGTGAGCTTCAAACTCAACTTGGAATCGCAAGCTTCAAACTCGAGACTCAACTCAGACTTGCAATCTGCAGACTTGAGACTTGGCTTGAACTCTCAAGCTTCAGACTCTCCAGCTACACACTTGACTCGGAATCGCAAGATACCGACTCTAGACTCGATTCAGACTTGCAAGCTACTCAAGACTGACTCACAAGCCGCAGAATCAAAACTTGACTCAGACTCGCAAACTGAACTCAGTTCAAAGTGAACTCAACAAGCTACAGACTCGCAAGCTACAGACTTGAGACTCGACTCCGACTCACAAGTTGCAAACTCAACTTTGAATCCCAAGCTCCACAGTCAAATCCATTTTGAACTGAGAGCTGCAAACTCGACTTGAACTCGCAAGCTACAGGCTCGAGTCTCGACTCGGAATCACATACTACAGACTCAAACCTTTACTCAGACTCTCACTAGACACTCAGAATTTCAAATTGCACACTGTGGATTCGACTCAGAATTGTAAGCTGCAGAATCGAGACTTGGCTCGGACTCACATGCCCAAGACTCAAACAAGCAGGGACTCATGAACGTCTCTGTTGTCTAGTAATGATTTTATATATTGTGGTGTTTTGTAGCAAACGTTGCACATTCACAATGGCCGGAGAGAAGTGTCCTACGGAACTATGAAAACATGCAAAAGATCCGGCACAGAAATAGGTATGTTTCCGTGTTTACCCTCCCCTTTAATTAGGGGACTATGACAATAGTCCATTACCATCCATGCTTTGCTCATTATAATTTGTATTCTATATAAAGTCATCATCGGTGATAAATGATGGTACACCACTGTTTTCATTAAGAATCCTCACCTTTCATTAGCCTATGGCTTAAGGCAAGCTTTGAAAAGAGAACCAATGTGAAGTTAAAGAATTAAATAAGAAAGCCTTTGCTGCTGCTGTAGTACCCTTTTCTTCAAGTTGCACTTAGATTATAATTGGGCTTGATTGCTGTACTCTGAAGGTCTGTAATTTGCATAACTGCTTTTTGTAGGTTTTGAAATTAACTCTGGTTTTCGTGTTTCAGTTATAACTGAACAAGATATCAAATTGCCATCAATATTGCATATTCCACACACACAACACTCAATCAGAAAAATTTGGGCCGGTATGGAAAATGGAAAATGCAAATGAAAAAACACGGTGTGTCTTACATTTACTTTGACTTTGATTTAATTGCAGTCAGAATGATCCCAAGGTATTTCATGGTTTCTCATCAACTTTATTTCATTTATTAGTAAACATCCATTACTGCATTTCAAGCCTGCAACACATTCTGCAATACCACTTTTTTAATGCAACAAAACAGTTGGGATGGGAGCAGTTAGGGCTAGTAATGAGGCAAAAAAATAAACAATAATGTGGTTTCAAGAAGCTGATGTCAGCTGATTGTCATCATGGTTTGGTACAGAAGCAGTGAGTAAGAAAAGGCTGAGTCTTTGAGCGAAGGCTCTCCAGTTTGTCAATAAATGTGTGAGAAAATTATTGAAATGTTTCAATACAATGTTTTGACTGGAAGGGATTTGCATATTTCTCCCTCTACAGTGCATGTCATTAAATGATACATGGAATCTGGAGGAATTTCAGTGCGTAAAGGGCAAGGGCGCAAGCCTAAACTGAAGATCCGTGAATTGCTATCCTTCAGACAGCACTGCATGAACAATCGTTATTCATCAATAGCTTATAGAACAACAGGGGCAAGGGATTACTTTGGCAGACCTCTGTCAAGCGCTAGAATACAGAGTTACATTCTTAAATACCACGTAAAACATTAGTGTGCAAAAAAGAAGCCTTGAATAAGACCTGAAACACTTCATGACTTGGTGTCCTCGATGGTGAAACATTTTTAAACTGTTGTGAGAAGTAATAACAGCATTATAAAGTTTTTGGAATGAATTGCAGGCCTGAAATGCAGTAATTGATGCTTAATTAGCAAATGAAATGAAGTTGACCAGACAAAACATAAAATATATTGGGGTCATACTGTCATACTGCAAATAGGGGCCACCGGAGTGGCGCAGTGGTCAAATTGAGTCTTTACATCAATATAAATATTTTAATTTATTTTGCATAACCTCTGCACTCCTCTCAACACTTATCTGATTCTAATTGTTCTATTTGTGCTAATTGATTGTCTCACAAAAATTGCTTGTTTGATTTTGTGTCCCAGTAATAAATGGCAATGGCTTACACAACAAGACTAAGCGAGATAGAGAGAAAGCCAGAGAGCACAAGAGCTGCAATGCAAAAAGAAGGGCTATCGGAAAATAACTTTATTTAAAATGTATACAGTGGGCCAAAAAAATATTTTAGTCAGCCCACTGAGTGTGCAAGTTCTCCTACTTAGAAAGATGAGAGAGGTCTGTGTAATTGTCATCATAGGTACACTTCAACTATGAGAGACAAAATGAGAAAAACAATCCAGGAAATCACATTGTAGGATTGTTTAAAGAATTTAATTGTAAATCATGGTGGAAAATAATATTTGGTCACCCACAAACCAGCAAAGATTTCTGGCTCTCACAGACCTGTAACTTCTTCTGTAAGAAGTCCTGGAGTGGCCTAGCCCAGTTCTCCAGATCTCAACCCATATAAATGTGTGTGGAGGGAAGACAAACGACCATGTTGCCCCAAAACATCACTGCTATAGAGGAGATCTGCATGGAGGAATGGCCAAACTACCAGCTACAGTGTGTGCAAACTGGTGAAGACTACCGGAAACGTTTGACCTCTGTCATTGCCAACAAAGGTTTATGATACAGAGTATTGAGTTGAACCAAAATTTATTGACCAAATACTTATTTTCCCCACCATAAAATTTACAATTAAATTCTTTAAAAATCCTACAATGTGACTTCCTGGTGGATTTTTTTTCCTCATTTTGTCTCTCATAGTTGAAGTGTACCCATGATGAAAATGACAGAACCTCTCTCATCTTTCTAAGTAGGAGAACCTTGGCACAATCAGTGGCTGACTAAATACTTTTTTGCCCCACTGTACCTGTTTTTTTTTTGTTTATACTGTAAAACTTGCGTATTCCATGTACCTTACCAGCATTTTACCGAGCCCCTCCACAATTTATTGGCACCCCTAGAAATTCTTAGAAACAAAATGCAATAACGGAAGCATTTATTTCCATTCATATTACATTTTTCTAAGTTGACCAGATTGTCTAGGAAATTTCAAGCATAATCATTAATTGACCTTTTTCACAGGGGTATGCATGAGGTGAGACAGGGGTCAGGTTCTCTCGTCATCATGGAAATATGAGAACATATCATAATTCAAATAAGAAAAAAAATTGACCTTCATAAGTCTGGAGATGGCTATAAAAAATAGAATAGCTACTGACATGAGAATGTTCGTATCTACAGTTAGGGCTACAATATCAATTTTCCATTCAACTGGACCTGTGAGAAACATGTCTGAATGAGGAGCCAAGTTTATTTTGGCTCCCGTCCATGCACAGTGAGGAGGCTGGTCAGACAGACAAAAAAATACCAGTGATTAATGTTGGAGAGTTATTTCTAAAAAATCTCATTTTGGAGTCACCAAGTCTCCAAACCTACTGTCAGATGCCACCTCCATGCTAAAGATTATTCGGAAGGCTTGCTAAGTAAAAAAGTCTTTCCTGTCATCTAACCACAGAACTCGGCCCCTGGAGTTTGCTAAACGCTAATGGGACATTGACTGAAGCTGTGTCCTATGGTCAGATGAAACAAAAATTGAGCTTTTTGGCGAAAGCTCTGGGTTTGGCCTAAAAAGAAGTGTGGCTATGCTGAAAAGTAACCGATGCCCACTGTTAAGTGCGGTGAAGGGCTTGTAATGTTGTGGGGCTGATCGTTTCTCCAAAGGCCCTGGGACCCTTGTTAGGGCAATTTCACATCATGCACTCAAACTAAAAATGGGTTATCATTTGATCTTCTAGCATGACAATGATATAAAACATACATCCAGATCAACACAAAAATGGTTCACCGAACACAAAATCAAGCTTCTGCTATGACCATCTCAGTCCCTAGAAAACCCCATATGGGGCGAGCTAAAGAGGAGAGTGCAGACGAGAAAGAGACTATATCCTGGTTGATCTGCAGAGATTCTGTAAAGAGAGCTTCTCTAGCCTAATAAGATGGTATAGGCAAAGGGAGGTTGTGCAAAAGTATTAAGTGCAGTATTAAATAGAATTGTCTTGGTTAGGGTTTTCTGTTCTCTGACTAAATTTACCTTAGTTGAAGGTTGAACTTTATATTACTCTAATATTATATTACTGTAATTACTCTAATATTTTCACTGTGAGATTTTTTTATAACTGTTTGCTTATTTTTATTAGGGTTGCCAGTACTTGTGGAGGGGACTGTATATGATTAGCTCTTTATTCCCAGTTCCAAAGCCAATACAGGCTAAATAAAAAGTATTTTAGAAACAGGTATGAGTTTATCCAATTAACAGTAGTATAAAAAAAATTTTTCCCTAAAAGACCCAAATGCGAGACCGCTTCTGCATTTGCTTATTTTTTGGTCATTTGCATGATTTATTTATGTATTTATTTATTTATTTGCTTATTTACTTACGTACTTTGAAAGCATAAATGTATACAAGGAAGCTGATGAGACTTGACCTAGGAATAAGTTTCGCATTTTGGTGTTGAGTGTTTATCCTGCACAGAACAGACCTATGAACACCCTCTGCAGGTCACGCTTGTTCAGCAGTGGCTCATCAGAGTGCCTCATGGGCCCTAAAGATGCCCAGAAGAGTGGTTCAGCACCACTGGATGCAAGAGAGCTCCTCAAGCACTTCACTCCTGATGGGCTGCCTAGTGGAGAACTACAGCCTCTGCCTGTCCTCAGAGGGTGAGTCTCAATTAAACAAGAGTCCTGGTCATGCTTGGAATAGAATTAGATGGTTGAAGATAAAGCTGTCATGATAGCAGAGGGACTTTTCTCTATTAAAACACACAGTGATTACAGCTCATTAAAACCCTAATAGAGAGCCTTGCTATATAAATATATATCCAGCTAACTTTTAATAGAAGGAATCTTAATTGAGTAAATGTCAGGCAGATGGTGTGACGGTATGAATTGTACCACTGCTAAAGTAATGTGTTCTTGCTCTATAAGTCAGAAGGATTCATTGAGCACCTCTGAAACATCCAGTTAATGCCTCCATCTGGCTGCCTGCACACCCGCCTTTCATACCGGCAGCAGTTCAGTGTGCCCTACAGGACGAAAGATGACAAGGATAAAAAAAATATATATATATATATATATATATATATATACATACTGGTCCTTCTAAAAAAATTAGCATATCATGATAAAGTTAATTCTTTTCCATAATGTAATGATAAAAATTAAACTTTCATATATTTTAGATTCATTGCACACCAACTGAAATATTTCAAGTCTTTTATATCTCACAAAATTAGCATATTTCATCCGACCAATAAAAGAAAAGTGTTTTTAATACAAAAAAAAGTCAACCTTCAGATTATTATGTTCATTTATGCACTCAATACTTGGTCGGGAATCCTTTTGCAGAAATGACTGCTTCAATGCGGCGTGGCATGGAGGCAATCAGCCTGTGGCACTGCTGAGTGTGTTATGGAGGCCCAGGATGCTTCATAGCGGCCTTAAGCTCATCCAGAGTGTTGGGTCTTGCGCGTCTCAACTTTCTCTTCACAATATCCCACAGATTCTCTATCGGGTTCAGGTCAGGAGAGTTGGCAGGCCAATTGAGCACAGTAATACCATGGTCAGTAAACCATTTACCAGTGGTTTTGGAACTGTGAGCAGGTGCCAGGTCGTGCTGAAAAATGAACTCTTCATCTCCATAAAGCTCTTCAGCAGAAGTGCTCCAAAATCTCCTGATAGCTAGATGCATTGACCCTGCCTTTGATAAAACATAGTGGACCAACACAGCAGCTGACATGGCACCCCAGAACATCACTGACTGTGGGTACTTGACACTGGACTTCAGACATTTTGGCATTTCCTTCTCCCCAGTCTTCCTCCAGACTCTGGCACCTTGATTTTCGAATGACATGCAAAATTTGCTTTCATCCGAAAAAAGTACTTTGGACCACTGAGCAACAGTCCAGTGCTGCTTCTCTGTAGCCCAGGTCAGGCGCTTCTGCCACTGTTTCTGGTTCAAAAGTGGCTTGACCTGGGGAATGCAGCACCTGTAGCCCATTTCCTGCACACGCCTGTGCATGGTGGCACTGGATGTTTCTACTCCAGACTCAGTCCACTGCTTCCGCAGGTCCCCCAAGGTCTGGAATCGGCTCTTCTCCACAATCCTTCTCAGGGTCCGGTCACCTCTTCTCGTTTGTGCAGCGTTTTCTGCCACACTTTTTCCTTCCCACAGACTTCCCACTGAGGTGCCTTGACACAGCACTCTGGGAACAGCCTATTCGTTCAGACATTTCTTTCTGTGTCTTACCCTCTTGCTTGAGGGTGTCAATGATGGCCTTCTGGACAGCAGTCAGGTCGGCAGTCTTACCCATGATTGCGGTTTTGAGTAATGAATCAGGCTGGGAGTTTTCAAAAGCCTCAGGAATCTTTTGCAGGTGTTTAGAGTTAATTCGTTGATTCAGATAATTAGGTTAATAGCTCGTTTAGAGAACCTTTTCATGATATGCTAATTTTGTGAAATAGGAATTTTGGGTTTTCGTGAGCTGTATGCCAAAATCATCAGTATTAAAACAATAAAAGACTTGAAATATTTCAGGTTGGTGTGCAAATGACTCTAAAATATATTAAGAGTTTAATTTTTATCATTACATTGACGGAAAAGAAGTTAACTTTATCAACAACATGCTAATTTTTTGAGAAGGACCAGTATGTGTGTGTGTTGTGTGTGTTTGAATTATATATATATATATATATATATATATATATATAATATATATATATATATATATATATATATGATATATATATATATATATATACTATATATATGATATATATATTTTTTATGAATAGTATGCATGTACATTGGGGCAAAAAAGTTTTACCCTCCCCGTTTGCATCTTCACTGCTCTCACTGATGGAAGGAGGTTTTGGCATAAAATCTCAATTGATACCCATGGCCCCGTTCATTCTTCCCCTTAATACGTCTCGGATCAGTCGTCCTGTCCCCTTTGGCATAAAAACAGCCCCAAAGCCTGATGTTTCATCCCCCCCATGCTTCACAGTAGGTATGGGTCTTCTTGGGATGCAACTCACCATTCTTCTTCCTCCGCCAAACACGTCGATTTGAGTTTTTTACCAAAAAGTTCTATTTTGGTTTCATCTGACCACATGATAATTCTCCCCAATCCTCTTCTGGATCATCCATATGCTCTCTGGCAAACTTCAGATGAGCCTGGACAATGTTACTGGGCTTAATCAGAGGGACACACCTGGCACTCAGGAGGATTCCTATTCCCCCTCACGCTTTAGTTGTTTCGGATGGTTTAGCCCTTTAGTCCCAACTCTCTGCAGGTCATTCATCAGGTCCGCCTCCTGTAGTTTTTGGGATTTTTGCCTGCTTTCACCGTTTTCTCATTATCAAGCATTTTTGGACATGTACTGGCTTAAGCAGAGGGACACACCTGGCACTGCAGGATCCGAGTCCCTCAGCGTAGTGTGTTACTGATGGTAGCCTTTAGTCCCAGCTCTCTGCAGGTCATTCATCAGGTCCCTCCGTGTAGTTCTCTGATTTTTGCTCACCGTTCTCATTATCATTTTGACCCCAGGGGATGAGATCTTGCGTGGGGCCCCAGATCGAGGGACATTATCAATGGTCTTATATGTCTTCCATTTTCTTACAATTGCTCCCACAGTTGATTTATTCACACCAGCCTGCTTGCCTATTGTAGAGTCACTCTTCCCTGCCTGGTGCAGGTCTACAATTTTTTTCCTGGTGTCCTTTGACAGCTCTTTGGTCTTGGCCATGGCTGAGTTTGGAGTCTGACTGTTTGAGGCAGTGGACAGGTGTCTTTTATACAGATAACGAGGTCAAACAGGTGCCATTAATACAGGTAACGAATGTAGGACACAAGAGCTTCTTAAAGAAGAAGTTATAGGTCTGTGAGAGCCAGACATTTTGCTTGTTTATAGGTGACCAAATACTTGTTTTCCACCATGATCTACAATTAACTTCTTTAAAAATCCTACAATTTGATTTCCTAGATTTTCTTTCCTCATTTCGTCTCCCATAGTTGAAGTGTACCTGATGAAAATTACAGACCTTTCACATCTTTCTAAGTAGGAGAACTTGCACAATCAGTGGCTGACTAAATACTTTTTTGCCCCTGCGTGCGTGCGTGCGTGTGTGTGTGAGAGTGAGTGACAGAGAGAGATAAAAAGTGTAAATTACCATTTCTACTAAACTCATCCTGGTGATTGATCATCTAGGGATAGAACCCTAGTAATAGAACCTGTAGGTTTACATCAGAAAAATGCTAATTTAAAATGCATTCTTAAACTTAAAACAGTAAAGGAATATAAATTTAGAAATCATTCAAAAAATATGCTTGTGAAAGTTAATTAAAATGGAGATGGAAAGTAAAACAGACCTGGAAAACTAAATATGGGTAAGCACCGTTTAGCGACCATCCAATAATCTTGCTTTAATGACTTGGGTCTAAATTATAACAAATTATAAATGGAAACAAAACTATTTTTTTACTTTGGTTAAAGGTTTAGCATGTGTATTTTTAATGCCATAAATATTATTTTATATTATTTTCAGCCAGCGAGGTATGTTTTTTTTATATTTAAATTCCGCTGTGCATGTTGTTTTGGTTCTACAGTATGTGTGATCATTAATCTGTTGTTTTGACTGAAGAACCATTGTGTTGTGCATTTCCTGGAGGGTGTGATTATGTATAACAGTCTAGGCTTCGGATGTTGTGGAGATGGTAGCATTATACTCCTGTTTTAAATGGAATCTATGAAGCTTGCGTGTCATTTGCATGCAGTTTTCTCTTGAAAATACCCTTTGTATTTACATTACAGTAGCATCAAAAGATTATGCGACTGTAATGTCCAGTCAACGACCATTTCTATCAACGTCCTGTTTCACAATGTAATGTGTTCATTAAACGGCGCATACCTGGACACTAACTAGGACGTATGAGTCTATAACCTCTTTTCAAATGTGACTAAATCACGAAGACCTCTGTTCTTCATGGAGGGAATTGTAATGTCATCTCATTGATTGATCATCTAGGGATAGAGCCCCCTCTCTAACAGAGAAAATCATCTACCTGTACCTCTACTTATTCGAGTGAAACATCAGCTAGTAATAAAACCTGTAGGTTTACATCAGAAAAATGCTCATTTAAAATGCTTTCTTAACTTCAAGATAAAACAGTAAAGGAATATAACTTTAGAAATCATTCAAAACATATGCACCTACCACACTTTAGCAACCTTGTAGGAATAGCCAGCATGATTTCAAGCTGTAGTTAATATACCTATTATCCACCTTTTGCTATGGTTAATTATTGTTTGTAAGGTAAGTCTGAATGGAACAAATTACCACTTGATGTTTCTTACAATGCATGTAGGGAGAATGCATTCCAGCTCTCTTCTGATCTCACGCCACGAAAAGTGACCAAGCTCCCGTTTAGGCAAGCGGCCAGTTCCCACTACCACGGCATTGAGTGAGTGTACACGTTTGACTATTGTAGCCCCATTAGCCTTCAATCTATTGTCAGTCTACTAAGCACATCCTTGTATGTATCTGCAGGTTTTGCCTGGATGAGAGAAATGCTCTGGAGAGGGACCGGGGCTTTGCAAGCCTGCAGTCACGGCTAATCCGCTTTGAGACCCAGACTACATGCTGCAAGGAACCGTGCCCGGTGCCGCTGGCACTGAGCCCCATGCCTACGTCTACACCCACACCCTCACCCTCAGAACCTGGTAGCGTGCCCGACGGCGAGACCGCCCACAGTGAGCCCCCACTGCTGAAACGTCATTCACGTGAACCAGAAGCTCTCGCACACCAGCACAAGAGGTCAGAGCCTGCTGCACAGATCACTCTCAAGTCAAGTCAGATTTATTTATATAGCGCTTTTTACAATGCAGCATTGTCTCAGAGCAGCTTTACAATTTTTGCTTATCTTCTAATATCTACGTCCAAACCCAAATTGAGCAAGCCTAGGGCGACAGTGGCAAGGAAAAACTCCATAAACGTTATGGGGAAGAAACCTTGGGAGGACTAAGACTCAAAAAGGGACCCAACCTCCTTGGGTGGCTTAGATGATAAATGTAAGAATGAAAGTAATTTATCTAAACAAATAAGTCTTATAGTTCAAATAAAATAACTTAAAAATATGCATTATGTAATCTAATACACAGTCACTCTAGGATCTTGAGTCCTCAGCAGGAAAGTCCCAAGCAGCACAGCCATCCGGAGGAGTCAAAAAGTTACTGCCCTCTGGTGTGGCCCGGGTATGGTGGGACTGGAGCTAATGATGGAAGCAATTTTAGCAGAGCTGAAGTGGATGAACATCTTACTGTGTGAGGCTGGAACTGCTACCGGAACACAAGAAAACAGAAAATGTAGATTAGTTATTGATTAAGAGCACAGAGTCTATTAACAATCGTGAGACTTCAGCAGATTAGCTCTTTCAGCATGACTAGAAAGAGGAGAACCAGAAGGTAAGAGGGATCACATGACACATGAGCAACCCCACGGGAGGCAGAAGACAGCAACCCAATGTCCCAGATCACCACAAAACTCTTTGACTATGAACCCTCAGAAGGCAAGGATACACAAGTCAAGATCTAGAGGACCGAAGCCCAGCCCAGCCTTACCTCCCACCAGACCTTCCCGTCTAAAGGACAAGGCATGACGAGGCAGGCAGGCCAGATATGACGACAGACTCCGGCCCCAGTGACCCAAGCCATGCATCCCAGTCCAAGTTTAGCCAAAAGCCTGTGTAAAGAAGTATGTCTTTAGTCTAGACTTAAAAATTTGGAGTGTGTCTGAATCTCGAACTAAAGTGGAAAGTTTATTCCATAGTTGGGGAGCCATGTATGAAAAGGCCTTTCCCCCTGCTGTGACTTTTTAATTCTAGGAACTGAAATACAGAATTTAACTGGTAACCAGTGGAGTGATGATAGAAGAGGACTGATATGATCAAATTTTCTAGTTCAAGCTGGCACTCGAGCCGCTAATTGAAGTTTACTTATAGATTTACTAGAGCATCCAGTAAGTAAGGTGTTACAGTAATCCAACCTTGAGGTTATAAACGCATTAACTAGTTTCTCCACATCATTAAAAGTATGTAATTGAAAGAAAGCAATTCGAGTGATGTTCCTAATGTGCGCGTCAAAGGAGAGATCTGAATCAAATATTACACCCAAGTTTTTTACAGATGGCCTGGGAGATACTGGACAGCCATCTAGATTTAGGATAGATGTAGCCAACCTGTCTCTCACTAATGGAACCTCAGTTTTAGTACCTCTGAGTTAAGTAACAAAGTTCAATGACATCCAATCTTTTATTTCCTTTACAAAATCCTCAGTTTTGCTGATTGTAAATCCATCATTTTGTTTGGCTGATATGTACAGCTGTGTATCATCTGCATAGCAGTGGAAATTAATGCCATGTTTACGAATAACTGAGCCTAGTGGCAGCATGTACAGAGAAAATAAAAGCAGGCTAAGCACAGACCCCTGAGGCACACCATACTTCACTTTTGAGAGCTTAGAGCATAGATTATTTACATAAACAAACTGGTACCGGTCGGTCAAGTAGGATTTAAATCAAGAAAGTGCCAACCCCTTAATACCTACAGTATTTTCTAATCTGTTCAGTAAGACATCATGATCTATGGTGTCAAATGCTGCACTTAAATCTAACAGAACAAGAAAAAGAAACGCAGCCATTATCTGAGGATATGTATGAATTATTTAGTACCCTAATTAATGCTGTTTCAGTACTATGATGGGGCCTGAATTCTGACTGAGATGTTTCATAAATAACATTACTTTGGAGGTAACTTGCAAAGCTGCTGATAGAGAACTTTTTCTAAGATTTTGGAGAAGGAAAGGTAGATTTGAAATGAGTCTATAATTAGATATCACACAAGGGTCAAGATTGGCTTTTTTAGTCAGTGGTTTGATAACGGCACACTTAAAGGATTTGGGCACATAACCAAAGGTAAGGGATGAATTAAAAATAATTAGCAGTGGCTGTATAATACTAGGTATCACCACTTTGTTTAAACTTGTAGGAATTGGATCTAATAAACACGTTGATGACTGATCAATACAAGCTGATCAGTGTGGGTAGTTCAGTATTAATAATTGGTATGAAACAGATGTCTACACTAGTGCTGCATCCGGAAGGTTGCTGAATAGTTTGATGTGATGAGCATCGAGTTTTAAGCCTAATATTTTCTATCTTGTCGTTAAACAAAGTCATTGAAATCGTTACTGTTAACATTAAGCAGAACGTGAGAGTCACTTTTTGTAAGTTTTTTTTTAATCTGGAGACTGTATTAAAGAGAAATCTAGAATTATTCTTATTTTTCTCTATGATTGTGGAAAAATATGCAGCTTTTGCTTCAGTAAGGGCATGCTTATACTCTGCCATGCTATCCCTCCAAGCAGTCTTAATTGCCTCCAATTTACTATGTCACCACTTATGTTCTAAACTCTGTGCTGTTTGCTTTAAGATACGGGTGTGGTCATTATACCATGGTGCTAACCTTTTTCCCTAATGTATTTGAGCCTAGCAGGAGCAAAGAAACATGCATTCTTTACACGCTCAAGATGACTGGGCTCCGTATGTGTATTAAATTTTAAGTCTGGTAGGTTATTAATAAACACAGCTGGAGTAGCAGATGTAATAGTGTGCTTGGTGTGATAACGCAGTAGGATTTTATTTATTAGAGATGGCTCAAAAACTAAAAAAAAAAAAAAAAAATGACGTCGTGATCAGAAATCAAATCACTTTGTGGGGAAACATCAAGATTATCTGTATTGATACCAAAAGTTAATATTAGATCTAAAGTATGATTACAGAATGTCTTTCAGAATGCCACTGATTATGTTCTTATTCTTTATGGAGGTAGTTTTAGTTCCTGCCACCCTTTCAAACTACAGTTCAGATAGATTCAGATTTGCGGCTAATAATCGTTGTTAGTTAACAGAGATTTTTTTTTCTTTTTTTACTTTATCAACTTTTTGCAACTGATTTTAGTAAATATATGGTCATTCTGAATTTGAAGCCTGCAGCACATTCCAAAAAGCTTGGGTCAGGGGCAGTTACCACTATGTTACATCACCTTTCTTAACAACATTGTCCCAAAAGTCGATTGCTTCTGAAAATTATTTGAAAGGTGGCTTGTCTCACCACAACATGTTTCCAGTTTCTGTCAGTCCACCTCTGATGAACACCAGCCTTTTTTGATGTTTCATGTTTCTCCTGTGCATAGTAGAATCTGTGTTGAACTGTTTACTGACAGTGGTTTTCTGAAGTTTTCTTTAACCCATATGTTTAATAGAGATATATTTTGTATATATCCCCCCCATCACCACCATCCAACACACATTCCCAGTGTAAAACTGCAACTTCTATTTAACCTAAACAGAATAATCTGTTGCCTGGTTGCTGATGCTGAGGATTCCCAATGACTATGACTATGTCATGCTGAGAATATGAATAATTTCTCAGCTGAGTGATGTTGGGAAAAAAAAGAATGTACTGTAGGATATAATAAATGATTCATTCTCCTCATTTGTTTTCTTTTACCGAAAGGGGCCTTTGTTCATCATTTCTCCTCGTTCAGCTCGTTAGAATGTTACCACTCCATTGATCACCTCATCAGTGTAGATATGCTTTTATTCCATCCCATTTGATACCACTCTTTATTCACGTTTATTTCCACCCAATTACATTCATGCTGAAATTGAGATGAGATCTAAGTTTTTATGTCTTTTTCAAAGAGTGGAGGTGATCAGAGACTCCTATTAGTAGTGGAAAAAAAAATCACTGCGTGGTGTACAAATCAGACTGCCTATGTGAACATCTTCATTAAATCCACCTGGTCCATAACAGCGAATTAACATCCACAGAAACTCCTGAATCTTATGTTTCTCAGCAGAACGTTACCCAAAGCGTCACATTCCCTCCACCAGCATGCCTTCTTCCCACAGTGCGTCCTGATGTACGCATGCCTGACAGTCCATGTGCTGGAAAACAAAATGGTAGCAGTCCCGTGGTCCTCAGGGGTGCTGCCCTGATGCACCCCTCCTAACCAGCAGTGAAAATTTCAGTGACTTGTACCACAGTAGCTCTTCTTTTCATTTGGACCAGACAGGATAGGACTCTATATCATCAGTGATCCTCGGGCACCAACAACCTGTCATTAGTTCATGGTTTGTGGTTGCCTACCAGTTAAGGTACTGGACTACGGACAAGAGGGTCCAGGTTCAAATCCCAACTCTGCCAAGCTGCCACTGTTAGGTTCCTGAGGAAGGTCCTTAAACTATAATTGATTGGACTGTAAGATTGTATCAGTTGGTAGTCGCTCTGGACAAGTGTACCTGTACCTGAGATCTAAGAATTCCAGTAAAAATGCTTGTTTAGATCTTTGTTGAGAAGGATTCATACTGCGGTGGGATAATGACCCAAAATAACAACTTCTTGAAGATCAATTAGTGCTGTCAGCCATAGATTTACCTCCTCAGTCACCTGACCTAAGCATCATTTGTTGGGGCATTTAAACCAAATCCGGCATTTCTGGGAGCACTTGAATCAGAGACAACCAAGCCTTTAGTACCATCAAAAGATGCTCTTTGGAATATTGGGAATTCATGTTGAGATAACATGGACCAGGACATTTTGCACAGTGTCATTACACCAAAAAGGGAGAATATACTAAATACTAATAAATTCTGGATTTTAAAAAAAGATTCAAGGGTTCAAGCCCCAGCACTGCCAGCTGCAACAGTTGGGCACTTGAGCAAGGCCTTTAAGCCACAATCGCTTGGAGTACATTGTAAGATTGTATCAGTTGTAAGTCCCACTGGATAAGAGCGTCCTCTAAATGATTGAATGTGAACATGTTGTCCATCAATGAACTTTGAGCTCCTAATATCCTGTTGCTGGTTCAAGATTTGTCCCTCCTTTAATGGTTAGATTTCATGATGAGACAGATGTTCTGTCCCTGCTCCAGTTACACAATTTCAAACAAGCTATCAGTGTCAGTAACTGAAATGATTTATTTCTATTTGAATGAGATATGAATTGTATTGGTATGAATATATTTTGTATATGCCAACAACAGCCAGAATAACTTGCACCCCAGTGGTACCATCAGGAGCTAGTACATATTAATGGCTTTCTGAAAGGCCAAAGCGATGCACTTCCTAATTACATTTGTGCCTGTCATGTGGCAATAAAAAAGAGGCTTGTTTTAATTTACTGGGACATTATACAACTAGTCAGTCCAATTTTACTGATGATTTCCTTGGAGATGGACAATTCAGGATGGACAAACATAGAATACTCAACCAGCAAGTATACTGTATTGAAATGTACTTCATGTCAGTACCAAAAAGGATGAAACTATGTACTGAGGATGAAATAATAAAGGACTGCTTGGTGTCAGCACGCACCATTCTTTCCCTTGAGAAATGGGACTCGGTGACATGTAACTATGGAGCTTTAAACCACTCTGAGTGAGAAGCTGTGTGCAACTTTAAGCTTGCATTGGATGAGCTTTTTATTATAATATGTATTTATGAGACACAACCTGCCATGCTGTAAAAACTGAGGAATTATTTGGTATTTAGGATACTTTAGCTTACATAATCATTTGTGTGTTGGTTCTTTTAGAACCCCAATTCAGGAAAAGTTGGGACCATATGGAAAATGCAAATAAAAAAATGCGGTGTTTCAGTGTTGCTTTTAAGTTTAAAAACAGCTTCTATAGGCTACAGTGGCAAGTATTTCTTGTGCCTCTCCTTACATTTGCGCAATAGCATTATCTGGCAGCTTTTTTGGGATACTAATTTGATCCTTCTACAGTCTGAAGCAGCTTGATAAAGAATGGCCTTTTTGGAAGGGTAGAAGTCAAGAAACCACTTTCTTCATAAGGGCATCAGCTGAAAAGGCCAAGATGTGCTAAAGCTGGACCAGTGGAAATGAGTATTATGGAGGGAAGAATCCAAGTTTGAAATGTTTGGGTCCAACCTTTGACATATGTTATCATTATACCTTTGATAACACAACAAATCTAGTGGTGGCCTAAGAATTTTGCACAGTATTGCATGTTACCCTAAAATCTCAATGTACCATTCTGCATTAATGCTGCCATCACAGAACTGTAAATGCCCTTTGCCATGGGCATTGACCCAACCCCATACCATGACAGAGCCTGGTTTTGGACTTGTTGCTGATAACAGTCTGGATGGTCCTTTTCGTGTGTGGTCAAGAGCACACGGCATCCATTTCTTGCAAAAAATATATGGAATACTGATTTGACCACAATAGACGTTTCCCGTGTACTGTGAGAAACAAGCCCAGAGAAGCTGACACCACTTCTCCACATGGTTAACATTTTTAAAAAATGTATTTATTTATTTTTAGTACAGTAATATAATGTAGTGTTTGTCCAAGATTTGCCCAAGTAATCTCTTGCAAATGTGGTTCTATCAGTTATTGATGAATAATGGTTCTTGATGCAGTGGCATCTGAGGGATCGGAGATCAGGGGAGTTCAGTTTAGACCTGCACTCTTGCCATTTGCGCACTGAAATTCCTCCAGGTTCCTTGAATCGTTTAATTATATTATGCACTGTAGGGGGAGAAATATGCAAATCCTTTCCAATATTTCATTGAGGAACATTGTTTTTATTCGTTTTCACATGCATATGTTAACGAACTGTTGATCCTCAGCCCATCTTTGCTCCTCAACGACTCAGACTTTTGTGGATACTGAAAGATTGTGGATTGTGGATACAAAATATTAGTGACATGTCTAGAATATAAAAAAAAATACAAAAGAATTAAAATATATTGCTTATCACAGTGGGTCGCTGCTTATAAAAGTGTGTAGTGTGATGTAATTTATGCAATATATAATATTAATATCTTCATATTGGGAGCTTTGGTAACACAGCGCAATTTGCTAGTCCACCACAGAGACCCAGGTTTGACCCCTGGTAGTACCTTTTGTCCTTGTTAGGCATCATGCAGGCAAGATTGGCCATGTCTGAGTGAGGAGAGGTCAGACAGCAGAGCTCTTCCCCCAGCTCTGCAACAGCGACCTTGCCAAGTTCAGCTCTCTGTGTGGTTCACATGATTTATTTATTTATTTTTCTGTTTTTTTTTTGTTTTTGGTTTTTAACTCATGTTAGCCAAGTCTTAGAGCAGCGAGTCTCTGGGCTCTCAGTGTAATGGAGGCAGCAGTAAACATCCAACAGTCAGAGCTCTGCAGCAGCAGGCAGGACGCTCACTCTCCTCTTCAGGTTCAAACAGACACTCTGTTGCTGGAGCTGAGACTTCCCACGAGCCCTCACCCAGCCAGAAACCCAGTCAGGGTCCTACCGAGTCTCGCTCACAGAAACACAATCGGGTGAGCACTCTCTCACACACGCCTGAGGCTCAACAAAGGTTCATCTGCTGCTGTTCACTGTTTGTCAGGTTCCTTCTACTCAGTCTGTCGATGGAAAGGGGCCACTGTCGGACTGCCACTGACTAGGACCATTCTCAGTAAAGCTGTGACACTGATATGGTAGAATGTAGTGCTGGAACCGGGTTTATTCCAGCCCATAACACCAGAAACAATGGGTCTTGGAGGTCAATTTAAAAGGAGCTCTTTGTTCATTTCTATTCATTTCCAGCCTTACCAAACTCTCTCTCACTTGTTCAGTGTACAAAATGTAGTGTTTTGCAACACATGCTACAGACTGTCTACATCCAAGACCCTACATAATTGTTGTACATGCCTGTTTGAAATTCTCCATAAGAGAAGCAAATTGATGCGATTTCCTCTCCACTGGAACTAGCTAGGGTTATTTGGTCTAGTAATGTTCATATGCTCGTACAATAGCATAAGAATTTTTAAACACACCAACCCCTGCTGGTTTGAAAATGGTCCAGTGACCTAAACTAAAAATAGCATTCTGTGGTTAGAAACTACAGTGCATTTGGAAAGTCTTCAGACCCTTTCACTTTGTTCCCATTTTGTTATGTTGCAGACTTGTGCTGAAATAAAACAAAGTTCAAGTTTCCCCCCATCATTCTGTGTTCAGTATTCCATAATGAGAAAATAAAAACAGAATTTTAGAAATTTATTAAAAAGGAAAAAACAAAATTCTGTATGGACATAAGTATTCAGACCGTTTGCTAAAACACTTGAAATTTAGCTCTGGGGGTCTCCCATTTCTTTTGATCATCTTTGAGATGTTTCTACACCTTAATTGGTGATAAATTCAGATGATTGGACATGATTTGGAAAGACACACAGCTGTCTATATAAGATCACAGCTAACAATGCACATCAGAGCAAAAACCAAGCCATGAGGAGGAAAGTACTGCCTGTAGAGCTCAGAGACAGGAATGTGTGGAGGCACAGATCTGAAGAAAGCTACAAAAAATCTGCTGCACTGAATGTTCTGAAGAGCGCAGTGACCTCCATAAATCTTAAATGGAAGTCTGGAGCGACCAGGGCTCTTTCTAGAGCTGGCTGCCGTCACTCTTCAGCATCCAAGGCCAATCAACGACAGACGCAAGGTTACATCAACACTCAAGGTTATATCAAAATTAGTCTCATATATGTTCAGGTTAGGGGCCAATGTAACATAATAAATTAACCTAAAGCATGTCTTTGGACTGAGGGAGGAAGCCAGAGAAATCGGAGTACCCAGAGTAAACCCACACAGACACGGGGAGGACATGCAGCCTCCACACAGAAATTACACATGTCACTCCACCTTGGGATTGAACCCAGGACCTTCTTGCTGTCAGGCGACAGTACCACCTTCTGAGCCACTGTGCCGCCCCCAAATTAAGTAATCAGAGGAGAAGGGCCAGGTGAACAAGAACCCAATGGTCACTCTGACTGAGCTCCAAAGATCCTGTGTGCAGATGGGAGAAACGTTCAGAAGGTTAACCATCACTGCAGCACTCCACAAATCTGGGCTTTATGGCAAGTGTGGTCAGTCTTTTCATCAGACCACAGAATGTTTTCTCACAATCTGAGAGTCCTTTAGGTGCTTTTTTTTTGCAAACTCCAAGCAGGCTTTTGTCTTTTACTCAGGAGGGGCTTCTGTCTGGCCACACTGCCAGGCTGGGTGTCCAGCTCCTATGAAGAGTCCTGGTTATTCCAAATTTATTTCATTTAAGAGATATAGAGGCCACTGTGCTCTTGGGAACTTTCAGTGCAGCACAATTTTTTTTTGTACCCTTCTCCAGATCTGTGCCTCCACATAATCATGCCTCTGAGCTCTACAGTTTCCTCCTCATGGTTTGGTTTTTGCTCTGATATGCATTGTTAGCTGTGAGACCTTATATAGACAGCTGTGTCTCTTTCCAAATCGTGTCCAGTCAACTGAATTTACCACAGGAGGACTCCAGTGAAAGTGTAGAAACATCTCAAAGATGATCAAGAGAAATGGGAGGCCTCCGAACTAAATTTCAAGTGTCATAGCAAAGGGGCTGAATACTTGTTTTATTTTATTTTAGTTTTTCTTTGTTAATAAATGTGCAACAATTTATAACATTTAAGTTGTCATTTTCTCATTATGACTCCATAATTCAGTGCAGGTGATTGGGGGAAAACTTGAGTTTGTTTTATTTTATCACTAGTCCTCAATGTAAAAAATGTGAACAAAGTGAAAGGGAACGAAGACTTCTGAATGCATTGTAACTGTTATTGAAGGTCTAGCAATGGATTAAAACACACTAATGACTAGAATCTCCTGTGAACAAGAGGTCTTGCATAACCATTTCCTTTCTATATTTAGAAACGGAGGATGTTAACATTTCTGAATATCTCACATTTGTGTCTTGTGTTTGAATTGAAACCACTTTGTAATTAATACTGATGGAAAACCTCTTCTTATTTCTACACTGTACACTTACAGTTCTTATAAGAAGACATAAGTGGGCGAGCAGGTTTTCAGATTTTGGTGTGGGCTTGTTTTTGAATTCTGTTTTCTGTTCTGTTAGATGCTGAAGGAGGTGGTTGCAAAGACACTGAAGCACTACGGTATCACCAGTGAGCACGAGTGCTTCAAGACGTGCAGTCAGAGACTGTTCGATGTATCAAAGCTCTATCTAAAGGTAGTTGAGCTCACTCAAACAGAAAGTAGTATATACAGATTCATACCCGTTTAGTCAACTGTGTGATATGATTATTGGCAAAAATGCCAATCAGGGTGAGTCACAGTTTGTTCTCACGGGTTCATACTCCTTCGGTTATGCTCAAAGTTTCCTTATGAGAAATTGCTTTTTGGTTGGCTGCACTATTTAGATTGTCTTCACTAATGTGGAGATGGGCTCTATATTGAGATGTAGCACACATCTCACCATCTGCAAGTTATGCATACCTGTTGGACTCTAAATAACTTTCTATCCTAGATGGAGGTAGCCACGCCTTTAATATTATTGCAGTCTATGCCTCTCTGGGAAGGTTGTCCTCCAAGTTTTGGAACATGCTTACCATGTTGCCTGCTTACAATCAGTATTCCAGTTGTTCCCAAAGGTCTTCTTTGAAGTCAAGGTCCCTGCTTAGGTTGGTCCAAATCCGTAAGACTGTAGGGTATAAACATTTTTATCTGCTTGGAAGAAAAGTGTGATCAAAACTGGTCTCACAGTCTACACACTTGTTTTAATGTCCAAACAAATTTAGAGTGGCTGATCTAGATCAGCTTTGAATGCACTAGCATTAATCATTCCCCTCACTAGAACTCAGGAGCTAACAGAACAGCTCTACAATTAGCACTACGCATTCATGTATGTGACATTCACTTGGCACCCACCAACTCTCATTGCCAGTGTGAATTGTGATTCATTCGGTGCATTCTCACTGCTCCAAATTGCAGTTATTGTGAATTACATCACTCGAGCTGACATTGCTGCATTGTGCATCATGATCTTCAATTTGTGTGCAGCTGCTTGGCTATAGACACCCAGTCCATGAGCTGCACGTTCTAGCGATGCTTACAGAACTCGATAGAAAGTAGTGTGCCCTAGGATAGTTGTCATTGGTACTAGGCATTTCTCATATACAATAACAGCATGAAGACCTCATGAAGACCGCTGGAGTGCCGGTGTTTGTCTATGGAGATTGCATAGCTGTGTTAGACTTCATGTTCCGTTCACAGAAGGCGTGACTGAAATGGAAACCTGCTAATCAGAAGTGCTGTCTACACATGGTTAGCCACATAATACTATTCATTGCTCTCAAGCATTGATGAGCATTGGGTGCCAACACTTCACAGATTCACAGATTGTCCCTCTTTGGACCATTATGGGAGCACCCCACAAGCCTTGCAATTTAGAAGACACTTCAACCCAGTCGTCTGCCAATAACGATTTGTTCCATGTCAAAGGTGCTCAGGTCTTTACGCCTGCCAATTTGTTCTGCATCCAACACGCCCACTATGAGAACAGACTGTTCTGTTACTGTCTAAAATCCCAGAGCTCAACCTCTGCTTTTGTAACGAGATAAATGTTATTCATTACCTGAATGTGACTGGTCCCAGTGTGTTTGTATATTAAGTAATGGGAGATTAGTGAGAACGTCTAAGTTACTATGTCCTTATTTGGGACAGGATCTGAAAACATCACGGGGCCTTCATGAGGAAATGAAAAAGGCAGCCGGAAGAAATGCCAAGCAGGTAAACCATCACTACACTTCTTTATAGTTTCTAATTACCTATACAGGCAAGCGCTGTTTAATGACCGATACGCGACCGTTCGCTTCAACGACCAAGGTCTTTGAAATTATAACTTGTTAGTTATAAAAAGAAACCATCTTAGCTCCAGACGTTGCGGCTGTAAACAGCCAATTAACACTGGATAAACAAGCAGAGGCAGGAGTCTGTGTCTTTGTATGTCACAGTTGCCAGGTCTGCTTATGCCAAGCCACTTTTGTCTTGTTTTCCTGTAAAGTCACTTCCAAATATGCAGGTTTTTGGGGCTTGTTTCTACAGCTTGTTTGGACTTGCTCCCTGATTCGCTCTCGCTCGCGCGCTCTCTCTCTTCGCTCTCACTTTCTTCACTCCTTAACCTGTATATTCTCTCTAACCTAGAACTATATAAACTGGGCCATATTTCACCTCTTGAGTCTCCCCTCTCCCGTTTCATCTGGCTGACCTTCCGTGCTTTCCCATTACACAGGTTGTAACAGTACATTACTATATTTTATATAATTATTGCGAAATATCCATAAGTTTAGCATGTCTAACAGTTTAGCTTCCACTCGTGATTTCAGCGGTAATGTCTGACATCATTGCTGGCACCCACGGTTTTTCTTGTGAAAAACCCTTACCTTACAGTAGCCTGAAAAGACCTTCACAAAAACGTAATTGTGGCTGTTAAAATGTTGCATACATGGTACACTCGTCTCCCTGAAAGGCACAGGATTGAACAAAAAAGTAGCTGAAAAAAAATCTCTACTGTGCTGAGGCCTTTTCAGATATGGGGGTCAAGGCTGGTCTGTCATCAGATGGTTGTCTATATGTGTTAAAGAATTAAGTGGTTGATAAATATGTAACTCTGTGCATATTTCATCTTTGACCGCTACAGGTGATTGACTGGGTTGTGGAGAAAGCTTCTAGGAAATGATGTGTAATCCTCTTCAGCATTAAAATGGGGCTGGTGGTCAGAGCCGAGTGCTTGACATGACTTCAGAGGGATATGACAACACTTCCAAACTAATCCCTGCCGACACATCTGTATTGTCTAGGTGTTTTCCACAGGCAACACTTTCAACACATTTCTCTCTACTGAGCAAGCTGCAAAAGACCTTAAAATTCTAGTATACAAGTTTTGAGCTTTTAACCGGTTTTCTATTCCATTTCAGTATAGGGAAATGTGTATCCTTTTTTTTGGCTGAGATAATAACCTTTATTCTACAGATGTGGTGAAAGAAACGTTTTTTTTGCATCCCTTTAAGAAAAATAATAGGTGTTTTGTTTTGTTTTGTGTTATATGCTGTCTTCTGTATTAAAAGTATTTATTTTTACAATTCTGCTTAAGTCACTTCATACATTTACTACTGTTGCTGTTTTATGAATTTTAGTTGTACACTATTAAGGGGACAAAAGACAGGGAAGCAGAGCTGGAGGTGGCAGAACTTAAGATGTTGAGGTTCTCTTTAGGAGTGTCTAGGGTGGACAGGATTAGGAATGAGATCATCAGAGGGACAGCACAGGTTGGAAAATTGGGAGACAAAATTCGAGAGGGAAGACTGAGATGGTTTGGACATGTGCAGAGGAGGGATAGTGGGTATATTGGTAGGAGGATGTTGGCGATGGAGCTGCCAGGCAAGAGACGGAGAGGAAGACCAAAGAGGAGTTACATGGTTGTGGTAAATGAAGATATGCAGGGAGTTGGGGTGAGAGTAGAGGACGTGGAGGACAGGGTGAGATGGAAACTTTTAACTTGCTGTGGTGACCCCTGATAAAGGGAGAAGAAGAAGAAGTTGTACACTATTAAGGGTATTGCATTATGGCATCACCCAAAAAACTCCAACTGGTGATAAAAGAGCATAACTTTCTTAAAGTAAGTAATCCCATTATCAATGGCCAAGTATTCTCATGAGTTTGTTTTTTTTTTTTTCGTTGGATTGCGGAGAAGTCAAATGAAACTTTTACCCTACTTACCCTGTGTTGCTGGATTACATTAACAGCACAAGTCAACCTTGAAATTGGTGCCACATGAGCACACTGAAGAAAAAACCACTAGGTACTATTTCCACCTGCATTCCTTGTCAGCTTAGCTAAAATAATGTCATCACCCTAGTTTGGTATTCATCCCCACGGTGTAGTGGAATTTGCTCTGAATAGACGACAAATGTAAAAAATCTGAAAATGAATTTTTGGTATAGACAAGGCTTGGAAAACCTCTAAACATTCCCTTCTACGACAAATCTCTAGCTGTGGTCCACAGCGTAATGTCTGCGCCTCTAATCTTCTTCAGTGTGAGGATGCACTTGACTACAATAATCAGGTAGGTTCATTACAGCTGTGGTTGTTTCAAACGTCTTAGATACTGATTTAACAGTAGATATTGGCTTTTTCATGAATGTAGATGTATTTTATAGGCATTGCCTGAAAGCAAAGTTTAATTTTTAAGCGTTGCAACAAGCAAAATGCACCCATTCGGTGAAATGACTCCGTAAATAAGATTACAGTTTTATATTTAGTTATTAAAAATACACACATTGACAAAGACTATTACTCACCAAGAAGTTGTTGGAATCAAATGAAACTTTGTGTGAATGTAATGATGATATATGTAAGTGATTACAATAGAGCACAAGGACACGTTTATTGGGGACAAGTGTACAGTTGAAAGGAGGCCCTAGTACCCGGTTAGGCCACCTCTGGCTTGGATACAAGAGATATGGTCAAGTATTGGCGGCAAACAGGTTCCTTATGGTATCCTGTGGCATATTTGCCCACAGATGGCGCAGCTGGGCAGGTAGATCCTCAACTATCACACCAGCAGTTGGAGCAGTATGTTGCTCAACAGCGAAGCCTGGATTGAAGCGCTCACCATGAGGCCTCCATACTCAAACACAACCTTCATCGGATCCCAGACGGAACCTAGGATTTACCGTAAAGACCATACGGTTCCAGTCCAGGGTTCTTGTTCACAACACCACTGCAAGCTAAGGTGACAGTGGCTGGCTGCCAATGGCAGGACGTAATGGGGGCCATGACATCAAATTTCTTTCTGCTTAGTACCTGGAACAATCACTCTAACAGTTTGATTAGAATAGTATACACCAATCAGCCATACCTTTAAAACCACCTGCCTAACGATGAAGAGAGACAGTACATCACTCTCATTTAAGATCTGAGGAATCTGGAGGCTAAGTCAACAACTTGTATCAGAGTGCATTATCCTGCTGAAAGAAGACACTGCAGTTAGGGAATACCAGTGCCATGAAGGGGTGTCCTTGGTCTGCAGCAATGTTTAGGTAGGTTCCCTTCACCTGTCAGTGGCTTAAATGATTTGGCTGACCAGGGTATTCTTTCAGCTTTTGAACCTTTAGGTTAAAATGTAGTAGAGCCATTCCACCGAATGGGTACAATTTGGGCCCCTAGGACATTACATTGATAATTATTATAATTAACTGTAAAAACATTTTATTATTAAGCAAAGTGTCCTTCACAGTGATGCAACTGCAAAACTACCTAGAACACTGTTCCAGGAAATATAATGATTAAAATCCTTCATAAATCTTTTAATTGTTGTGTTGCTCCATATCCCATCTATGCCTTAAATATTTATTTCATAAGAAATCCATAATATTTTAATTTAAAATACACATTTTAGTCATGTCTCCAGGTTTTCACTCCCTAGCATCTCACTTCTGAAAATGATGGAACATACCACAAGTTACATGTTGAATAGGAAGCTCTATCATCTGGATCTTTTGAAGACCATAGGAAGACCAAAAGTTAGTTCTCTCTTATTTTTTCCTGTATATTTGATGATATTGTTACTACTACTGAGAAAGTTAATCTCAACTTACTATCCTGATACCAAATTTATTTAGATGTTATTTGTTTATTGTAAAAATACACATTTTTGGTTAATCATGTTATGTCATTAGTGTCCTAATTGTATTAGTATGGATGCCATGTGGTTACATGTTATGCATTTGCTAATCCCGTGCTGAAAACTCAGTCCTGTTACTCATAAAGAGCGACAGGACTTAAGAAATATACAGATATAGAGAAATAACAGTAACAGGAGAAACTAAAAATGTAAAAATAAAATAAAGTTGCCTAAGATTGACCACTACTCATTATGAATAGTTAGATGTGTTGTTAAATTCAGTGTTGAAAAACTATAAAAAATGATTAATTTCTAAGAGTTACAACAAGCTAGATGCACTCAGTAAATAAGATTACAGTTTTTGACATTTATATATTAAATATTCTGTTGCTATCTATTACATATTCCTGGGTTACTGGGTATCCTTTTGAAATCCTTTTTGATCAGTGGCCACTTGGCATCTCGTGCCCCATGTGGGCTGAACAGGGGCTCTCTTGGCAGTACCACAGTTCACATTCCAGGCTCACAGAGGTCTATTGTTCCCTCTCGGAGCGAAGAAGGCTGATGGGAAATTGGGAGTTGTACACCATGCTGGCAACCTGAACAGGTCTCAGTAGCAGACAGTAAGACGAGCTCATGAGCTGTAGGACCAAACTCAAATAGTCTGGTTTGTTACAATGTGTACTTCTGCTGCCTTTCTCAGGACTTTAATAGTGGTCCTTTGTGTCATGTAATAGCCAGTGTGACATTTGAATCCCATCAGTGTTTATATTGCAATACAGTTCAGAAGAAAAGACAAGCAGGTGTTACATTTGTGATTAAGGTTCTAACCAGTGGATTTATTTCAGAACCATTTTGGATGCGATTTGACATCGTTTTGTGCATTTCTCAGAACCGTGCACCTGTTGATTGTAGCTTCAAAGCATTTATTTACACAATCCAGCTCCTCCCCTTTTAAGAAAACATTAAAAATAACAATGTGAATTTATGCAATCTGCTCCCTTCTTGTGAAAGCCCAAAGCTGAACCGCTTGTACCACTTCTCTATTCCACTTCTGTCTAGTCTTCCGGAATGCAGTAGTCAACAATAAGCAGGATATTAAATATCCTACAGGGGTCTTGCCAACTAGAAAAAATGCATCATTTTGGGGGGGGGGGCTGTTCCAAAAAACACCGTCCAGCAGTGCCCTCACTGGTTACTTAAACCCAGCCTAGTCTTCATAATTTACATGGTAATTTCCATCCCTGGCTGTGAGCATAGTATGGACTGTAAAATGACTACTGGTATCATACAGAGACCTCCATGGCTTGACTGGGCTGATATTCTGGTCACAGATAAATACAGAAAGCAGTGGCAGTGTTGAGTTCAGTGAATTCTAATACCTTGTCTAGTTTAAAGACACACTGTAAATTGTACTCCAATTGTATTTTGTGTCCTTCATTAGTGATGAACCTGATGGACTGTGCTGATGTCATAAGTCATGGTCTTGTTGACAACTCTAAGACCGCTGGAGGACCAATCCACCTAAATCAAAGTAACGGGTGCAAATAGTCTCCTTGTGAAATTGTGAATTTACAGAGTTTAAAACTAAACTCTCTCTACCTCATTATAGCTGCCAACATTTTAAAACACATCTACATACAGTTCCCATTCCAAGCGGCCTCTTTATCATTAGATTAAGTGCTTAATACTGCTGAACAGAAGGGACTCTAAGCAATACTTAGTATCTCTTACCAGCCCAATCACAACTTAGTGTTCATTTCGTTTGATCAGTGTTAATCAAAATCATTATATTTGTAATTGATTGCGTTTCACTCTTAAATCAGATCGGTGCTAAAAAGGAACTCATGGCTATTAATCACTTCAGTATTTTCAGATCCTCACTGGCCTGATCATATAAATCTCAAAACTCGGTCCTCGTTGGGACCAATTGAGTCCTTGTTTCTGACATTCACTCGGCAGTTCATCTCAGACCACTAAGCCCAGTCTGGTGATCTTCGCTGAAAGGAAGGAATGGAGAATAAACACAATGGGCTTGGGACAGGAGTGTAGGTCCAGTTGCTGTGAACAAAACAAAGACACACATTGAGCCATAAAGGGAAGTTGCTGAAGAGAAGAACATGATAAGCAGCACTGTGGTTAACAGTGTAGCTGTATGCTTGTAAACAGAATGTACTCACTTCTAATGACTGGGTCCAGGGATGTGCGATATTGACAAAAACAAAATTATCTTGATCGATTTTATTGACAACGATAATTAGAGGACACTTTTCAACCTTAATTGTTGCTTACTAATGGCATTAATGGAAATGACACTGAATTAAATTTAAATGCAAGGAAAACCACTCGTATTTATTTACTTAAAACTGAAGCGTTCAAGTAAAAACTAAACACAGAAACTAGATTTATAGTAAACAACAGATTTATGGTAAGGCAGAACATCTGATTCATACCTGTCCTGGACAGTTTGTTTCAAGGACAAAGTTTGTCACATTCTGTACAGTAGTTAGTTCGCTGGAGAAATTTGAAGATTGCCGTCTTTTGAGCAACATCCATCTTTTGAAAGCCAAACAACCTTCATGCAACTGAGCATGACTGGGCAATTAAATCGAACCACAGACCGTGAGGCTGGTGGTGTCTGCATTTTGTCTTTTTTCCAGTTTGTTCACTCTTTTTTTTTTTTATATTCAGTCATGCGCTTTAAGGTTGAACGCTAGTTGGGTTTGTGCATTCTGTATGCATCTGCAGCAGTCTGTCCTACCTGATTACATGTAGCAGTGAATATGTGAACTCTTAAGTTGTGTTTTTACTGTTTTTTGCAAACTGAGTGACGTGCTCAAATGTCAGCTCGTACATCGTTAAAACAACAAGTAAGATATTATTAAGAGGATACATAACACACACCCCTTACTGGGTACATGCAAATTAAATCACTTTATCTACGATCCAGTAGGCATTGTTTGCAGTCATAGTGAGCAGACAGTTATGGTTATTTATATGTTGCATCCTACCCCTGCCATGCACAAATCAGCAGGCTGGACAAAAAGTCCCACTTTAACATTGTTAACACGTGCACTGATATTTGTCGCATCACCCACAGGGCTCACATTGAATCGATGTAATGTGGATAAGACCTGGTCTCCTTGTGCTTCATAAAATCTTTATGTAGTAACAGCTGGTGGGTTCCAGACCGAACTGTGCCTCCTACTCAGGTCGAGTACCACACAGGGTACAATTAGCTATGCCTGAGGAAGGAGTGGCTGGAGGGAAGGGAGCAACCACTGGCACTCCATGGACCGCGATGGAGTTTAGTGTACTGTATGGCACCTGACTACACAAAGCAATCTCAGAACAGGCACCAGAGCGCTTTCTCCCGCAACAATGTCCAGGCAAACCCAGGTCCCTGTGATGGTAGGCTAGCATATCAGACCACTACACCACCTGAATGTGGTATTCTATATAGGAATACAAAAATATCAGCACTTAATACTCACTTCCCTGGCGCAGGACAACTGATTGCAAGGTTGTTATATTTTGTGTAATATACTCATTGACAAAAAAAACAAAGCACCCAGATAGAAGGCCTCATGGTGAGCGCTTCAATCCTGCCATTGCTCTGGAGTGACACACTGCCCCAACTACTGGTGTGATACGACAGTCGGTCACCCCTAGCAGTGATACAAGGGACACTAACTGCTCAGCGATATGCGCAGGACGTCCTCCAGCCACATGTTGCCTCTCATGGCAAGGCTTCCAAATGGTATTTTTCCGCAGGCTAATGCTAAGCAAGGGTTTCCCAGGAATGTCTCTGTCAGATTGCAACACTTCCTTGGCCTGCCCAGTCACCAGATTTATCGCCAATCGAGCGTTTATGGGACCATCTGGGAAGCTAGCTTTGGCAGCCTACGAGTGTGCAAGATCTACAGGCCCAGCTACAACATCTGTGGGCAAATGTGCCATAAGCCTCCCAATCATATCTCATCTCGTATCCAGGCCAGAGGTGGCCCAAAAGGGTACTAGAGCCTCCTAATTTCACTCTAATATTGTAATCCTACATACAGAGAAGAATTTTTTGTCAACGAGTGTATATACAGACCAATAATATATAATAATACCAATAAGTATATCAATTATTACATAGATAGCAATTGTCATTACTAAATTATAAAACTGTTAAATGTTAAAGGGATACAAGTTAAGTACAAACAGGTAATTGATTATTACTCACTATTTCACCCTCTTTGCCTCCAAAATCCAAATAGAGCATCCGCACTCCATCGTCTGAAGACATTCTGAGTTTCTCAAAGGGGTAGCTGAACAGTGGCTGGGCATGAGAAGCTTCTCCTTCAGGCATCACTGAGAAGCCCATCTCATAGTGAATGACTAGCCTGCAGTCCTGGCCCTGGTACATGCAGCCTGAAATAAACAGACACAATGCAATGCAGGTTAGTGCTGGATAGAAATGTGCTCTGTTGTCGGAGAGCATTCTTATTACATAAAGATTACGGAGTTGCATTTACCAGAATGATCCGAGTGCCACTCTGTAAGACTTCACAGTAGTGACTGGTTGTATTCACTTGATTTTGTACTGGTTTGTGAATAGGAATGACAGTCACAGGCATGTCCAAAGTTTAGCACAATTATGTTACTGTTAACTAGCAATGTACAGCATGTGGAGAAACAGACAGAGTGCAGTCTGTAATTGTAGAACCACAAAGTGCACCTATATAGTAAGTAGAGCTCATCAAATCGACAATGAATGTAGGAACAAGGAGGTGTACCTAATAAAGTGATCGGTGACTGTGTGTATAGACAGACAGTGCCCTCCATAATGTCTGGAAGAAAGACACATTTTTCTTTGATATGTCCATCTGCGTACAGTTTAGAATTTCAAATCAAGCCAATCAGGCATTATTAAAATACCCATTCCAGACTTTAACTTATGGGTATTTGCATATATTTCAGTTTCACCATGTTGAAATTACAATTTCAGGGCACCATAATGTTTGGGACATAGCAACGAGAGGAACATTAAAGCAGTCATATTTTGCAGTACGTTTTTGCATATCCCTTGAATGCAATGACTGCTTGAAGTCTGCGATTCAAAAACATCACCAGGTGCTGAGTATCTTATCTGGTGATGCTTTATCAAACCTCTAAAGCAGCCATCTTCAGCTCTTGCTTGTTTCGGGGCCTTGATCCCCTTAATTTCAGCACATGATCTCTATGGCAGGAGCTCAAGGGAGATTTTCCATGCAGACTGTGCTGTTCTTCAGAAGGAATGGAAGAAAAGGATCGAGTTTAAATATCTCACTGCAATATTGTGCTGTGCTTTCTTTAATCATCTGATGCACTAACATATTGAATTCCACCAAGATTAATGAATAATATAGACACTTTGGTAAACATTTCACTGTCGCATTCTAATGAAATTGAAGAGGAGGTCAGACTTGTGGTGTGCATGTGCCCTGTGATGGACTGGCCCCTGAACCTGAACTAGATTAAGTTGTTATGGAAAGTGAGTCAGAGAGTGAATGTTTGAATTTTCAGTACTGTGGTTCAATAATTCATCCTGCCTCAGCAGATTAGAAGCTCTCACTTATTGAAGTGGGCATGGAGTACAGGGTTCTTACTAAGACTTCGGCACCTCCACTCAAAAGTTTCCAAAATCCAGTCCATGGCATACTTACCACACCTTAATGTTCTTTTGGTTTAGGCTTTTAAGTTACATACTAGAGAAGTATTCTGATGCATGCTCAATAATCCAGGTAAGTAAATCCCAGAAAGTTAAATCAGTTCATCTGGACACAAAGTTTTAAGTGGGAGAAACGAATTCACTCATCGAAGTGATCTGGCTCAGCTAGTTGAAACATCCCCAATCTTATATACAGCACATTTGCATAACAAGTGACACCAAGACCATTGTGTAATAATGAAACCAGTGATCAGTTTCATATGCAGATTGGCCTCGAGTGATGTTCATATAGGATTGGGGAATGGCTGCAATCACGGCATTGTAAGATGGTGAGAGATGTACTCTGAGGACCCCTCCTCAATTCAGGAATGGGTGTGTTTCCTCTTCCCATAGATGGACTCTGACTCCCCGTTCAAAAATTCAAAATCAAGAATATCCTTGAAAGAGCAGCCACTGGAATGACACGCATGAATAGCAGGTGTCCAGTTGAACTGATTCAACTTTCCAAAGAACATTTATAAATGCTATGCATCTATGCAGCTTTTTTGCGCTTATTTATTATATGCTCTACACAAGAGCATTCACCAGATGACCAAATGTAAATACTGAAGCCTAGCATTGTGCATTTCTATATTGTGTGTGCCGTCCTTCATGGCTAATGCCGTTGAACAGAGCATTATTTTTGAATTCATGTTTTTATACATAAAGACCTGACCCTACAGTAGAGGTGCATATGAAGGGCACAGAACGCAGCCAAACATGAATTTCTAGGCTGCCAGTTTCCTTACTTTAACCACAATTTAAAAGGATCACTATGACAACAGATGAGTTGAATCATAAAGGACTGCACATAGGAGACTGAAAGGTCAAACCGCAGCAAAATGTGTAAATAGGGCAGAAAAACGCATTGAATGCATGTTCAGTGTGGAAAAAAAGCCAACAATGACTGCATAACCAATCGCAATCACTTTGACTGATAAGTCCAAAAGAAGGGCTGTAGCTTGTGTAGTCCACCGTTTCTCAACAATGTTTCTTCAAACCCATGGTCAATCTTTGGGGAGGTGGCTTCATTCACTGTAGATTCGTGACTGGACCGTGTCTTCCATTGCCACTAATATAGTAAAAGTAGTTCTGTTACCTAGTCTACCTTGTTGCCAAGGTTATGACATTTTCCAGCATAAAGGAAGTTATAGTGTAGTATGAGCTCCCCAATGACTAGTTGTATGCTCAGAGATTACAGTCAATCAGAGAAACAGAATTATTGGCGGAATCACTAATAATATGCTAAACTAGCACGCCACCAGTGGTGTTATTACTATTGTGTAAGGCAATTCTAAAGCAGTGCTGGGTAGGGCATCATTTGCTCTCAAAACAGCCCAGTTCTTCATGGAATATTTTCCACAAGTCATCAGAAATGTTTCTTTGAGCTTCTGCTCCATGTTTTATGGATGATTGTATCACACAATTCCTGCAGATTTGCATGCTGCAGCACTCCAGTTTTATCACATACAGATCCAGTGATTGGGAAGAACACTGAAGTCATTGTCATGTTCATGAAACCAGTTTGAGAGGAGTTATGCTTTGTGACATGAACAAAACCATTGTGGATAACTTTTGGTCATAAAGGGATGCACATGGTTAGCAACAATACTCAAACAGGCTGCAAACAGATCATTGTTTGGTATTAACAGGCAACTTTAGTGTTAAGCAAACTGGCCCCACACTATTACACTACCGCCATCAGAATGCATTTTTGACACAAGACAGGTTGGGACCATGGATGCATGCTGTTGGTGCCAAATTCTGGCCGTGTGTTCCTCAGCAGATATGGAGATTTAGCAGACCAATACATTTTTTCCTGGCTTCGACTGTCCAGTTTTGGTGAGCCTGCACCCACTGAATCCTTAGCTTTCTGTTCTTGGCTGACAGAATCGGGACCCGACGTAGTCTCCTGCTGTTGTAGCCAAAGTGCCTCAAGGTTTGATGTGTTGTGCATTTGGAGATGCTTTTCTGCTCAACACAACTGTACAGAGTGGTTATCCGACTTACTTTATCCTTTCCGTCAGCTCGAACCAGTCTGGCCATTCTCCATTTGACCTCTCTCATCAACAAGCCATTTCTATCCTCAGACCTGCTGCTTAGTAGATGTGTTGTCTTTACTGCACCATTCTGAGTCTCTGAGCTAGAGACTGTTATGCATGAAAAATCAGGAGACCAGCAGTTGCAGAAATACTCAAACCAACCCCAAATCACTGAGATCACACTGTCCCCATTCGGATGGTTGATGTGTGCATTACCTAAAACTGCTGGCCTGTATCTGCATGATTTTATGTATTGCATTGCTGACAAACAAAATGGCTGATTAGGTAACTGCATGTGTAGCTCTACAGGTGTTCCTTATACATGTATGGTCCCAAATATTTCAAGCTGAATTAACCTGCACCTTGATAATTCATCCCTGATAGTTCTTGACATTTACTCTTCCTTAATCTGTTCATGCTTGCCTTCATGTGCACTGCTTTTATAGCTTTTCATGGAATTTATGGCTGCAGATATTTGTGTTCTCAAGCCTGAGTGCTCTTTTGCAGACAGTTTGTTTCCCTGGCACTGGTAGCCGGGCAGAAGTGGTGACTGGGGATTACACGTTCCTTTCCTTGACACACTCCCATCACAGCTAACACTCTCCCATATTGTTAGTTCTTCTATAAAAGAGGTGGCTCTGAGCAGACTTTTGTAGTCTTTTGTAAGCATGACAGAATTAATTTGACATACTATTTGTAATAGCTATTAAAATAGGCTCACATTGCTTACATTAACATTAACACACTCTTGCCTTTGTATTGCACTACGGTTTGAAGGGATGTTTCTCCCTGCATTTCCCCAGCCAGTCTTCCTTTTGTGGGGTTTTTTCTTACTTGTTTCTACACAAAGGAGTGAAGAAATAATTTGCTCAGATTCTATTTCATCATACACCTACACAGTTTCATTGAAAGGTCTCGTGGTGTCAAGACTACGGTCTGCAATCGATCAAGCTGTGTGAAACCTGGATTTTAGTTGATGTATTTGGCAAAGATTTGTGCTAAAATGTAAAGCTAGGTAAGACTGTGACAGAATGAATAAATACAAACATGAATCAATTTGAGGTGAGACGGAGCCAATTTTTACCACATCACCAGTAGTGTTTATTTAAAGCCAAACTACACAGCTGAAAAACCTATCAGCATATGATCTTCTTACATTGCGTCTAATTAAATTCGCAATTCACATTTACAGCACTGGTAAAGAGGGGTGCAGGAGGAGTTCAAGTACCTCAGGATATTGTTCATGAGTTATTGATAAAGAGAGTGTGAGATTGTAAAGCTAGGTAAGAATACACACATTCTCCATGATATTAGATTCAATATTTTATTTATATATACACATTATTGTCTTATATTATTTAGTTTTATATTCTCTATTTTATACTCTTCATAACATTGTATTATCAATAATTCATTATAGACTATATTGCTATATTTTATTTGTTACAGTGGTGGTGTAACGGTAGCTTATTAAACATTAACACTTACATTAACCTACAGCTGGCTAAAATCAGTAACACAAAGCTTATTTTATAATAGTGTTGAAAAATCTCATGTAATTTTAGTAAGTAACGGATTGAAAGTGAAATGTAAAAGCAAAACACTTACTCTTGATGAACTCAGGGGATTTGCTGCTAATGCTAACTGCTCAGCCTGAAAGATAGTTTTCCTTTTGGTTGGCTGTCATTACTAACAATTTTAGAGACCACGGAGACTTATTTGCACTAAGAACACAGTACTGTAGATGTTAAAATAAAGAAAAAGATCAACACAGTGGAGATCGAGATTGTGTGAATCTGAATCACTGAATCACTTCGTACTGAATCATGAATTGTGAATCGAGTTTCAGCTGAAATGAGTCACAGTTTGATTCATACAAGTTTAAGCAAGTTGGCCGAGTACAGCGCAAACGACGAGAACCGAGACAATCTTTTGTAGTCAAAATCCGTCGAGAACCGAATTTGACAAGTTCTGAGGTGGTTGAGAACCGAGGTACCACTGTACTTTATTATTTAGTTTTAAATTCCCAATTTTATATTCGTCATAATCTTCAATCTATGGTATTCTATAGAATACTATATTTTATTTGTTATATTTTCTTTAGATATGTTTGCTCTTAATTTTTCTATTTAGCTTGTATTTATTTAAACTATTACGAAAGCCTTATTAATTAGGTAAATTTAGTTTAGTTCTTACATATATTATCTAAGCTGCCCAAGGAGATTGGGTCCATTTCTGAGTCTTGGTTATCACAAGGTTTCTTCTTTATAAACTTCAGGGAGTTTTTCCTTGCCACTGTCAAGCCATGCTTGCACAAGTAGGGCTTTGGGCCTAGATTTTTGTAAACCTGCTTGACCACAATACGTTGCCACTGTGTGAAGGACAGCCAAGTCGGTACTGGACACGATTAAAATAAGGCTTATTTTTACCTCAGTAAAGATTAAAGTGGCATTTGTGAATGTAACTCAATATTGTAGTGATTGACAAAGGTTTGCCAAAGTAATACCTTGCCCATGTGGTTATAAGCTGTTGAAAAATGACAGTTCTTGATGCAGTGCCATCTGAGGGATCTGAGATCATCATGTGAAAAGCACTACATCAATAGATTTGACTCTGACTTGATTGACCAATAGATTGCATCAGCATCTGCAGTTTTGCTGTCATTGCACCAGTCTGTGGTGGTATAGCGGGAGCTTATTCCTTGAACAAGCTCTCGGTTTACCAGTCAGTCTAGGTTCTCTATCTATGATACCTATAAGCTTTGGGTACTGTCTGAAAGAGTAAGGTAGTGGGTACAAGATGCAAAAATGTGGTTCCTGCATCAGGTTTGTGGGTTTAGTGTCCATGATGGGGTGAGGAGTTGGGACAAGCCAGTGGACTGGTATGGCTTTCTCACATGGATGCCCCTAGTTAGCTTCTGTTGGAGTGGTGTCAGGCATGTCCCTCTGGGCAGAGACTCTAGATCAGACTCGGAACCAACAAGGGATTATATCAGACAGCTGACTTGGGAACAACTGTGGATCCCCGGGATAAGCTAGAATCTGTGCCAGGGATAGAGAAGTCTGGACTGACTTGCTCAGCCTGTTGCCACTGTGACCCTCACCAGGAAAAGTGGATGCAGACCGAGCATTAGTAGACACCCTCATCCAGAGATACTTAGAATTGAGCTGAGCAGCTGAAGGGCCTAACAGTTTGACCTCACAACCCTCCGAGACTTAACCACTAAGCCATCACTGTCCCATAATAAACACTGTTAAATGTGTATCATTCAACAGTACTATTGGCTTACAAGACATTTTCCAGTGAAGTGAAAAGTAAAATAAATCACACGAGACCAACAGAGCCAAAAAAAAAGCTATTCTGCTAAAGGCAATACCCGAAATCTGCCTGCTTCTCTATGTCTATATATTACTTTACCTCTAATATGTCATTCTTTTCATGAAATCTGACTCGCATCCAATTGACAGTTCTGGTGAACAAAGCTCAAATCCTCTGTCAGGCAAGGAGGTTCATGTTCTCCCCTCTTGTTCTCTTTTTTCAGTTTAACAATATACAGTAGTAACCTTACCCCTGATCTGAAAGCCTAACAGAGGTTTTCCCACACTGTGGATTCAGACACACCACATAAAAAGACTCCACTGAGCCACGGGCACTATAAAGGAATCTCCCAAATCCAGCCAGAGCTGCTCTTTATAACATCCAACCTTGCAGTAGTACTGAGAATATAAGGCTGCACATTTGTGTTCTCAAGTCTGAGTGTCCATTCACTGTTAAGTTCAGATTGACGGAGTGTGTTTGCCTGGAACTTGTAAAAGGGTAGATGTGGGAACTGGGGAGTACTGTAACAATAATACTTTCCTCAATACCCTCCCATCATAGCTAGTATGCTCCTGTATTGTTACTCTTTTGGCTCTTTAAAGGGTTCCTTACACTTATGATGCCAATAGTGATTGTAATCATGATTTGGTACAAAAGCAGTATCTACCAAAGGCTCTCTTTGCCAACAAATATGAAAAAATAACTGAAATGTTTAAAAACAATGTTCCCCAAATAAATACTGTAAGGGATTTGCATATTTATCCCTCTACAGTGCATAATATCATAAAGGGCATTGGTGCAAACCTAAACTGAAGATCCATGATCTCTGATCCCTCAGATGGCACTGCATCAAGAACTGTCATTCTTCAATAGCTGATATATCCACATGGGCAAGGGATTACTTTGGCAAGCCTTTGTCAAGCACTACAATATGGAGTTACATTCAGAAATGCCACTTAAACCTTTACTGTGCAAACAAGAAGCCTTATATTAACAATGTCCAGAAGGAATGTCGACTAGTCTGGGCCTGGAGGCATCTAGGATGGACCATTACACAGGGGAAATGTGAATTGTGGTCAGATGAATCAGTATTCCAGACGCTGTGTCCTCCAGACCAAAGACAAAAAGGACCATCCAGCCTCTTAAAAATCCAGGATCTATCATGGTATGGGGTTGTGTCAGTGTCCTTGGGGAAAAAAATAAACACTTCTGTGTTTTGGGGATGTAGTAAGAGTAGCAGTACTGCTACTAAATAGCAATACTGTGTGCAGAAAAAGATGACGTCAAAAAAATTAGACAAAAAGTTACATACCCACTGCAATCTGTACTGACAAGCATTTCGAGTGAGTGGGGTTAATCTCATTTCTTCCTTTCTAGAGCTGCCCTGCTCAACTGCAAGTTCTGTTATTATGAAACCAACATCTAGGAGCAACAAAAAGCTCAGTCCTGAGGTGACATCACAGTCCATAGACTATGGATTATCAGGATTGGGGTTCTGTGGTGAATAAAAGCACATCCAGATCCCCACTACAGCAGCAGCACAGTAATAGGTACACTATGGAGCACAAGAGCCATATGAAACACCACAATGACAAGCAGATATTACCTATGTCCCAATGACATGTTTCAGGTTGTAGTGGATAAGATTTATATGTTACAGACAACTAGGTACTGTTTTGGTCTCAGGAGTCATTAGAATTAGAACTTAAACCTGTGAATTACCCTGCTGTCTGACCTACTTCAGAGCCATTCACATCAGGACTGTGCGGTAATAGAATATCAATCATCTCCTGGCTGGCTTGGCGGACATGGAATGATATGAAACAAGGGGTCTATGTCCCGTGTGAAAATTCCTGGAAGGAAAGCAAAAGTTCCCGTTTTGACCGAGATTATCCTCGTCAGGGGAGGTCAGAAGCCTATTCTGGTATCGCCGTACAGACAAAAGTGCTAACTGCACCACCTGACCTTAATGCTGCAAACCCAGGTCCTCAGTTACCTGCTGTCTCTTGCCTCCAAGCCACAAGAGCTACTGAAAGTGCGTAGAATAACTTCTAAATATGATTAGTATTTTAATTTCATGCCAATGAAACTAGATCAGGTCTGGCTGAGAGACACAGTCAGTTTAGATATCACTGAACTAGTGTTCTGCAAGTTACAACAGCTCTTACAACCGTGTCGCCTTACTCATGAACACTTGCCCTTATAAAATCATGGCTTGAAGCTATTCACAACAAGAAGAAACGATTATCGTGCAACATGTGGGTAGATATTTCAGTATACGCTGCATGTAAGAAATAATTTTTCAATTGTTTTAATCAAGTAAAAACTCCTCGGTATTTCCCAGTGGGTTCCTGCATGGCTTACTTATTTAAGATCAGTGACTTCCAGAATGCTGTGGCTTGTACCCTTTGGCCTAACCACAGAGGCAGGCCCACCCAGGAACTATGATGCTCTATAAATAACGCAATCCTCTTTAATGTTGCCTATAATGACTGCTCCAACAACTAAACACGTCTCCAACTAGGAATCGCATACCAAAGGAAAACCCCAGCGTCTGGACAAAGTTTGACTAGTCAAATCTGATACCCTCAGCAGATTAAAAAAAACTATTTTAGTCAGATCAACAGTTACCTTCCTAGACTTATTTACAAACCTATTATGAATTGTGAGAACAGACATGACATATGATGAACTAATGGGAACTACTGAACTGTGGCACCAACTGTCTCTATGAACTGGATCAGTGCAATCTTCTGAAGTACCCACCCCTCTACAAGACTCCAGCTTTATTTAGGGATAGTAATATTGGCTCTAGTCAATCTGCCATTATTTTAAGCAATATACACTTTAGGTTCGTGCATTGTACAATGTTATTAGCGTCTTACACCACCGTTCTGTTGTCACAATTTATTGTTAGATATGAAGAATAAAAATTAGTTTATCACATTATAGTAAATAATAGTTCCATTCTCTCATTCTCTCAGGCACCCCGCTGTAAAAACTACATCTCAGACTATGCCCTATATACAACCCCAAATCAAGAAAAAGTCGAAATGGCATGAAAATCAAAAAATATTAAAGAATAAAAAATATATATTATACATACACACACACACACCCACACCCAGTCCTTCTCAAAAATTACATATTGTGGATAAAGTTTAATTTCTTCCGTAATGTAATGATAAAATTAAACTTTCATAGATTTTAGATTCTTGCACACCAACTGAATATTCAAGTCTTTTATTTGTTTTTAATACTGATGATTTTGGCATACCGCTCCTGAAAAACCCCAAAATCTCACAAAATTACATATCATGAAAGGTTCTCGTCAACGAGCTATAACCTAACATCTGATCAACCGCATTAACTTCTAAAACTGCAAAGATTCCTGAGGCTTTTGAAAACTCCGGCCTGGTTCATTACTCAAACCGCGATCATGGGCAAGACTGCCGACTGACTGCTGTCCAGAAGGCCATCATTGACACGACCCTCAAGCAAGAATGGTAAGACACAGAAAGAATTTCTGACCAAATAGGCTGTTTTCGCCAGAAGTGTCTGTATCAAGGCACCTCAGTGGGAAGAGTCTGTGGGAAGGAAAAGTGGGCAAGAAAACTCTGCACAACGGTAGAGGGTGACCGGACCCTGAGGAGGATTGGTGGATAGGGCCGTTCCAGAGCCAACCACCGTGCACAGGCGTGTGGCAGGAAGATGTGGCTACAGGTGCCGCATTCCCCCGGTCAGCCACTTTTGAAAACCATAAACGGCGGCAGAAGCGCCTGAACCTGGCTCGAGAATCAGAACGGGACTGTGCTCAGTGGTTCCAAGTACTTTTTTCGGATTAAAGCAAATTTTTGCATGTCATTCGGAAATCAAGGGCCAGAGGGCTGGCGGGGAGAGCAATGCCAAAATGTCCTGAAGTCCTTGGTCAGTACCACCTCCGTGATGTCTGGGGTGCCATGGTCCCCCTGGCCTGTGTTGTTCCACTGTGTTTTATCAAGGGCAAGGGGGTCAATGCATCTAGCTATCATGATAATTTTGGGAGTCGCTTCATGCTTCCTCTGCGAAGAGCCTTATTGGATAGACGAGTTCATTTTTCAGACGACCTGGCACCTGCTACAGTGCCAAAACCGAATGGGTAAATGGTTTAACTGACATTGGGGTATTACTTTGCTCAATTGGCCCTGCCCACCTCTCCTGACCTGAACCTATAGAGAACTGTGTGGATATTGTTAAGAGAAAATTTTGAGAGACGCAAGACCCAACACTCTGGTGAGCTTAAGGCCGCTAATCGCAGCATCCTGGCCTTCCATACACCTCATCTAGTGTGGCCACGCTGATTGCCGCCTCCATGCCACCCATGCCACGCCGCATTGTAAGCAGTCATTTCTGCAAAAGATTCCCACCAAGTATTGAGTGCATAAATGAACATAATAATCTGAAGGTTTTGACTTTTTTTTGTATTAAAACGCTTTTTCTCGTTCTTTTATTGGTCTGATGAAATATGCTAATTTTTGTGAGATGTATTCCAAATCATCAGTATTAAAACGATAAAAGACTTGAAATATTTCAGTTGGTGTGCAATGAATCTAAAATATATGAAAGTTTAATTTTTATCATTACATTACGGAACAGAATTAACTTTATCACAATATGCTAATTTTTTGAGAAGGACCAGTATATATATATGCAGTGCTCCTTACATGAACTTAGACTTTGAGCCAACTCCATACCAGGAAAGACCCTTGCTTTTGGACTTGTTGCTGATAACAGTCTGGATGGTCCTTTCTCTCTGTGGTCTGGAGCACACAGCTTGCATTTCTACCAGAAAAGAATACTGACTGGTCTGACCACAATAATCGTTTCCACTTTGTGATGGTCCATCCTCGATTCCTCTGAGCCCAGGAAAGGTGACGCCGCTTCTGGACATGGTTAACATGAGGCTTCTTTTTAGCACAGTAAAGATTTAAGTGGAATTTGTGAATGTAACTCCATATTGCAGTGCTTGACAAAGGTTTGATAAAGTAACCCCATGTGGTTCTATCAGGTATTGGTGAATGGCGGTTCTTGAAGCAGTGCCGTCTGAGGCATCGAAGATGATGGACGTTCAGCTTAAGTTTGTGACGCTGGCCTTTACGCACTGAAATTCCTCCAGATATCTTGAATTGTTTAATGATATTATGCACTGCAGACGGAGAAATATTCAAATCCCTTCCAATCTTTTTTTGAGGAACATTGTTTTTAAATATTCCAATGACTTCATTACACATTTGTTGGCAAACTGGACATCCTCTGCCTATCTTTTCTCCTCAAAGACTCAGCCTTTCCTGGATACTGCTTTTTTATCAAATCGTGATTATAATCACCTGTTGACCGCAATTTAAAATCATCATTATTTAGTTTTTTGCCTCATTATTAGCCATAAATTGCCCTGTCTCAAATTTTTTTTGGAATGTGTTGCAGGCCTGAAATGCAGGAATGGATGTTTACTAACAAATGAAATGATGTTGACTGGACAAAACATGAAATATCTCAAATTCATACTGTCTGCAATTAAATAAAAGTCAAAGGAAATGTAAGGAAAACTGCATTTTCTTTTTATCATTTTATAAAGCATTTTCCATCCTGTCCCCAACAGTTTTATGAGTTTGGGTTGTAATTTCCAATAACTGTTTATTTTAATAGACAATAAACACAAATATCAATAAAAAAGAAAGTTATTTATTTGATTCATCAAGAAAATGGGCTGGTTTATAAGGTTGTTACTAAGACACGCTGTTTTATCAACAGAAGGCAATATGACTGAGATCCCACTCTTAACGAAAGTCTAAGATCCCAATATAAGTTCTGTTATTTGACTAGTGATTATAAATTTGGAAAAACTAAGCTATTGATGTTATTATTATCAGTCAGAAATGTAAAGGGAGAGCTATACATTATCAGCAGCTTAGTTGGGTTAAGAACTGTTCCATTAATGAACCCATCAGCCGTGGATTGGTGTTTAATGAAAGATGCAGAGTTTACACCAGCAAACGTCGTCTTTGTGAGTATAGTGAGGAATAAAATAAATAAATTAAAAAAAAAAAAAGAACAGTGGTGATAGAACCAAGGAACCTGCTGATGCTGTATAACTCTGCCTTTAAATTTCTGGCTGAATACATTAAGAGCCCTGGATGTTTGATTAACTGTACTGACTTCTCTACCTGTCCAACGCATCCAAATCCTCATGGTGATGAACTTTGGCTCATTGGAAGCATCAGGTATCATTAATAGCTTCATCTTCCTAATTTAAAATAAAACAAATGTTTTCAAAGCCAGTAGATTTTATAACTGCATTATAGTTCATTTGGGCAGTCTAATAATGTTGCTGCTTTGTTATGGCCAGCGTCGTTGCTAGGTTGTATATGGCGGAGTAAGAGCTTCAGTTAGAGTGCCATTATTGTGCAATATTGGCCATCCTAGAACATCTCTCAGCCAATCAAATTGCGGGGAGAGAATGTACTGTGGTTTAATTGGATTTATTAAACCGGAGAAACTACTGAGGCGGAGTAGAATCTTCTTTTGGTTTCTCCCTTTATCAGGGGTCACCACAGCGAGTTAAACGTTTCCACCTCACCCTGTCCTCCACGTCCTCTACTCTCACCCCAACTCCCTGCATATCTTCATTTACCACAACCAAATAACTCCTCTTTGGTCTTCCTCTCCGTCTCTTGCCTGGCAGCTCCATCGCCAACATCCTCCTACCAATATATCCACTATCCCTCCTCTGCACATGTCCAAACCATCTCAGTCTTCCCTCTCAAATTTTGTCTCCCAATTTTCCAACCTGTGCTGTCCCTCTGATGATTCATAACCCATAAATCACTCAACACTGCGATCAATTGTTGGACAGGTATGTTAAAGTGCAAATAAGCATAAATTGAAGGAAGCAACACTGCACTGTTGCTACACTCACTGGTAGTCACTTCTTTGATCATCTCAGCAGCAGTGTGACAGCCCGTGACAATGTGCCTGGTCCACAGTGAAAGGTCTTTGCATGTCTCAGCTCGGAAAACATGCGTCTCGATGCCCAGTCTTGTGCCAGTGCGAGTAGCAAAGGACAGTTCCCGACCTGGCTGTGTTGAAGCTCTATCGGGACCAGAGTGGACCAGCCTAAAAACACACAACAGCAGACGGAGGTTATGTTACTCCAGAGATACACGTGGGTGTCATCTAACGAGCTAACATGCCTCATAAAACGACGGTCAGTGACTTCATTAACTTCCAAAAACCAAAAGCATTCTTACGTAAAGAGGTTTCAAAATGATTCGACCATTTTCACTAGCCATATTATCTGCCATTTGCCCATCCTATGTAGTGCACATGAAAGCAAATGGAGTCAGCTTTGTAATTACTGGCACCCTTGTTACAGAGGAGTATAATAAAATGGAGGGGGGGCTAGTCACTTGGTCAGGGACACTTTAGACCTGACCTAGCAAATATCTTTGAAATGTGAAAGAGAGTACCCTGAGTAAACCTGCGCATGGAGAGAACATGCAAACTTCACACAGATTGGATCCAGGGATCTTTGGAACTGTGAAGCAACAGCGCTACCACTGCACCATCATGCCGCCTTCAGTTACATTTTCCTTAAAAAATATATAATATTTGAAATATTATAAATAATAATAATCCCCTAACCCACTACCCAAACCACTAACCCACATCAGGAAAATAATGGAAGTAGATTGCATTCTAAATGCTGTTTCCCTTCAACTACACCCACCAATTCCACGTTATTCACTGGTTAATTAAGGTAATGGTTGTTCATTTTATACTCTAGTGTTCAGCGCAAGAACAAAGAGATGTGAGACAGTGAAGAACGTGCATTTTATATCATTTGAGAGGCAAAGCCACATCCAATCTGCAGATGAAAGGCAGGGAGGAAGACTCGTATAGAAGAATCATATAGCCCCCTGTGCCACTGTATTACACTGATAGCACTGAATGTAGACATGGTTTTTAATCCACAGGAAGCAGTCAAGGACTGCGCCATAAAAAGTAATGAATATTGAACTTGTGTCTGAATAATGCATATTGAACCGTTATCTGAATATTCACTTATCTGAACCATTTCCTGTTACGAAGTACATTCCAACTGGGGTTGATTGTATTGACGTTTCCTAACAAGGTTATCAAATGCTTAACCCATTACCATTACTAAATGATTAAGACGTCATTCGTTTTGAGTCGTATTCTTTTTAAGGTATGTGCCGTTCATAGTCCCTTTTAAGGAAGTGCTTAAGCTTCTCCCTCCTAAGTCCCAGTGTGCTAGAAAGTAAAATGTGTAAAAAAAAAAGTACAGTACTGTGCAAAGTCTTAGGCATTCTATATTTCATTTCATATTCTGCTTTTATTCTCTAGTTAAGTTTTAGTGGTCACGCACTTTGGTAATTACACTACAATTACAGGCTATAGTCCAACTGTTTCTCTTATATACTGTTGTTTAAGTCCCCTTTTACTGCCCTTAATCCTCTGTTCTCTAATGGGTCCTGTTTCTCTGCAGTGACACGATACGTAATTTAAGTTCCGAGACAGTAGCTACAGCGCATCTACTAATAGTTTGTGTTAGTCCATCCTCTACATCCCTTCAGCAGTGCTCCACAAGAGCTGCCTACAGTATGCTGGTGGCCTGGACATTTTTGTTGGACACTGAGGTGGGTTTAAAAAACTCCAACAGCACTGGGATCTACTCAATAACAGCAGTGTCGTGTTCTCACAAATGGTTTTCTCTATCCAATTGCGGCCTGTGGCCCAGAATTATTTAAAACGTTGTTCTCAGAATTTGTTGGTAGAGTCTTAGTCTTTCCAGTCACATGGTTCCAAGACGTTCTTCCTTTACGATGTGTGGGACTGATAGCCCAAAATTAATGTTAAAATGTACAAGGTTTTATTTTAAAAAGGGGGGCTGATATCATTGGGTGCTCAGCGCTCCTAAAACTCTGACTACTAGAATCACCCCGTGTTGCCCTTTAAACCGTCCGCATTATGTTCTGTGAACTGATTGTTGACCAAAAGTAGGGTGGGTTTTTTTTGGGAAGATTTTTCCACTTACTTATTTCACTATAATACGTTATTTTAAAAAAATAATATGAATAAACACAATATGAAACTTTTTTCTGTACTGTCTCTTTTCTAAAGTTGAAAAATTACCAAAACATAAGTGGAACATTGGCCATTCTGGTACTGCCCGCCATGGCTGCGATTCCTTATCTGTTTCAGCAGGTTGTCCACAAGGGAACCTAAGTACTAATTTTGTGTCCATTCATATGTGAATAAGATGTATAATATACAACAGATTTCTATTTCCAATTATATTTCTTAAGATTCGGCCCGTTAAGCGAACGAATGGTGAGCGGATTGACAATAATCCGTGTGCATACTAAAACTGAGCGTTTTTCTTTCCTATTAGCTACGAAAAAATTTAGTTAACTAATAAGTGAAGATTGACATTTTTTTAAAAGCTCCACTTACCTGTCGCGTACTACATAAGAAATATCTCAAGGGCAGCCATGTTACAGAGTGGTTTGTTTTGTCCAAAGCTGCCACAGTAACACTGCTATACTGCAAAAGCAACAGTGACTGACATTGATCTCAGATCCGAGTCCCATGTTAGTACTGAATACGAGTGCAAGCAGGATACACCTTCAGCTACCAGGTGTCCAGATAATTTCTCCCACACATGAGTTTTCCCTTCCAATTCCATCCACAACCGCTTGTTTAGCAGGGCGGCGGTGTCCAGTTTTTATAATTTGGAGATTTGTCTATTGAGACAGGTTAGCTTTAGCTCTGGTTGGTTAAACCTCAAACATAAACACTGACGTTTTTAAGTTAATCTTTTTTCCCTTGCAACTTGTTTTTCTAACGGCAACCATTCTTCTAACTGTCAACCCTTGGAAATCGAAACATGTTCAGATGCCTTACTAACTCTGACTTGATCACCATGAACGAAAACTGTCATGATCAAATAAAGGCAGAATTTAAAAGCAGGCTTCCTCTGTCGCAGTGACTGTGCAAATGCCAACACCAATGCTTCAGGTTTATTTCAGAACGATGTATCAACCAACATTTTCCATAAAGTCACAATTGCATATGCATTGTTCTGCACTGGAGCTACATACAACACCAAAATTCCAGTAGACAAATGCCATCAGGTCAATCTCCTATAGGCATGCCTGAAGCGTCCTGTGTCTTTAAAGGTTTTTCTAAACACTGTTATTTCTGGCAAAGCTTTAAGCCAAACCAATGGGGATGTCCACTTGAATTCAAGCCAGAGCTATCTTATTGTCTGTCCAGAACCTTCCTCACGAGTCAATTAGTAGGAGAACCAGGTGGTTGCGGCACACAGGGCTGCTGTGTGTCTTTATACGAGTGTTCATTTCCGCGGGCAGAGTAGCTGTGTGTTTATGGCCAAGTTTTGTTTACTGTCACATATGTCTGTGAAGCATGTGGTTAGCAAAGGCATTACTGAATTAGCCTGTTTTAATAGTTTTGACAGTACACTGAGCCTTGAATCAATTTTAGAATGGCTGGGATGTATCAAAAAAGTCTTAGCAGTTTATTCAATAAAGGTGTATTAATAATGAATGGATGTTTGTTGCAAGACAACCGTCGACAAATACTAGCACTAAATCATTTATCCTTAGTAGGCTGCTTTTATTGGTGGGGCCCTCTCACAAACAAAGTGGAAAACACTTACGCAGAGCGCTAATATATACAAGCCACCTCCCAACGCACACGGCAGAAAGAGGGAAGAACTCGCTAAATTAACAGACAAGTAACTGAAGTTACTATTAGCTGAAGCTAGCTGCCCACTAGCATCACTTTTTATTTTTGATTGCTTGTAGGTAGGTACTAGGCATGTTTGTGTGCGTACTTATTTTTTATATATACCTTGGCAAAAAAGTATTTAGTCAGCCACTGACGGTGCAAGTTCTCCTACTTATTAAAGAGAGAGAGGTCTGTAATTTCAATCGTAGTACACTTCAACTATGAGAGACCTACTGAGAAAAAAATCCAGGAAATCACATTGTAGGATTTTTTAAAGAATTTAATTGTAAAATCATCGTGGAAATAAGTATTTGGCACACCACAAACAGCAAGATTTCTGGCTCTCACAGACCTGTACCACTTCTTTAAGAAGCTCTTCTGTCCCTCCACTGTATTAATGGCACCTGTTGACCTCGTTATCTGTAAAAGACACCTGTCCACAGCCTCAAACAGATCCAAACTCAACCAGGGCCAAGACCAAAGAAGCTGTTTGAGGACACGCATGAAGAAATTGTAGACCTGCAACCAGGCTGGGCTAGTGAATCTAATATCAAGCAGGTTGGTGTGAATAACTCAAACTGTTGGAGCAATTGGTAAGAAAATGGCAACATACAAGAGACCATGGATCATCTCCCTTAATCTGGTGGCTCCACGCCAGATCTCATCCCATGGGGTCCAAATTACATGAGACTGTGAGCAAAATCCAAACTACACTGAGGGGACCGTGATGAATGACCTGCAGAGAGCTGGGACTAAAGTAACAAGGCTACCATCCAGTAAACAAACACAACCAAGAGGGACTCAGATCCTGAATTGCCAGGCGTGTCCCCCCCTGCTTAGCCAGTACATGTCCAGGCCCATCGAAGTTTTGCCAGAGGCATAATGGATATCCGAAGAAGATGGGAGAATATCATGTCTCAGTGAACCAAATAGAACTTTGGTAAAAAACCTCACCTGAGCAAAAAGGTGCTAAGTCGCACCCAAGAACACCATACCTACGGGGCTGTTTTTCTTTTCTGCAGGGGACTATGACGACTGATCCCATGTTAAGGAATAATGAACGGGGCCCATGTTCCAGCATGACAATGATCTCAAACACAAACCGCCCGAACCACGAAGTAGTGGCTCCTGTAAAAAGCATTTTAGGTCCTGGAGTAGCCTAGCCAGCTCCAGACCTAGCCACATAGAAAAATGTGTGGAGGGAGTTGAAATTCCGTGTTGCCGCCAAAACATCACTGCTCTAGAGGATATCTGCATGGAGGAATGGGCCCAAAATACCATCTACAGTGTGCATCCTGGTGAGCCTTTCAGAAACGTTTGACCTCTGTCCCATTGCAACAAAGTATGTTTACAAAGTATTTAGTTGAACCAAATTTATTGACCAATACTTATTTTCCACCATAATTACAATAATTCTTTAAAAATCCGTCACTGTGTTTCCTGGATTTTTTTTTCTCATTTTGTCTCTCACCGTTAAGTGTACCTATGAATGAAAATTACAGACTCTCTTCATCTTCTAAGTAGGAGATACTTGCACCATCAGTATCTGATTTAAATATTTTTTGCCCCACTGTTAATATAAAATCCTATTGTTGTTATCACACACCTTTTGGTAGAGAGAGCTTTTTGGCTTCATTCAGCCATATCATGGAGTAGGCCCCTATCACTTTGTATACACGAGATTGGGAATTATTTATTCTTCCTTGCGAACTGATAGTTTCACAGTCAATTTCATGGAGAAAGTGGCAAATGGACTTGCTCTCCTTCCACCCCACAAGACATTCTATAGGATTTAGTTCAGAGGCTCTAAAGGACACTCGAGGACATTCACCTTCCTTTATGTAAGCCCTGTGTTAATTGTTTTGCAGTGTGTTTAGTTTCTTTGGTACCTGAGGAGGTTTATAATGGTTACTCTGAATGTTGCTTACTACTTATCAAACTAGGTAATTTTTACTAATTGACCCGAAAGTTTGAAATGTTACTTTCCTGACGTTGATTGTGTAACATGTGGGATGTAGCTGGGGCCTCATTATAGGCACTGTAATATCCCCAAACCCACACCCAGAGACATGTTTTGCCAGGTTAATAAGAGTGGGTGTTTACCGAGTGGAAAGTAGTGGGGTAGTGTGTATACGGGCTGAGCCATTCTCCTTCTGCCATCATGCTGTTCATACAGCTTGAAGGTCTTTATATCAGTCACCCACAACCACCATGGGCTTCCCCCGTTGGCCCTCCTCACTCTCTCCATCTGTGCCAGAGAGCCACAGAGACCCCCTAGATAGCTACTATATAGAGAGAGATATAGAAGAGAGAGATCGAGAGCGAGAGATAGAGAGAGAGAGATAGAGATCGAGTATCTAGTCGAGAGCGAGAGAGGAGAGATAGAGGAGACCTGCACACTGTATTATATTGGTCTTTTCTTATAACAATCAGCTAAAAACAGTATGGTTTACCTCTACCCTGCAATAACGTCCCCATAAGAAAAGTTTCTCAGTTAAGCTGCCTTTATTACATTTTTATCACACAATCCTCTTATATAATAGGAAATACAGCTTTACGTATAACGTCTTCATGAACAGAGATTCATTATGATGCCCAGCAAAGGTCATATTCCCTTAGGTAACAGCTCAAATCGAGACAAATTCCAGCTACCAATCCCTAATTTTTCCAATCCCAAGTAAAGGGCCAGGCCTCAGGCTATGTAATCTTCAAGACAGATATGGCAAGTGAATTATGTTTCTAATTGCATGTCTAATAATACCATTTCAAACTGAAGTATGGTACTTACATTTCATACAGGACTGCAATAACATTACATGACTCACAGCAGCAGAAATATGGTTACCCACAGCACAGGAGGGAATACTAGCCATTGTTTTTGTAAATGCACAAATGAGCCACAAAAGTGTTAAATATATCAAAACAGCATTCAGCTAGAAAGAAAAGTCATCCTTAAACAAGAGGAAAATGGTTAAAAACATTTAGCGGTCGCCTCGCCAGTATGATGGGTGTTCTAAATGCACCTTTAGCCATCGCTTGGCTTAACTCTGCCCACTCAAATCCCCACAAATCACCAAGCTGCTCTTCACAGGGCTGTGTGCCATAGATGAGCCAGGATGAGATGCTCGCAAATACACACACACACACACACACACACACACACACACACACACACACACAGAAAGCCACAGGCAGGTCCTTGTTTCTGTGGCAGCAAAAAGTGAACTTGTGTACAATCTTTTGGGTCCTGAGCACACTAGAGACTTAATCCCCTTATAATGATTCATCAAGAGGCTGTCAGGCTGGTAACAGTATGAGCGAGCACTCATTAAAGAGCAGAGAGAGAACAGGCGGTTAGCCAGCCTGACAGCCTGAGCTCTCCATTAGCAGCCTCTGCCAGGCCAGAGCTAATGACAGAGTCTTGAACAGAGTGTCAGGAAGTGAGGCCAACATGCCTCTGTGCTGAGGAGAAATCATCTGCCATCAATCACAAGCTGGACTACAGGAGCTGACCATTCAAATTCAGCTTGTGTGTGTTTGAACATTTCTCAGATCAGACTTCATTAAGGGTTTCTCATGACCTAATTGATGGGGTACAGTATAATTACTAACACTACCACGTGACTGAAGCCAACATTAGCTTAAGATCTTATCTTTCAAGGATTGCTGTACTTTGTTCACAGTTGTAGTGTGCAGTTAAAAGAAAAACATGGTCTGAAAGCACAACTCAAAGAACCTTCCATGAACATCCTAAAAGTCGAAGGCAAATTTATTTCTATAGCACGTTTTACAACAGAGGATTGTCTCAAAGCAGCTTTACAAATATCTAGGGCCAGAGCACCAATGGAGCAAGTCTACGATGACATTTGCTAGGAAAAACTCCCTTAATGTGATGAAGAAACGTTAGGAAGACTGAGGATGTATTCACACTACGCTCAGTTGCCTTGTACCATGCCACAGCATGTATTAATACATTTTTGTTTTAAAATGTATTCAAGAAAATGTGCATTGTTACCACGGGACTGTGGTAGCCTAGCAGTTAAGGTACTGGACTCTGGCCCAGAAGGTCCAGGGTTCAAATCCCACCTCTGCCAAGCTGCCACTGTTGGGTCCTTGAGCAAGGCCCTTAACCCACAATTGCTTGGATTGTAAGACTGTACCAATTATAAGTCGCTCTGGATAAGGGCGTCTGCTAAATGCTGTAAATGTAAATTGTTTTGCATTGTTCACAATTCAGAAATATAAAATCATAAGAAAATACATGGAGAGGACATTCAAAGGCGACAGCGCTAACCATTGCACCACCGTGCCACCTCTGTCGTATTACCATCTGTTAGAATTTTTAAGACGAATGGATTTTTATCGAATAGGCGTTAAATGGCGCTTACCTGTAGAACAGTATTTATAACAACCCACCACTTCTCAGCGGTGAAAGTAGTTTTTAATTCCTGCTGCTACTACTACCACCACATCGCTTCATATTGATCACCACCCTCAGCTTCATGTCTAACAAAATGTACAATCAACATCTTAAAGGACACAAGGCTAAAACAGAGAAACTAATTTATTTTTTTATTTACAACCCCAAATCAGAAACAAGTGGGATGGTACGATGTACAGATGGACAGAGGATCTCCAGTTTATCAACAAATGTGTAAGAAATGTATTGACATGTTTAAAAACAGTGTTCCTCAAAGAAAGACTGGAAGGAATTTACACATTTCAGTCCCAACCTTTTCTGATTTGGCTTGTTTTGCATTGTCTTGTTGACAAATGACTGGAAAACATTATTTACCGCATTACTAGCCCTAAATTGCCCCCATCCCAATTTGTTTTGGAATGTGTTGCAGGCCTGAAATGTAGCAATGGATGATTATTACCAAATGAAATGTAGTTGACTAGAAAAACATGAAATATCTGGGGTTCATACTGTCTGCAATTCAATAAGTCAAGGCAAGTCAAGTCAAGTCAGATATATTTATATAGCGCTTTTTACAATGGAGCATTGTCTCAAAGCAACTTTACGAGTTTAGATTATCTCCTAATAACTACGTCCAATCCCAAATTGAGCAAGCCTAGGGCGACAGTGGCAAGGAAAAACTCCCTGAGTGTTATAGGAAGAAACCTCGGGAGGACCAAGACTCAAAAAGGGACCCAACCTCCTTGGGCGGCGTAGATGATAAATCTAAGAGCGAAACTAAAGTCATGGAGTCAAAGTTCGAATGGAATTTGAAGTATGCACATCGGCATTAAGTGGCCTGGGTATGATGATAAATCTAAGAGCGAAACTAAAGTCATGGAGTCATGGTCGAATAAAATGTGAATTATGCACATCGACATTAAGTGGCCCGGGTATGATGGGGCTGGAGCTCCATCAGATGAACATCATGTGTGGGGCCGGAACTGCCGGAACACAGCTCGGAGAGAAAACAGAAAATGTAATTAGTTATTGATTAAGAGCACAGTGTTTATTAACAATCACTGATGCCATGTGTAGCATGAGACCCCGGCAGCATTAGCTATAGCAGCATAGCTAGAAAGAGGAGAACTGGTAGGAAACACAGCCAAGAGGGATCACATGGGACATTGGCAACCCCACGAGCGGCAGAAGACAGCAACCCAACGTCTCTGATCACCATAAGACTCTTTGACTATGAACCCCCAGCTCTGCCCTTATTCTAAGGCAAGGATGCATGAGTCAAGATCACGAGGACCGAAGCCTAGTTCAGCCAGACCGCCCACAATAAAAGTCAAAGGAAATTTAAGGGACACTGCAGGTTTTTATTATTTGGATTTTCCACACTGTTCCAACTTTTTCTGATGTGGGGTTCTATTATTTTTTTCTGTCATGATCCACGCTCCAGTCCTGTCCATGTCATGTCCACACCAGTACATACATCTGATACCTCAGAGTTGTCCTCCCTCTCCTGGCTCTTATTCTCTTCAAGCTTTAATGGTGTTTTATCTGACCAAACCGGAGTAAGATGTGGAAAATATGTTAGACACTAACACATGTAAAGGTATTTTTCTATTGATAGTTTCCATCTGTCTCATGTCTGAAGTTAAGGAAATGCAAATGAACTTTTCTGCACTGTCCCTGGGGATGAATAAAGTTCCATCTATTACACACAGTTAAATTCTGCAGTATTAATTATACATTCTTAATGTATAAGGAATTCTTAAATGGTTCCATTGGGTTCTTTCCCCCCAACTAGTCTCAGAAACTGCTAGAAGTACAACCTGTTCTTTCACATTTTTCCAAGACAAATAAGCCTGCTGTCAGTGGACATATATTTCGGAACAGCAAAACACCGTTTTATTCAAGGAATCGCTCCTAAAGTTTAATCTCCTGAATGAACTCTGTGTGTTCAATTTTTTTTTTGCAAACAGTTGCCAAGATGGAGTTTGCTTGTTCTTTGGAGTAGAGACTACTGGAACCATCTCAAATTACTTCCTCTGCCATATGCACTATGGTGGATATGAAATGACAGAACCTCCACCTAATTATTCATTTATATTCACCCATTTTTATTCAGGAATAGTTTAGATAACTCCTTATTTAACATTTAATGGCTATTTAGTGACATTCTGTAAGTAGTGCTCCAGTAGGGAATATGCGTAATTTGAGACAGTGCTGAGCGGCACCCTGAACAAACTGGACGAAGATGCTCTGAACTTTGAGCGTACCTTTTCTGGACTTCGGCCATTCTCTTCCTCACTCCGACAGCCAAACAAGCTGTGGAGTTTCATGCATTTCTCTGCATGGTGTTGAAGTATCTTCCTTTAGAACACATGCTTTCATGATTTACAGTTCTCCTTTCCACCTCAGGAAGAGGGTGAGTGCACTCTTCTTTTTTATTTATAGTGACAGCTACAGTATTTCTAATTTACATGACATTTACTTCTTTATTCAGCAGCTTAACATAGCATCATGTCATCGTCCGTTTGACATTAACACTTGGCATGACTTGAAAGAACATGTGAATGCAGCATTAGGATTTTTAACAGTAAAGCTTTTTAAAATAGTCAGAAAGTTTCAAGTTTGAACGTTCCTAAAGCCTTTTGAGCATTTACCATAGCTCTCTCAATGACTTATTCCAGCTCCGAGGAGTCCAACTCCGTACATAATCCACTGGGACACGTTTTAACAAAGCTTTAAAGAGACATGCTGACTTCTAACAAGCACATTTCTGCAAACACAAGGAATTCCATTTCTACCCTGTCTCACTTGGTCGGATTGGGTTCTTAAGATTTAATGCGTTCATAAATATGTCCCCTTTCCTTATGTTTTTATTTTTTGTGTCAGTTTTGAGTTGATTTCCATTCAAGTTCAGGCCTGTCAGATAACAGCAACAACTCCTGTTACATTGGTTGGTGTTTCTAAATTGCCCCTAATGTGTGTATGAGTTTGTGAGTGTGTGTGCCCTATGATGGATTGGCGCCCTGTCTAGGTTGTTCCTGTCTTGCGCCCTATGCTGACAGCTTGGCACGGGGTTTCCCATGACAGAAAATAACTGATTGAATGAATGAATGAAAGAATGAAATAACGATTATTCGTACCAGGTGAAGTATCTCTTATGCTTACCTAAAGATACAGAAATATTGGCATTTAAAATCCCCATCCAAGCTCCAGAAACTCATTGAGGTAAGTTAAGATTAAAGGCGCAACATTAATGTTATTTATCAGGATTAGCACTAAGCCAGGTCAGATAACATTTCTGATTATGAAAACCTTGTTTTTCTTCAAGTGTAACATAGGATCAATTTTTAAGATAGTTCACAGGCTTAAAGGAATAAACTTCATAATTCTCAAAAAAAATGACTGCTTGCTTTACTTGTACTTTTACTTTGAATACTTATACATATAATATTAGAAAGCTACTTTTAATACTCAAGCACAGTAAGTAGAAGATACTTCAAGATTTTTACTCAACTAATATTCTACCAAATAATCTTTTTTCCCCACTTTCAATACATTATTCAATAAACTACATGCCATATTAAATACTTTGTTACAAAATAATCTTTATCTTAATGACTTTGCCCAATTGTAGTTTAATGTAAGTGTTTCGTAAGTTTTAGTGGTCACTGCACTTTGTAATTCTACATTTACAGACTGTAGTCCATCTGTTTCCTTACATCTGTTAGGCCCTTTACTCTGTTCTCTAATGGTCAGGACCCCCACAGGACCACCAGAGGTACTATTTGGGTGGTGGATCATGCTCAGCACTGCAGTGACACTGATGTGGTGGTGGTGTGTTAGTGTGTGGTGTGTTGAGCTGGTACGATTGGATCAGACACAGCAGTGCTGCTGGAGTTACACAGTAAAACACTGGGTTCACTCACTGTTCACTTTAATACCTTTTTACTCCACCTCATAGTAAAGTCAGAGACAGTAGCTCATCTGTTGCTGTACAGTTTGTGTTAGTCATCCTCTAATCAGTGCTCACAGGATGCTGCCTACAGGATGCTGGTGGCTGAAAATTCTTGTTTGGTGGCCTATTTTCAGTCCAGCAGTGAGACTGGAGTGGTTTAAAACACCAGCAGCACTGCTGTGTCTTATCCAGTCACATCAGTTCAACACACTAACACACCACCACCACATCAGTGTCACTGCAGTGCTGAGAATGATTCACCACCCACATAGTACCTGATCTGTGGTGGACCTGTGGGTGTCCTGACCATTAGAGAACAGAGAAAAGGGGACTACAAGTATGTCGAGAAACGGATGGCCTACAGACTAACTGTAGAACTACAAAGAGCTATGACCAATAAAACTAAAATAATAAGCAGAATATAAACATAAAAATATAGACTAAGACGTTTGCACAGTACTGTAGATAACAATTCCCAAAGAAAGAAATATTAAGTACAGTAAATGAGATATTCATAAAATAGTCCGCATGTTCATGACTAATAAATGTTCACATGGTCTGGGCACTCACCTTCTCTGCCAGCCAGCCAAGGTGATGTATCTCATTACTGGAGCCAATGCCATTCCTGGCTATGTAATCTTGAAGCTCTGTGGTGACCTTATGCATGAGGTTAATGGTAATGGACTGCATGGGTTCAAACCAGGCCTGAGCAGAGGCGGAGTCTGAACACCTCAACACCACTGTGTGCTTTGAGTCAGGAGAGTGCAGCTCCAAATGCCTGCAGAACACACACAAATTCATTAAACTGGCAGGATATCCTTGCTTCAGCTTTCCATACCTCAAAAAACCTGATCAAGTGATTTAACTGGAGTAACTGGTTCATCTTGAGCAGTGTCATGGTGGGTATGGTGGGGCTAATAAACAATGGGCACCATGTCTGAATACATTTTGGTCAACGTGCTAGTCCATTGCATGGATCATAAACTTTCCAATTATCTAATGTTTTGAGAGACAGGAGGAACCCAGAGTACCCAAAAGGAGACCCAATGTTGTGCCCCTGAAGCTGTACAGCACCTACACTAATAGACTATACATATCACACAACCCTATGAGAAAGAATAACTCATCTGGGGTAGAAAAATACCAGTGCGCCTTATTGTTTAAACCTGCCATATTGTTTGATGCCTATTTTTCCATCATCATGTTCCTTAAAACACTGCAGTGTGGACAGAATTACAGTTTCAGTATTGCAATAACCAGCAAAAAAGCATGAGTTCCTTATTAAAACAGCTGAGCTGCTTAAGCAGCCTGGAAGCTACATAAAAGTTCAGATTAGCCATATCTATTTGAAAGAGCTCAACATTTTTCATTCTGTTTCTAATGGGCAGTAAATCAGCTGAGCTTCCCTTCGCATAGAGTGATTCATGATTCACTCATACATCATATTACGTAGAGCTTTAGCCTAACAAGCTGTGAGATCACTTCTAGGTGTTCCATGCTAGTAAAAATAGTTCAACTTCATTAGGATAGAGGATTTGGAAAGTGGGATGTGAAGCCAGATGTAACTGAATGGAGGGTTTGCTTTTGTCCAAGGGGGAGTAGATATTTGACCAATCCCAAGCAGTTCTCCCCATATGGCAATGACATGGGAAATTTTAGAGCTTCTGGGAATGTCCAAGCTAAATTTAGTGCCGTGACCATGGGTAATCTTTTATGATGCCTTTTGAGGTTATGTGAAAACTTCATACTCAGTCTGGTATAATCCTAATCAATATAACTAATTATATATAAATAATATATAATAAATATAAATAATTATATATAATTAAGTTTAAGACACCTGAACCTGGTTCCTCAGCACGTGTAGACCTAACTGAATATCTACACTGCAGAAACTAGAGGAAAAAAAAGTGGTTGTGCTTCAAACTGCATACCACTGAAGTAAACAGTAGGAACAGAAACAGAAGGTGGTTTTTCACGATCTGCCTATTTGTTAAACATAATAGCTTAGAATTCGGTATTAAATAATCGTTTAAGTAATGATTCAAAAGCAGCTGAGCTACATGTATGCACTTCACTGAGAAACACAATTACTGACTGACTTGTATTAACTCATTTTCTTATGTCCCAGCTTATGAGTAAGCACACTTTATGAGTCAGCCATTCGTACCCGTGTGTCTCTCCAGAACCAACGCGTCAGTTACCGGTTAATTTATGTTACTCTTAATAACAGACGAATGCCTGAAATTTACACTAATGCTGTGCAAACTTCTGCACTCAGCTGTGTAAGAGATAAGCTGTTCTGAGATTGTGGTTACGCATAGCATGTAAAAAACAAACCATATGACACTTGGGCACATTAACATAGCAGACATTAATATCAGCGTGACTTAAAATTGAAAAAAAAGGTTATGATCCAAGCAAGTGAGGGTTATGACTTTGCTCAAGGGCTTAGCTCAGTGGCAGCATTTCTTTGGTGGGACTTACAACGAGCAAGAACAACAGTACTCCCACACATTAATGCATCCTAATCAGTTAATTGTGCGGCATAAATTGACACAATGCGTAAACTCTTGTAGATAGAGACCAGCAGCTTCAGGTAATGTTCACATCAACCAACAAAGTGTGGGAAAATGAAAGTGAACTGAGAGAAGGGAGGATACAGTGACTCAGATAACCACTTTGTATAATTGTGTTGAGCAGAAAATCATCTCAACTGCATGTTAAACCTTGAGCCAGATGGGCAACAGCAAAAGACCATGTTTGGTTTCACTTCAGTCAGCCAAGAACAGAAAGCTGAGACCACCATGTGCACAGGCTCAACAAAATTGCAAAGTTAAAGACTGAAAGAACGTGGCCTGTTCTGATGAAACTTAGTTTATGCTGAGGCACACACATGGTAGGGTCTGCCTTGTTACAGACCATGTGCATCCCTTCATGACCAGAATTTACCTATCTTCTAATTCCTTCTTCCAGCAAGAAAATGCACCACATCACAAGCAGTCACTGAATCTGAATCCAAAAACCTTCAGGATGTAGTAGAATGAGAGTATCATAGCAGTATCTGCAGGAATTGTGTGTATTTATAGCATTTATTATAAACACCCCTATGCAGAGTGAACTGTGCTCAGTTGAAAGTTAAGGATTTGACTCAAAAGGCCAAATGAGTGACAGACTGGCTGAGCTGGAATTTGAATGGACAACATTCTTAATAGTACTCCAGAGCCTTAACCACTGTCCCATAATTAAATATTGGTAAATACTCTCTGTATGTACCATTACACCATAACCACTCATGCGTGGTGAGGAATCCTGTAATTCATTGGCCAGGATGAGCTGCTTTTGTGCAATCTACTTTAGTGTTCACATCCCCTACACAAACATCTGTGTGCATTTCAAGATCAGCTACAATGCACATGTCAAGAACAAACCAGATGTGGTACGGCGTGAACGAAAGTAGGTCATGCTCAAAAAACATATTTATTCCAAATGGGTCTGGTGCCAACAATTTCAACAGAGTGCTCACGTAACCTGTGGCAGGAGTTGTGTCTCGTCAACAGTGATGATCCACCATACAGGAATGTTGATGGATAGACTGTCAGTGGTGTCAGTGGTCCGACTATGTAAAGGTGTAAATTGAAAATTGGAGGGAAGGGTGACTGCTGATGAACCTGCTGCAGAGGCAGAAAGATGGATGGGGCCGTGGATGAGACAGACAGGCAGTTTAACTGTCACCAAGAATAAATAACCTGTACCACCCATACAGTACATGATGGTTCATGTAGTTTAGAATGAATGGAAAGGTTTCAGTTTAATAACCCAGATTAAGTCTTAACCTGGATGAATGTCATTTATTTAGACCATGAAGTATGTAGTTCTACAACCCCAAATCAGATAAAAGTCAGGACAGTATAGAAAATGTAAATTTAAAAACAATGCAGTGTTTTCTACATTTACTTTGACTTTTATTTAATTGCAGACAATACGTTTCGTCTGGTCCACCTCATTTCATTTGTTAATAAATCTATTCCTGCATTTCAGGCCTGCAACACATTCCAAAAAAAGTTGGGACAGTAAAGCATTTTGTAATGTTGCCATTCCTTCTCACAACACTTTAAAAAAATTTTCACTGAAGATACCAAGAGATGAAGTGTTTCAGGAAGTGGTTTGTCCCATTCTTCCTGCAAACATGTCTTAAGGTATGCAACAATATTGTAACATTCATTGTAACATTTTACGTTTCAAAATTCTCCACACATTTTCTATTAAGGACAGGTCAGTACTGCAGGAAGGCCAGGCCAGTCCAGTCCCCATACACTTTTCTTCCACATGCCTTTGTAATGTCTGCAACATGTGGTTTTGCATTGTCTTGTTGTAAAACTCATTGACATCCTGTAAAAGGTGTCATTTACATTTACAGCATTTAGCAGATGCCCTTATCCAGAGCGACTTACAATTGGTACAGTCTTAGAATCCAAGCAATTGTGGGTTAAGGGTCTTGCTCAAGGACCCAACAGTGGCAGCTTGGCAGAGGTGGGATTTGAACCCTGGACCTTCTGGTCCATAGTCCAGTACCTTACCCGTTAGGCTACCACAGTCCCAACTTGGTAACCAAGTTGCCAAGAGCACTGAGACAACCCCATACCATGACAGAGCCTGGCTTTTGGGTTTGTTGCTGTTAATAGTCTGGATGGTCCTTTTCGTGTTTGGTCCAGAGCACATGGCGTCCATTTCTTACAAAAAGGCTTGGGATACTAATTACACGTGTCCACTGTGTGATGGTCCATCCCAGATGCCTCCAAGCCAAGAAGAGCCGACACTGCTTCTGGACATGGTGAACATAAGGCTTGTATGTCCACAATAAAGTTTAAGTGGCATTTCTGAATGGAACTCCCATATTGTAGTGCTTAAAAAAGGTTTGCCAAAGTAGTCCCTTGCCCACGTGGTTATATCAGCTATTGATGATCACAGATCTTCAGCTTAGGTTTGTGCCGGTGCGCTTTACACGCTGAAATTCCTCCAGATTCCTTGAATTGTTTAATCATATTATGAACTGTAGAGGAAGAAATATGCAAATCCCTTCTAATCTTTCTTTGAGGAACATTGTTTTTAAACATCTCAATAATTTGGATACTGCTTTTGTACCAAATCAGGATTACAAACATCTGTTGACATGACCCCTTTGAAATCACATCATTATTTCATTGTTTTTACCTCATTACTAGTCATAAATTGCCCCCATACCAACATTTATTGGAATGTGTTACAAGTCTGAAAACTTAATCAGACGAAACATGAAATATATTGGGTTCATACTGTCTGAAATGAAATAAAAGCCACAGTAAATGTAAGAAACACTTTACTTTATTTGCATTTTCCATACTGCCCCAATGTTTGACTAATTTGGAAGTGTAAGCTCGTTACTAAATGTTGTGATATTTGTACTGAGTTTAATCAGGTGGAAAGACCAAACAGCTGACTCTGAGTATTCTGTGGTGTGAAAGTTTCCAAAGCAAGCCCACAGTAGGGAAAACATGTTGCTTTATCAGAAAGAGAGTAAATCTATTTTTAAATCCTCTCAGCTGTGATGCATCACTTCCTCACAGATTTCCTGTACACCGTCTTGTTATTTTGACAAGCCACAATCACATTTTCCAAGCTATCAATGCATTAGTCACTGTGACTAAAATATGGTTTATCATCTGCTGGTAGTATTACTGATACTGAACCACGGCAATAAATGAGTTCCACTTATGGTGCAACACTGATGTATCCCTATAGGAAAATGACTACTGGTATTTGGTGCGTTCTCAAGTCACTGGATTTATTGTTTTGCTCCTCATTACTGGAATTAGAATTGAGGGAATAACCATAGCACATTCTCCCTCAATTTACATTTACAAATGAATCAAAAACAAGTGTTGTAGCCAGTAACATTAAATCCTCCTTCCCTATATCACAAGTATGTCTGCTAATATGGACACAGCAGTATTAAGAGATAGAAGGAAAGACAATCTACAGTAATTAGTGTGCATCAACTTTACTCATTGAAGACTACAAAGGGGAAAAATAAATATAACTTAAATCCCAAGTGAGGAAGTTCAAAACACGCTCATTTGGATTCCAGTCGGATTCCTGCTAATTATGTTCTAAATCAAACATCCATAACTGTGGAAACATGAAGTTTAAGCCTTTAAAACAGCATCAAGCTACCTTGAACAGGAAAACCTTACACTGACTGGAGCACATGTGTATCTGAATGGGAGTATTTGTGATGAGAGTGCTTCTGAATGGCATATTCGGCAACAGCACTATCACGTTCACTATCACTGAATGCATTTACCTGTTTTCAGCATCAGGGGTGGCCATAGCACGTGTGACGTAGCACATTTTCAGTGGAATGTACCTGCAGTCTCCCTGCAGGGATAGTAAAGGGGGGCTGGGTAATTCAATGTGTGGGCTGCTGGGCCGAGGAGATTCTGGTGGAGGTGTTTCCCATCCAATCTCAGCTACTGGTGAGCACTTTTTCACATATGGAGTGGCTTCTCTCATGTATTTCACTGTAGTCAAAGAAAACACAACAGCTGTAGTTAGTTTACATCAACTACAGAACAGGACGTAAATAAGTGTGTGACAGAGTTTTTACAGCCACTAACAAAATCAAAGCATGACACACTTGTTCTAAACATGTGAAACTGCAGCTTTCTCACATATTCACAGCAAAGTGCATCACCTCCGTGTGAAAGTGCCAGAAAGCTGCTTTTCTGTAACACTCAGATAGACCAAAAAAAAAAGAAATGTCTACTCGAGGACCTAATCCAGAGACCAGTGACATTTTGCAGACACTCCCACAAAGTCAACACAGGCATCTACCAATGACGTCATAAGACAAGGTCATGACATCAACAGCATTTAAACTAGTGGCTCAGGTTTTAATTTGCAGTAGCATGAGAAAATGGTGTAACCGATCTCATATGGAAATGTAACCATTTCATGGGATTGTAATTTACAATTTTAACAGGCTAAACCAAGGAACAGTATCTTGTGATATCACCTATATAAAGTAAATTATGAGACCAATTTGGGAAAGTTGGGATGGTATGGAAAATGAAAATTAAAAAAAATTTTAAAACCCACAGAGTGTCTTACATTTACTTTGGCTTTTTTTTTTTTTTTTTTCATTGCAGACAGTATGAACCCAAGATTGTTCATGTTTTTTTTTTCTGGTCAGCTTCATTTCATTTGTTAATAAACATCCATGCCAGCATTTCAGGCCTGGAACACATTCCAAAAAAGTTGAGACAGGGGCAATTTAGGGTTAGTAATGGGTTTTTAAAAACATTATGTGATTTCTAACAGGTGACCGTAATCATGATTTGGTACAAAAGCAGTATCCTTGAAAGTCTGAATCATTGAGCATTATTATAATCATTAAAATGACTGAAATGTTTAAAACAACGCTCCTCAAAGAAAGACTGGAAGGAATTTGCACATTTCAGTCCTAACTTTATTCTGATTTGCCTTTTTGCATTGAAAAATGTATGGGCATCCCTGGAAAAGATGTCATGTACATTTATACATTAATCCATTTCTTACAAATAAAAAAACAAAGATCTGGAATACTGATTCATCTGACCACAATGCACGTTTCAACTGTGTTATGGTCATCCGAGATGCCTCCAAGCCCAGAGAACTCAACGCCACTTCTGGACATGGTTAACATAACGGTTCTTTTTGGCATTCTAATGTTTTCAGTGGCATTCGTGAATGTAACCCAGTACTGGAGTGCGTGACAAAGGTTTGCCAAAGTAATCCCACACTGCGTTTTTGGTTGTTGTTGTTTTCATTTTCTATTACCTAATATGGTCATGCCAGCTCACACACACTCTTCTTACTGTGCATGACTGCACTCTTATGAGTGTTTATATCCAGTAAAGTCAATAAAATGCTTGTTGACACAGTCTGCTTAAGTAAGTACTGCTTCTCACCATTACAAGTGAGACTGGGTGACATGAGATGACTGACGATAAAACGCTCATTCAAGGAAATTAACTAGAGTTGACAGATGCAAACAGCTGTGGAAAGCTGAAAGCATAAGCCTAAGAACGTAGCATAAGCACTCTCTGCACAATACACAGCTCAAGCTTTTCAAACCACGATTTGAAGACTATTAATTTTCCCCATGTTAAATCAATAGCTTGATGTGTTGATTCAATAAAATGCACTTTTATTCTCATCAAGAAGCTGCAGCCGATCATGTGACTATATTATATATGTATATATGTCAAAAATGTCAGATCTTTCTGTCCTTGTGGTGACATTTTGTCCCCACGATCTACTATAAACATGCCCATCCACCCACACAAGAGAATTACAAAATGATGAATCCAACTTTTTGGGTCATCAGCAATATTATAGATGGTCATTATGCCATTGCTAAAACAACAATTCTAAATATATATATATATATATATATATATATATATATATATATACACACACACACACACACATATATATGCATGAGTTATTATTGTATATTGAATTATTCACTTCTGTTAGTAATAAAGAGAACTGCATTTGTTCTGCAGTAAATCATTCAAGCAGAAAGTGTATATTGAAACTGATACTGGAAAAATGAAGGGAACTCGATACCTTGTTCACAACATATAAACCCTTTTTCCACTGATACTGTGCCCCTGCTGGAGCCAGAGCTTGTTTAGGGAGTCAGTGACCCTTTTATAGGAACTGGACTGTGTCACCGGTTTAAGAGCCAATCTGTTACATAATCAGATTCAGATGTGCACGTTCTCTAATGCTCCATATTGAAATGATAACAGTTTACCTGTGGTTTAAATCATTCACCCGTACACAGCACACCAATAGTCATTATATGTGAGGGAGAGAGCTACAGGGTTTTAGTGCTTTTAGCTACATTCATCTGCAAGTAAGTTAACAGTGAATTGCTATTCACTTTCATGCAATAGCTAGTAAAAGAGCAGTAAGAATAGGCAAAAGTTTGTGGACAACCAAAAATGTCAAGAGTATTTGTACAAACTGTTTCAGTGCACATACTAAAATCACAGTGGTGTTTGATAGTTTGTGAATTTTCTATATTATACTTGGTCATTTGTTTATTGAGGAAAATGATCCAATATTACACATTAGTGAGTGGCAAAAGTATGTGAACCTTTGCTTTCAGTATTCCCCCCCGCAGCAATAACTGCAACTAAAAGATTCCTGTAACTGTTGATCAGTCCTGCACACCGGCTTGGAGGAATTTTAGCCCATTCCTCCGTACAGAACAGCTTCAGCTCTGGGATGTTGGTGGGTTTCCTCACATTACCTGCTCTCTTCAGGTCCTTCCACAACATTTCGATTGGATTAAAGCCTTTGACTTGGCCATTCCAAAACATTAACTTTATTGTTCTGTAACCATTCTTTGGTAGAACGACTTGTGTGCTTAGTGCCGTTGTCTTGCTGCATGACCCACCTTCTCTTGAGATTCAGTTCATGGACAGATGTCCTGACATTTTCCTTTAGAATTCTCTGATATAATTCAGAATTCACTTTTCCATCAATGATGGCAAGCCGTCCTGGCCCAGATGCAGCAAAACAGCCCAAACCATGATACTACCACCACCATGTTTCACAGATGGGATAAGGTTCTTATGCTAGAATGCAGTGTTTTCCTTTCTCCAAACATAACACTTCTCTTTTAAACCAAAAAGCTCTATTTTGGTCTCATCTGTCCACAAAACATTCTTCCAATAGCCTTCTGGCTTGTTCATGTGATCTTTAGCAAACTTTTAACTTTTAATGTTTGTTGGTCGATCACTCCTGGTGAGGGTGGCCTTGAATTTATTCCATTGGTACACAATCTGTCTGACTATGGATTGGTGGAGTCCAAACTCTCTCAGCCTGATCAACAACTCTTTTTCTAAGATCCTCAGAAATCTCCTTTGTTTGTGCCATGATACAATTCCACAAACATGTGAACAGACTTTGATAGATCCCTGTTCTTTAAATAAAACAGGGTGCCCACTCACACCTGATTGTCATCCCATTGACTGAAAACACCTGACTCGAATTTCACCTTCAAATTAACTGCTAATCCTAGAGGTTCACGTACTTTTGCCACTCACTAATATGTAATATTGGATCATTTTCCTCAATAAATAAATGACCAAGTATAATATGTTTGTCTCATTTGTTTAACTGGGTTCTCTTTGTTTACTTTTAGGACTTGTGTGAAAATCTAATGATGTTTTAGGTCATATGCAGAAATATAAAAAATTCTAAAGGGTTAACAAACTTTCAAGCACCACCATGATATGCACATTTTCTTGGAAGTAGGCACTAAAACATTGACTAAAACATTATCAGACCTAATTATAGAATAAAAGGCAAATTTGATCATTTCATGACCTCGATTTAGTGTCTTGTGACCATATTAAACCAAAATGTTACAACTATTATCATGGGTCCTCTGCTAATGAATAAATCACTGATTCCTGGATATAATTAGAGTGTTTCATTTAATTAAAACATTATCATGTATTTTAATGTAACTGTGTAGTTGCTTTTATTTATTTTTTTGTTACTATTAGTGGTGTAGCTCTTATTTAGGTTGCTGTAAATTTAAAGCACAACGGCAGTCATAAAAATAACTGAAGTCTTAAGTCTGTGTGTGTGTGTGTGTGTGTGTGTGTGTGTGTGTGTGTCTCCGTGTGTCCGTATTCAGTATTCACGGTTGCCAGCTCCATGTAATCTAAACAACTCTGGGCTTACTTTTCTATTAAGCCACTTACAGATACTGTATGGATAGTTACAGACTGCATGTTTTTGGGGCTTGTTTATAAAGTGTAGTTGCTTATTTGATCTTCCATAACCAGTCTTTTGGGCTTGTTTCCATAGACTGATTTGCTTGTTTGTCTCATAGAATCTGGTAAACCTGGTGTCTGTGTAAGTAACTAATTACCTTACCGGTTGAGCTCGTTGGTTCATGTTATAATTAAGGACTTCTCATCGATTGATGTGTTTAGATGTGTCCTTTTTTTATGGTAGTTATTCGTGTTTGTGTGGATGACTTTCTGATACTTATCCATAACAAGCTGTAAATGACGATCATAAGTTTATGTGCCTGTCCTACTGTAAGTAGTACTCCTTTGTTTTCCCCCACCACCTGTATATTCTCTCCAACCTAAAACTATATAAATTGGTTCACATTCACTCGCAGAGTCTCTGTTTCATCTGGCTGATCCATGTTGTTCGTCTATCAATGCATTTCGGCTTCTGGCAAACAAAAGTATCAGGTCCATCATGCCATCCTCTTTAGTGTTACAGCTTTCCCCTACACAGGGGCACAACAGTGCTGAATTGTGTATAATTATTGCAAATTTCCATCAATTACAAAAAGTTCAGCATAAGCGTTTACACTTCCACTTGTGTTTTCAGTGGTATCTCAGTGGTTCAGTTTCCTTGTGAAAATCCACATACTTGCACACACTTTCTTACTTTCAGTGAGTCAATCAAACCTTTGTTGCTTTCCAAATAAAATGTTCCCTCCCCTGTACGCTGGACCGAACCATTTTTCATTTGTTAATGATCTGTCTGTTGTATCCTGCACTGAAAATAAATGATAGATTATGCTAAAGCGTCTGCTGTGGTTCTGTTATGACATCCATGAGACCTTTGTAATGTCATGCAGCCGTAAATGGCTTTTTATTCTCTTCATACGGAAAGCCTGGTATTCAGTCATCACCTCACTTCACCTCGAGCATGTAGCTTGTTCCTTTACTCAGAAATGATCTTTCATCTAACACGACATTCTCTGGAAATAATCACATACCGAGTGATTTGAATTGATGCCAGCATTAATTGCTGGCTCTAGTTTGCCAGTCTATCACACAATAAGCACTATTATTATTGCTTCACACTGAACAGGACTTCCAAGGTGTTTCATCATCCTTATTCCACTGATCTGCTGTACGTTTTCACTCCCTGTTGGGAGTTAAACTGAATGTCTAACTAAACAGCAGTCGGTCGTTAACTAAACTATACTTCCTTGTACATATACTTTGGTTTCTGTAGACAAATTCCTGCACTGTGGTTCCATTAATCTCTGTTTAATTATTTATTAGAGCATTGTGCCTGAGTGCACACTGAATCTAGTGGACAAAATCAGAACCACTGCTTTGTGCGACGTCCTTAATTGGTCCCATTCATTAAAGTTCATGTTATTTACAGAGAACGGCACTCTTTGTCTGTAAAAAACATAAAATTCCCTCAAGCTCAGAGTAAAACAACAGCCTAACCTGATATTTGGATGCAGAATAACAAATGGCTCTTTGCACGAGCCCAAAGTCTAGATTTTGGCTCTTTCTTTGATACACGATCACACAGGTGTCACATCACCAAAGCCTGGGTGCTTTTAATCTGGCTGCACAGGTTTACTCAAATTCATTGTTGAAATAATTTCAGACAACAATGGTAAGTATCAAACTGTACACTTCTTGTAATCACACAGGGAACTTTGTTTGAGTAGAGTCTGTTAATCTCATGCACTCGATGCTTCTGCTCTTACTGTAAATCTGATGTTGACTGTGGTAGCCTAGCGGGTAAGGTACTGGACTATGGACCAAAAGGTCCAGGGTTCAAATCCCACCTCAGCCCAGCTGCCACTGTTGGGTCCTTGAGCAAGACCCTTAACCAACAATTGCTTGGATTGTAAGATTGTACCCATTGTAAGTCACTCTGTATAAGGGTGTCTGCTAAATGCTGTAAATGTAAATGTTAACAAAGGGAGCTTCTCCTTTTTAAAGTCTCAGTTCCCTTCAGGGTTACTGCTAATGCTCTTGGGAAGTTTTCCTTTCCACTGTTGCGTTCGTCTGCGCATTAAATGTCTAGACCCAGCTTTCTGTAAAGCTGCTTTGTTCAGACTGTGGTTAAACACAGTTGAAGCAACTGAAGCCGAAATTAAAAGCAGCATTTAGCAGAGATGATTAATAGTAGGATTATGGCTAAAGTACAAAAAAATAACTGAAAGGAAAAGAGAAAACGTTTCTGACAGCAAACAACTATTACTGAGAATAAGTAACGGCATAATTTAAACAAAAAACATATAATAAAGCACTTAGTTTTGTGATTACAGTTCAGAGAAACTGAATATATTTTACTTCTATTTAAAGATGGAAGTAAATCGATTTACTTCAGTCTATCGTGTGTGCTGAGGTGGGACACAAAAATAAGCATATTAAGCTGACATTCAGTTTAGAACTAAGGCTTTATTGAGACATGATGGGAAATCTGGGATCAAACAAGAATCTAACCATACATTTGCATTCCTATCTGGGAGACACAGTCACAAATAACACATGCACTGTTTCAGTGTATACATTCACTGAGCAAAATATTAGAAACACCTACAACTTAATGCATTATCCAATCTGCCAATCGTGTGGCAGCAGTGCAACGAATAAAATCATACAGATACAAACCAGCAGCTTTGGGTAATGTTCACGTCAGCCATAATAATGATGAAAATTATGATCTCAGAGATTTTGACTTTTGCATGATTGTTGGTGCCAGACTTGCTGCTTTAAATATTTCTGAAACTGCTGATCTCCTAGGATTCTCAACAGTCTCAAGAGTTTACGTAGAATGGTACGAAAGAAAAGGTAAGGAAGGGGGTTTAACACCAGGACAGCTCATGGGCCATTTTCCCAGCAGGAATGGTTACAAGCAGTGCTGTCATGGAATGATGGGAGGGTAGGGGGTCAGATATGTCCCATAATTTGTAGGAATTTGAGCTGTATCCCCGCTTTGGTTTTGGTGAAAATGTCTTTTATTGATAATGCTATGTGGAGTCATCACCTTTCATCATGATAGTTTGTACACTGTAAGCATGTGCTTTACTGTGTGAGGGTCTTTGGCATTATTAGATGGGAGTGGTCAGTCTTGTATGCTCAATGTGGAATCTGGCACACATAACATGGTCCCACCAATACTCCAGGCATATTGTTTGTTTACTGCCAATAGTGGGATGGGTCTCATGCAGTTTTTTGCTGGTCTGACCATTCCACTCCACTTGCTATCTGCTCTTTATGTAGGAGGTAAGAGGAAGCTTTATATTAGTTGGTGGGATGTACAATAAAGAAAAAATCCAGTGAGGGGTAGTTCTGCAGGTGAAACACCTTGTTGACGTAAGTCGGAAAGGCTATGTTAACTCATAACTACTCTATAATTGTGTTAAGCAGAAAGCATCTCAGAATGCACAACGCATCAATCCTTGAGGTGGATTGACTACAACAGAAAACTAGATCGTCTTCCACTTCTGTCAGTCAAGAGTAGAAAGCACAAGATCCAGCGGGAAAACTAGAGAAACTTAACCTGGTCTGATGAATCTCAAGTTCTACTGAGTCACACAGAGGGTAGGGTCACAATTTGGCACAAACAGCAGAAATCCATGGACCCAACCTGCCTTATGCCAACAGTCCAGGCTGGTGGAGGTGGTGTAATGGTGTGGAGAATGTTTTCTTTGGTTAATACCAACCAATCATCGCTTGAACGCCACGAACTATCTTGAGTACTGTTGCTGACCATGTGCACCTCTTCATGGCCACAATTTACCCATCTTCTAATGGTTACATGACAATGACTTCATTGTTCTTCAGCAGCCTGCTCAGTCACCACATCTGAATCCAATAGAACACCTTTGGGATGTGGGAGAACAGGAGTGCTGAGGCATGAAACTGCACCTCACAAATCTGCAGAAATTGCGTAATGCAATCATGTGAACATGGAGCAGAATCTCAAAGGAATGTTTCCCCACATCTTGTGGAATCCATGGCACGAAGAATCGCGGCTGTTTTGAGAGCAAAAGGAGGCCCTACCCAGTATCAAATTAGTGTTTCTATTAGTGCTCAGTGCATTTATGTCCAGATAATAAAACATGAAATGCACATAGAAATGGCTCAAACCTGATCCAATTGGAGCACAATGCTGACTGTCAGAGCTCCAGAATAAAAGATTTAAAAAACTTTGTCCAAATTAGTCATGCGTGTACCCACCCCTAAAACAATGCCTTCTCCAGACCACATCTAAAACCAGACAATCTAAAAACAGACACGACGCATCTGGTCAACAGATAGTCACTAAAGAATGAGAAGGACGCATCTGTGTTCAATGAAGCGCAAGGGGAAAACCAGGTGCAGAACAACGCAGTTCTCTGAGCACTGTTACAGAGCTCAAGGCCAACAGAGGTTAGCACATAGCAATATGGCAGAATGACTGACAGTGTGGAAATGATTAACACACAGTTTCTGCACAGCACTCCGAGAGGACAAAAACAAACTACCAGTGAGAGAAAGCCTGATAGGTTTAAAGTATTAAAACTGTAAAGATGTCAAACAAAGCACCTTTTTGCAGGTAATCCAACCCCTATACTCTCCATAAAGCATAGCAGCAATAAATGTGTGTTGTTTTGTTATAAATGGAGAGTGTGCATGGCTGGAGTTCAGGAACATGCAAATATTCAAATGCAACAACTGTAAGACTGAATACTGACTCTGGGTAGAACACTACACTGCCCAAGTTCCCCTTTAAGAGTTCAAACCATAGCAAGTCTTATTTCATGGACTTGATTGCAACCTCACTTTGGTCTGAACCAGCTCAATGACCCAGAGTTCAGCGAATGCATGAACCATAATCTAAACACACCCACCTGTGGAGCCACTGTACATACACTGATACTGATAAGCCTGCCTTGTCCGTTAGCTGGGAGTGTCGAGTGGGCGGTCTGGCTGAACTGGGCTTCGGTCCTGATCTTGACTCGTGCATCCTTGCCTTAGAATAAGGGCAGAGCTGGGGGTTCATAGTCAAAGAGTCTTATGGTGATCAGAGACGTTGGGTTGCTGTCTTCTCTGCCTCCCGTGGGGTTGCCAATGTCTCATGTGATCCCTCTTGGCTGTGTTTCCTACCAGTTCTCCTCTTTCTAGCTATGCTGCTATAGCTAATGCTGCCGGGGTCTCATGCTACACATGGCATCAGTGATTGACATGGCATCAGTGATTGTTAATAGACACTGTGCTCTTAATCAATAACTAAATATATTTTCTGTTTTTCTCTCCGAGCTGTGTTCCGGCAGTTCCAGCCCCACACATGATGTTCATCCGCTGTAGCTCCACTCAAGCTGCTTCCGTCATCAGCTCCAGCCCCATCATACCCGGGCCACTTAATGTCGATGTGCATACTTCACATTTTATTCGAACTTTTGACTCCATGACTTTAGTTTCGCTCTTAGATTTCATCATCTACGCCGCCCAAGGAGGTTGGGTCCCTTTTTGAGTCTTGGTCCTCCCAAGGTTTCTTCCTATAACACTCAGGGAGTTTTTCCTTTCCACTGTCGCCCTAGGCTTGCTCAATTTGGGATTGGACATAGTTATTAGGAGATAATCTAAACTTGTAAAGTTGCTTTGAGACAATGCTCCATTGTAAAAAGCGCTATATAAATAGATCTGACTTGACTTGACTCAAAATCTGGTTTGCTTATTCACTCATTTAGCATATCACCAAATGATGGGTGAGCTAGATCCCAAGTCCAGAGCACATGGAGCCTCAGACTGACCACATTTTCACTCTGTTCCAACACCTGAGCTGTGTGATACAAGCTGTACAGTGTTGCTTACCTGGGTCAGGTGTGCTTGGGACTGGAATAAAAGAAAAGAGAGGACTGGCCTGAGTCTCTGTGGACAGCACTGTGCACACTGTCCTAAAGAACCTTTGAGACTACGTATGTTTATGCATGCAAACAAGCATGAGCTTACAGGTGTGAATAACAATCCAAACAATGTGTTTATCAGCATTATAACCGCCCAGTACCAACCCTGCATCAGGCTGTAAAACAGCCCTGAAATAAATGACTCATTTTTTATTACGTTATTTAACAGCATCAAGAGCAGCTCTTGTAAAGGACAAAACACATAAACATCACTAGTGTAAACTTAATACTGTCAAAAACAAAGAGGGAGAGCAGCACAGAGGTTATTGTGTTTTTCACCACATTTTAATCCTGCTTTTCCAAGTCAGAGTCTTGGGGGTAGGCTGTGTCTGCATGTGATGCCTAATGAGGAATGTGTAATATGTATCATCTGCAATAATATCTTAATTAATGTTTTAATAATGTGTGAGCTGACCTTATCAAGTATGTCATTCACTTTACAAAAAACATACACCTTACGACGTCACATACTGTGAAGCCAGGTAAGACAGGCTACTGAGCATGCGCCCCAAATCAAGCTAACGTTCTACCTAAAAGCACAAGACTGAAGATAAAAATGAGTGAACAAACTGCACCAGGAGACAAAATACAGACACTACCATCCTTGTAGTCTATATCATTCCGGTGGTTTGGCTTTGAAAAGACTGATGTTGCTCAACAGCAATCTGCAAACTATGTTGTAAATGGATGCTGTTAAAGACAGCTCGACAACAAACATTTCAACATTTGTGAACTAACCACCCTGCAGAATATGAAGATTATGCCAAACTTTTAGGAGTCAGCTGTCCACGACATTCCTTAGCAAACCTTAACTGAATTATTCTGCAGAAAAGTGCCTTACAACAAGAAAAAGCAACAGATGGCAAGACATAAATGCTGTCACTAAATATCGTGAATGACAATTCAGGCAACTGAGATTTAATTATTTATATATATATATATATAAAAATTACTATTGAATACTTTAGACCCAATATATACACTGACAAAGTATCATCTTATTATCGTTATTGATAAAATCCCAGAAAATATTGAGATATCACCATGTAGACTCAAACCCAGGTCCCTGCAGTGGTGGGCTAGCATACGAGAACATGGCAAGCGAGTGACTGAGGATACTTGTGATAGTCAAAGAAAGCTGTTAATATGCAAGGTCAAGATATTATTTACAGCATGCTACACTGTTTCATTTTATCCCCACTTGCGCCAATTTAGAGCGGCCAATTAACCTAAAGCGTCTTTGGAATGTGTGAGAAAACCGAAGCACCGGAGTAAACTCACGCAAACATGGCGAGGACATGCAAACTCCACACAGCTGGAGACAGGGGTCAGGACTGAACCGGGAATCTCGGAACTGTGAGACCACTGCTCTAACCAAACGTGCCACTGTGCTGCACCATAATTAGAATATAATTCATATGGTGATTCGTTATTGGTTGATAATGCATAGTGATATTCAAATTAAGTTGTTATATCACCCAGCCCTAACAAATAGTTTGGATCACAACAGGCAATACTCATCATTAACCATGCCACGTTTAATGAATCGTCAGTATGTTCTAATGTAGCCTATTTCAAACATTATCTCAATGCTATTAGTATGTGATGCTTGGTTCTAAATGTGCAACCTGTGCACATGCAGTTCCTTGCGAACGTCAGCCCCTAAGGTGTTCCTCCTACCTTCCAAAGTGACCACTCGTCCAGCTTTCTTTAAACTCTGCACAGCCTCATCGTGTGTGGCGTCTCTCAGGTTCACTCCATTCACTGACAGGATCGCGTCCCCTACGTACAGCGCGTGGGTCTGATCGGCGGCCAGTCCCTTGAAGATCTTGCTTATAAGTATCGGCATCTTGTTCTCTTTGCCGCCTTTGATGCTGATGCCCAGGCCGCCCACGTCCTGCTTCACCACCCGCACGCAGCGCTTCATGTTGGCGATGGCCTCGGGGACGCGCTCGGGGGAATCGGGAACAGTCCTGGGGCTGCTGTCAGGACTCTCGGGGCTGTCCGGGCTCGCCCGTGTCCCGTTGGGGACACCATTCACGTCTCCGCTCAACCCGGCCGCGTCCTCGCAGCTTAAAGCCAGATACTCATCGCTCAGCTCGGCCAGGACTCGGTGCCACCGCTCCCGCACCATAACCTCCAGAAAGCCGCTCTTTTGCACCCGCATGCCGGACGCTACCGCCATGTTTGCAGCATTTCTGACGATTAAACGTCGGCTTGGGCTTTCACACGTGTGGAAGTCAGGAGCGCTTCTGGAAAGTTGAAGCGCGCCTCCGGTGCATGCTGGCTCTAGAGTTTCTCTTCTCTAAGAGCACACATACACACACACAACATATCCGTGTGGGGTGGAGCAGCTTTATAGTATGTACCCTATCGGCCTCCGCCAGCTACCGCAACTGATCCCTATCCGGAAATGTACGAGTTCTCCTATTTGTATTTTGTAGTAATGACGAATGATTCACGAAGGAATCGGTTCTTTCTAAGCGACTCTTCAAAGTGAGTTGAATCTAATGGCGAGCGCGAGCTGAGCCGAAGGCGCGAAGTGAGCTTGCTGGTTTAGTGTTTAACGTGCAGTCTTTGTAAACACTTAACATTAAGCAGAACTTTGAATTGAAAATGTAGCCTGCGTTGTAAAACAGGAACAAAGCATCTTATGGTGCCAAAAGTATGTCGACGCTAATTAGTGTTCACTGTTATTTCGGTCACATTACCTGCAACCCAAAATCAGAAGAATTTGAGATGGTATGAGATGGTAAACGCAGTGTGTCTTTCATTTGTGTTGACTGTTAATCCATTGCAGACAGTATGAAACAAGATATTTAAACATCCATTCCTGAATTTCCGGCCTGCAACACTTTATAATGTTGCCATAATATATAATGTTCTCACAACAATTAAAAGACGTCTTGGCATAGAAGATACCTGCAAACACATCTTAAGGTGTGCAGCAATAGCGGACTTTGTTGTCACATGCTTTTTTTTCAAAATTCTCCACACATTCTCTGCTGGGGCCAGGTCAGGACTGCAGGCAGGCCATTCCAGTACCTGTACCTTATTCTTCCACAGCCATGCCTTTACAGTGTGTGTAGCTTGTGGTTTTGCATTGTCTTGTTGAAAAATGCATGGATGTCCTTAGAAAAAATGTCATCTTGAAGGTAGCATATGTTGTTCTAAAATCTCAATTAACTTTTTCTGCATTAATGCTGCCATCACAGACATGTAAATTACCTTTGCCAAGGGCACTGACACAACCCCATATCATGTCAGAACCTGGCTTTTGGAATTGTTGCTGATAACAGTCTGGATGGTCCTTTTTGTATTTGGTCCAGAGCACACATCATCCATTTCTTCCCAAAAATGATCTGGAATACTGATTAGTCTGACCACAATACACGTTTCCACTGTGTGATGATCCATCCCAGATACCTCAGAGTCCAGAAAAGTTGACCCCACCTCTGGACATGGCTAACATAAGGTTTCTTTTTTGCACAGGTTTCAAGGGGCATTGGTGAATGTAACAGAGGGCAGTAACTCTCTCCCTCCTCCGGTTATCTGGGGACGAACTGCCGCAGTCGACTTAGCTGCTTAGACTCAGGATCCTGGAGTGACTGTGTATCGGACTACTTAATGCCGATGTGCATATTTTACATTTTATTTGAACTATGACTCCATTACATATTAGTTTAGATAAATTAGCTTCATTTTTACATTTATCATCTACGCCGCCCAAGGAGGTTGGGTCCTTTTTGAGTCTTGGTCCTCCTAAGTTTTTCCTTGCCACTGTTGCCCTAGGCTTGCTCAATTTGGGATTGGACGTAGATATTAGGAGATAATCTAAAATTGTAAAGTTGCTTTGAGACAATGGTCCATTGTAAAAAGCGCTATATAAATAAATCTGATTTGACTTGATTATAGGCAATGTTTTGTCCTGTTAATATTTCATTGTCGGTGTGTTTTTGGTGTGGTCTCTGGTTTCCATTATCACTTGGTGGAAAGATGTGGGATAGACCAAGGAATAACCTGTTTAATTTTCGAAAGGCTCTGACTCGTGTCTGCGCTCGCGACGACCCTTGTTGTCAAGAAAAAATTCAGATAGCCTAATCACTCATTCAACAATGGGAGCGTCATCAGCACTTGGGTTCTCACATGTCCTCATTACTTCGGCAGAGGTAATGGCTGCCTCTCTTGGTACTTATTCCATTGCAGTTTTATCGATAGCAACAAGCCTAAATATCTTATACACATATGTGTAATAAATGACCTAGACTATGGAAGGCGATGGCATACAAATAAGAAGTCTACAAACCGCATATTGGTGATATTCACACAAACAGTCATAGCTACGCGCTTATTCCCCGCGCGCAGTTTTAATGGGATTGCGCAATCGGAGGTGACGCAGACCTCTAAGCTTCTGCACTTCATTGTTACTTTCCGGGAATTACAGCCGCAAATCGGCGATTTTGGCAATAAAAATGATTAGAATCATATAGGATGGCATTTAGAACACAGATAAGACAGAAAAAGCTTTGCTTAAAAATATAATTTCACATTTTATTACATTTATTTTTTATTGGAATAAAACAGTTCATCCACTGCCTCACCTGCCTCTGCTGACTGCACGTCTCTGAAGGTGCACCATTCCAGTCCATCACAGCACAGCTACACACACACACACACACACACACACACACACACACACACACACACACACAGACACACACACACACAAAGAGACTGTAGAGACAACAGCTACCAGCTGACCTAACGCATGTCTTTGGAATGTGGAATGAAACCAGAGCACCTATAGTAAATGCACTCGCCTAATGCAGTGAGGTGACCAAGCCTACAGCAGGTTATGAACACTGAAGTGTTGGCTGTCCAACTGGTGCTCTGAAAACAACATGGGCTTTATAGATAATTAGACTTTAGACTAGATTTAGACCAGGATGCATGGCTTGGGTCACTGGGGCCGGAGTCTGGAGTCATGTCTGGCCTGCCTGCCTTGTCCGTTAGCCGGGAGTGTCGAGTGGGCGGTCTGGCTGAACTGGGCTTCGGTCCTCGTGATCTTGACTCGTGCATCCTTGCCTTAGAATAAGGGCAGAGCTGGGGGTTCATAGTCAAAGAGTCTTATGGTGATCAGAGACGTTGGGTTGCTGTCTTCTGCCTCCCGTGGGGTTGCCAATGTCTCATGTGATCCCCTCTCGGCTGTGTTTCCTACCAGTTCTCCTCTTTCTAGCTATGCTGCTATAGCTAATGCTGTGATCAGTGATTGACATGGCATCAGTGATTGTTAATAGACACTGTGCTCTTAATCAATAACTAATTACATTTTCTGTTTTCTCTCCGAGCTGTGTTCCGGCAGTTCCAGCCCCACACATGATGTTCATCCGCTGTAGCTCCACTCAAGCTGCTTCCGTCATCAGCTCCAGCTCCACCATACCCGGGCCACTTAATGCCGATGTCCATACTTCACATTTTATTCGAACTTTGACTCCATGACTTTAGTTTCGCTCTTAGATTTATCATCTACGCCGCCCAAGGAGGTTGGGTCCCTTTTTGAGTCTTGGTCCTCCCAAGGTTTCTTCCTATAACACTCAGGGAGTTTTTCCTTGCCACTGTCACCCTAGGCTTGCTCAATTTGGGATTGGACATAGTTATTAGGAGATAATCTAAACTTGTAAAGTTGCTTTGAGACAATGCTCCATTGTAAAAAGCGCTATATAAATAGATCTGACTTGACTTGACTTGACAACCTTTGAGCGCAAGCCTGGCCTTTTAGGACAGGACGGTATCCATCACACTTGGGATTGTGCTACTATCATCTCCTGCAACATTGCCCATGGTCTTATGGCAGGGTTAGTTAGGGGCTGACTATCCAGAGCAGGGGTCAGGCAGCAGACAGTCAGGCTTAACCAACTGTCTGCTGGTAGCCATGCACTGTCACCCAGAACTCAAGTTATTGAAACTGTCTGTTACCAGCATCTGTCCTAAACGTAAAAAAAGTCTAAACACAGATAGCTCCTATAGAAATAACAACCTTAGACTAAAGCTAGGATTAGTTAACATCAGATCACTTACTAACAAAGCAGTGATTATAAATGAAATGATCACCGATAAACGCTTACACGCTCTCTGTCTTACTGAAACTTGGATTAGACTGGATGAATATTTAGCCTTAAATGAAGCCTCACCTCCTGGATACAGTCATGGTCATGGTTTGAGGGGACTGATAAATTGTTATGGAAGTCAAAACCACACTCCTTTCAGCTTATCACTACTTACAACCCTCCAGGTCCCTATTCAGAATTTCTTCAGGAATTTGCTAACTTTCTTTCCTGCTTAGTACTTTCAACAGATTAGGCTTTAATTGTAGATGATTTTAATATTCACTTTGACAATGAGCAGGATCCACTTAAAATTTATTTTGAGTCCATTTTAGAATTTTAGAGTATCACTCAGAATGTGATGGGACCAACCCACCGCTGTAATTGTACTTTAGATCTAATATTAACATTTGGTAGCAATATAAGTAACCTTGATGTTTTCTGACAAAGTGATTTGATTTCTGATCACTATTTTTTAGTATTTGAGCTATCTCTAATAAATAAAATCCTACTGCCTCGTTATCACACCAAGCACACTATCACATCTGCTACTCCAGCTGCATTTATTAAAAACCTACCAGACTTAAAATGTAATACACATACAGAGCCCAGTCATCTTGAGTGTGTAGAATGCATGTTTAGCTTAACCCTGGACTTAGTTGCTCCTGCTAGGCTTAAATGCATTAGGGAAAAAAGGCTAGTACCATAGTATACTGCTCAAAAAAATAAAGGGAACACTTGGAGTTATATTGTGTTGTTTAAGTGTTCCCTTTATTTTTTTGAGCAGTATATAATGACCACACCCCTACCGTAAAGCAAACAGCATGGAGTTTAGAACATGAGTGGCGACATAGTAAATTGGAGGTAATTAAGATTGCTTGGAGGGATAGCATGGCAGAGTATAAGCATACCTAAAGCTAAAACTGCGTATTTTTCCTCAATCATAGAGAAAAATAAGAATAATCCTAGATTTCTAGGATTAATCTCCAGATTAACTAAAAACCTTACAGAAAGTGACCCACGTTCTGCTTAATTTTAACAGTAACGATTTCATGACTTTCTTTAATGACAAGATAGGAAATATTAGGCATACAACTCGATTAGATAGGGTACTAAATGATTTATTAATGTCCTCAGATAATGGATGTGTTTCTTTTCTTGTTTTGTTAGATTTAAGTGCAGCATTTGACACCATACAGTATGTCACAATGTCTTACTGAATAGACTGGAAAATACTGAGATGTTAAGGGATTGGCACTTTCTTGGTTTAAATTCTACTTGACCAGGTTGTTTATGTAAATAATCTATACTCTAAGCTCTCAAAAGTGAAGCATGGTGTGCCTCAGGGGTCTGTGCTTGGCCCGCTGTTATTCTTTCTGTACATGCAATGCAGATGATACACAGCTGTACATATCAGCCAAACCAAATTGACTTGTGCATCCTTGCATTAGACTAAGGGCAGTGCTGGGGTTTCAGAGTGGTGATCTGGGACGTTGAGTTGCTGTCTTTTGCCTCCCATGGGTTTGCTGATGTCTCATGTGATCCCTCCTGGCTGTGTTACCTTCTGGTTCTCCTCTTTGTGGCTATGCTGCTATAGCTAATGCTGCCGGAGTTTCATGCTACACATGACATCAATGATTGTTAATAGACTTTGTGTTCTTAATCAATAACTAACTACATTTTCTGTTTTTCCAGCCCCACACAATAAAATGTTCATCCGCTTCAGCTCCATTAAAGTTGATTCCGTCATCAGCTCCTGCCCCACCATACCCAGGCCACCAGAGAGCAGTAACTCTCTGCCTCCTCCGGTTGGCTGGGGATGAAGTGCCATCAAGGACTTTCCTGCGGAGGACTCAAGATTCTAGAGTGACTCTGTGACTCTGTGAATTAGACTACATAATGCCGATATGCATATTTTTACATTACTTTATTTGAACTATTTCTATAAGGCTAAGATTAGTTTCACTCTTACATTTATCATCTACACCACCCAAAGAGGTTGGGTCCCTTTTTGAGTCTTGGTCTTCCCAAGGTTTCTTCCTCATAACGGTTAGAGAGTTTTTCCTTATTGAATAGATATTGAATAGAATAGAATAGATTAGATATTGAATTGCACTCATTATCACGTATCACATATTTTAAGACATACTTTAAGACATGCTGTTGTATTATAGGAAATATCATTGTGAATGTAGCAAACATTTACACTTAAACCATTGGACAGAGTCTAACCTCAGCCTGTAAGAAACTCGTATTGATATGAAAGCAATCCTCAGCCTGCAAGGTCGTCCTAGTTCTTCTGAGAGACGATTAACACTAAACCGCTCAAACACTTAAAGGTCAAAAATATCCATCCATTTTAAGAATTCATTCAATACAACAGAGGTTTAGTTCTGGAAAGTGGTAAAATGTTTAGATTACAGCAAGAGCTGGTAAAAATAAAACAGCTACCCAACCCCCCAATAAATTGAATCCAGTCTGAACTGGGTAGCCTACTCAATATTTCTGGTTGCCCTCTGAGTGTGTAAACAATTTTAATTACTTATAACATAAATAAGGAATTTATATAAACCCCTCCCTAGACCTCTGCAGTGTTTCTTCTGATGAAAGACATTTTTGCATCTATGTTTGTTTAAATCCGTAGCCATATACTGTAGGTATTTTTCATTTTGGCACAGCAGAAGCACCAACATTATACACTGCTTTATCTCTGGATTACAGCAGAAGGTAGACAGTAAAAGTTAAAAAGGTCTAGGCCTGATTGCTGCAACTTGCTGGTTTCGCGTCGTATTCTATATCTCCTCTCTACAGACTGTTTAGAATGCTGCTGATTGCCCTGTTCCTCTGAAGTTCTCCCATGTGTCTCCTACAAAGATCACTCCACTCACTGTTGCAGCAAGGGACATTTCTAAAACTACTGTGCCTGCATTCCAGTTCTCAAAGAGCTCTGCTAAACATTATCTATGTACCCTTGGTTCAGAACTTCCCACCAGCACGATACCTCAGGTCTTTAACTACAGAAAGGCTGGCATGACTTTATCTGAGATAAGCATTCAGGAAAGGAAAGATCTCACTGCTTCAGTCTAAGCCTTGAAGTTGGACTTGGAAGATGTCCTTTTTAGTTACAGGCTATAGAAGTCTTGCACCCATACAAACCGGCTTTAGTCTTTAAGGTTGTGATTCCATACAGATTATGCAAGTACTTGCTTTAGCGTAAACATCTACTAAATGACTAACTCTGTATCTACAAGTTGTATCTCTTAGCTTGATCTTTTGTGTTTTTTGTACTTTATACCAAATCTTTTAAAAGTGCCATGACCTTTGACTTTATATTGTAACACTGTTTTGTGTGTTAAATTTATAAAGTGTTTGTCTAGTTTGAACTGACTGTAAAAAAAAAAACGTACTTTTTATAAAATCTTTTAATTTTTTTTACTAACATTATTTGGGATTTGAAACGCTATCTACTGATGTATTGAATTTAAAAAAATTAGTTTTTTTTGTTTGTTTATTTTTATTTAACGTTGCTTTCGACTTGAGAGAAGCAAGATTGCGTTGATACTAGTCAGTCACATTCACAGCAGCTCAATATGAAGCAACCAGTTAACCTAATGCTGTTAGAGTTCGATCCTAGCTACCCATTTTCCTATTTGAGCCCTGTTTGTTTCCTTCTTTCTCTTCCTTTTCCCCCTTTCTTTGTCTTTGTATCACTTTCAGATGTTAAATGTGCTTTCCCCCATTTGTGTCTGTGCGCTTCTGGACCAATCGCATGACAGCTTCACCTTATCTTCAGGCCCTGATGACTACACCTGCAACGAGTTTGATGAGCCCTGCTTTAAAGAACAGCTGTGACATGAAGTCAACGAGGGATTATAAGAGTTAGCTTGGTCTCAGTAAGCCTCGGGCACTTGTTTGAGCTTCTGTTGTTTCAACTACCAAACCATAATAGTGTCTTAGCTCTGAGACTAATACTGCCCTCACTTCTCAGGTTCAGGTTCTGTCCATTCGTCTCTGTGCTCTCACCATGGACCTGATCGGAAACCAAGGCTGTTTGTCTGCTGGTTCTGACCTCCACCTGTGCCATACACCTGTCTCCAAGACCTGAATATGACCTGCCTGTTTATCATATGTTCGACACCTGTTCCTGCACATGCATCCGTCCTTGTGCCTGCAGGCCCTGTCGTTTGTCCCTTGGGTGCCGATGCCTCCGTCTAGGTTCCCTCTTTATGTCTCTCAATATTTCCATCTCCCTTTCTCCCCTCTCTCCTGACCTTAATTTTGTTAAATAAATGTCTTATTTAATTTCTAGCCAGTGTTTGGTTTGGAGTCAGTCAAGGGTTCCATAAATAAATTAGGTGGGTTTGCTTGCCTCATGAGCCCTAACAAACACATGTCTTTGGGATGTGGGAGGAAACTAGAGTACCCAGAGTAAACCCACATGGACACAGGGAGGACATGAAGATCCACACATTTTGGGACACCCGACCACAATCTTTTTGTGACTGCTCTACCCTCTCTTCTTTTAAAATTCAACTGAAAGCCGTCCTTTTTGCTGCTCACTAGTCTTCTTCAAAATGTTAGGTCTTTTTTTTCTCTTCCCTTATTCTCTCTTGCAAAGCGACCTTTGGTTTGTGAAAGGTGCTATATGAATTAAACTTACTAATATTATAAACTCCAAAAAGGTACATCCACTAACAATACTGTGTTTTTGAACTGTGATTTTAATACTGTGTATTGTTTAAAGTCAATACATTGAACAAGTGTAGAATAAAAGCAGGCCAGAGAACACGTGAAGAGCAGTACAGACAGAGATTGTGTCAAGTGGGTTGGACAGAAGGCTTAACAAAATTACATTTGGTATGTCAAAACAACACCTCTCAGTGGAACCTAAATCCCATTGCAATCTTTCGGGATTATTTGGGGACAGCAGATGAGATGCACACACAAACCCTAGAACTAAATCCTTCACCCAGTTAGGTGGAGCGTTGGTTAAATTGCCAGAATCCCAAGACACTGATGGAATATGTACCTTTATTTTGGTGCAGTTTACTCTCTCTCTGTCTCTGTCTGTCTCTCACTCACTCTCTCTCACTCACTCTCTCTCACTTTCCATTCATACTTGAGCAAATTCAGAAATGTGGTGACCTAAAGCCTGACTTTGGAATGTGGGAGGAAACAGGAGTACCCAGAAGAAAACCCACACAGACATGGGGAGAACATGTAAACAATCAGCAGCCAGGCTGGAAAAAGAACCCATGTTTCTGGAGATTTGAAGCAATTATTGCCCCACTTAAAAACATGGGTCAAAAAGATTAGGGTTAAGAATATTATTAATGGGTCTCAGATTTGCTGCAGTCTAACACGCTAGCCCACGGACCTGGGTTTGAGTCTCAATGGTGCCTTATAGCTGGGTCAGGCCAGGTAACAACCAAATTAATGTATGAGGGTTTAAGTAATATTTAATTATGGGGATGAATTATCTCACTGAGCTAATTAACTACCTACAGCATGTGAATCCCTTATTAATCCTTTTTATTGCCCATTGTTCCAAAAGGGTCAACCATTTTGCATCTTAGGGTAATGTTACACAGTGTAACACAGTTCTTACAAACTATTCAAAACCCGTTTTATATTACTACAATATTAGTACTTTTAAGTAAAATAGATTTGTTGTGGTGGCAGTCGGGTGGCACAGTGGCAATCTCTGCCGAACCTGCGATGGACTATTGTCCCATACAGGGCATGCTGAATTCTGCACCCTGTGTTATTTGGGAATAGCCCCCTGCAAACTTGACCAGAAAAGTAAAGTGAAAGAAGGGAAAAAAGAATTGCTCTGTTACTATTGTGTTTTGTTACTTTCCCCATCACTGCAACCCCCACCGAGATTAACTATTATTTGTAAATGTGCCATTTGGAAAGTAGCAACAGGTTTGATGCATCCCTGTTATGGCTCTAACTGCAGCAACGTTTACACACACAGTATTTTTATACATTTCCCTATGGGTGTGACAGTTTCCTGTTAAGCATAGTGGCTGGAAAATGTAAACCACTGTGAAAAATGTAGGGTACGAGTCTATAATTACGCATATGCATTCAGCAAGGGTCTTAGGAAATATCAGCTTTATTATTTAGCTACATTATGTAACCAAAAGTATTTAGACAAACAGTTGAGTCATCTACTTTAGCCACACTCACTGCTAACAGATACATAAGACGTTTCAGACTATTCCTTGAATACGAATATATATTTACTATGAGTATAATTTAAATGTAACTAATTTTCAAGTCAGCAATGTCTTACATTATTACAGATAGTATGTTCAGTTTACCTTGCTTTTAAATGTTTGAATATTGGTGCTAGTATGCTAAAGGAACACTGCATTGGCCCATGCATAAATACATTTCAGAAAACTAAGCTCAGAGACACACACCAGTGTGAGTGAAACCAAAGTGCTGTACTTACACAGTGCACTAATCCCATCTAGACTCTCTTTTTGATCTGTAGGACTGACCGGGAGGTCAGCGTCCTCTCTCCTGTGCCGACGAGATTTGAGCCTTTACTGGTGGCTGAACCAGCAACTCCGTCTTAAATTAAATTTACATTTACAGCATTTAGAAGATTTAGCAGGTTAAGGGCTTTGCTCAAGGACCCAACAGTGGCAGTTTCTCAGAGGTAGAATCTGAATCCAGTAACCGCTAGGCCACCACAGACCTTTTTTTCCTTTCTCCACAGTATCCAAACATAATTGTGATAAATAATATGGTTTAATAATAATAATAAGAAGAAGAAGAAGAAGAAGAAGAAGAATACTTTCAGCCACATTTAACAACCAGGTGAAATCCTGACAAATACACTTATAAAGCAAACAGGCAAAATGGTCTGAATAATACTAATTTAACTGAGCAGAAGATAATTAATTAATTTTCTCAGAAGATATTGCATTTGCACCTGAATAATACGTTTGACTGAAAGGGTTTCTAATTTGTATCGGTTGCAGACTTTTGGGAGCAATATCAGCTTAAGAACTCTATGTGTGGAGCTTCATTTATTGGGTTTCCATGGCTGAGCAGTCTTCACATGATACCAAGTTCACCAAGCTCAATATTATGCAGCAGCTGAAGTGATGTAAACACCCTCTGGAAGGCTAATCATACTGTAGCAAGTGCAAGGATAACTCCAAAACACATTAACATCTGATGGAAAGTAAACAATTATCTGAATATAGAGTTCATGGTTTTTTTTTTTCAGGCCCCAGAAATCATAATGCTGCAGGGCATTTTAGAGAGCTGTTTGCTTCCTACTTTGTTTCGAGAATTTGAAGAAGACCTTTACCTGTTTCTGCTTGATGTGAGCTCGAATAAAAAATTGTTTGCTGAGTCTGGTGTGGAAGAACTTGACTGACCTGCTAAGAGCCCTGAATTCAAGCCAGTTCAACACCTTTGGGATAAACTAATTCTCTGTAATGGGCCACCTTCACTAAGGCTATGTTCACATTGCAGATAAAAATGGCACAAAAATTCTTTTTTTTTCCTTCATAGCAGCATGAACAGCAAAACCACAGTTTTCAACTAGGCCACTTTTAGGTGTATTACTGCAAATATGTGGCCATGTGACAGCAGTCTAAACAATCAGATCCGCATTCATGTGATTTTTGTTTCTACAGTTCCAACAGCACTGCCAAAATCCCCTTTTCTTTTAAAAACCCCAGAGCTCATCTTCATAGAGTACAATATTGAGAACGCAATGAATGGCATAGCAAAACTCATAGACAATTAATCATATATACAGGACTTGGTTAGGCCAAATAGGTTAGGCAGCATGCTGTAACAACATGTAACAGCAAGTACTATCCAACCTTTACATGTTTTTAGTGATATGAGCTTCCTTATATTAGTGTCCTGCCAGTCATATAGATACAATCAGGCAAAAAAGTATTTAGTCAGCCACTGATTGTGCAAGTTCTCCTACTTAGAAAGATGAGAGAGGTATGTTTTTTCAATTTTCATCATAGGTACACTTCAACTATGAGAGACAAAATGAGAAAAAAACGTCCAGGAAATCACATTGTAGGATTTTTAAAGAATTCAATTGTAAATCATGGTGGAAAATAAGTATTTAGTCACGCACAAACAAGCAAGATTTCTGGCTCTCACAGACCTGTAACTTCTTCTTTAAGAAGCTCTTCTGTCCTCCACTCGTTACCTGTATTAATGGCACCTGTTTGACCTCGTTATCTGTATAAAAGACACCTGTCCACAGCCTCAAACAGTCATACTCCAACTCAATCCATGGCAAGACCAAAGAGCTGTCGAGGACACCATGAAGAAAATTGTAGACCTGCACCAGGCTGGATAGTGAATCTACAATAGGCAAGCAGGTTGTTAAATAAGTCAACTGTTTGGAGCAATTTGTAAGACATTCAAGAACATTGATAATCTCCCTCGATCTGGGGCTCCACGCAAGATCTCATCCCGTGGGGTCAACATGATCATGAGAACAATGAGCAAAAATCCCAGAACTATACGGAGGGACCTGATGAATGACCTGCAGAGAGCTGGGACCAACGTAACAAAGGCTACCATCAGTAACACACTACGCCAAGAGGGACTCAGATCCTGCAGTGCCAAGAGTGTCCCCCTGCTTAAGGCAGTACATGTCCAAGCCTGTCTGAAGTTTGCCAGAGAGCATATGGATGGATTTTGAGAATAAACATGTGGTCAGATGATCCTGTTTGGAGGAAGAAGAATGCTGAGATTCATCCCAAGAACACCATACCTACTGCGAAGCATTGGGGTAGAAACATCATGCTTTGGGACTGTTTTTCTGTAAAGGGAACAGGACGACTGCTCCGCGTTAAGGGAAGAATCAATGGGGCCATGTATCGTGAGATTTTAAGCCAAACCTTTTTCCATCAGTGAGAGCATTGAAGATTTGAATGTGGTTGGGTCTTTCAGCATGACAATGATCCCAAACACACCGCTTGGGGGCAACGAAGGAGTGGCTCCGTAAAAAGCATTTCACGGTTCTGGAGTGGCCTAGCCAGTCTCCAGACCTCACCCCATAGAAAATTTTGTGGAGGGAGCTGAAAGTCCGTGTTGCCCCAAAACATCACTGCTCTAGAGGAGATCTGCATGGAGGAATGGGCCAAACTACCAGCCACAGTTTGTGCAAACCTGGTGAAGACTTACAGGAAACGTTTGACCTCTGTCATTGCCAACAAAGGTTATGTTACAAAGTATCGAGTTGAACTTTTGTTATTGACCAAATACTTATTTTTTACCATAATTTACAATTAAATTTTTTTAAAATCCTACAGTGTGATTCCTGGATTTTTTTTCTCATTTTGTCTCTCATAGTTGAAGTGTACCTATGATGAAAATTACAGACCTCTTTCATTTTTCTAAGTAGGAGAACTTGCACAATCAGTGATTGACTAAATACTTTTTTGCCCCACTGTCGTTAAAGGTTGGAATTGTTACTCTAAAGTTTCAATGAACTTGATGTTTATACAGTCGTGCATGTTACAGTCCCAACCACTCCTAGCTCTGATCTCGCATCCAGACAGATCTCTCAATAGAAAACCATAAAAATCTTGTCCTTCATTCACCTCCTTGTCCTTGACATTATGAGTCTGTGAATTCTGTGTCGCCATTCACTAAACATTAATGAGAACAGCAACTTTAGCTAAGCGATCGCTACCAAATGCTCCATTTTGTTTGTGTACTTCTGAGCGGCCTGAAGGATAATCACCAAAAGCAGGTGAGTCGATGTTTTTTGAGCATGGGAGTCAAAAGCATGGCCTGTTGTTGAATGTAGTCAAGTCAAATGGTTTTACATAGCAGTTTTTACAACAGAGCATTGTCTCAAAGCTGCTTTACAGCTACCTAGGACCACAGTACCAACTAAGCAAGCCTGCAGTGACAGTGGCAAGAAAAATCTCAAAATGTAAATGTTATGAGGAAGAAGCATTGGGAGGACCAACACTCAAAAAGGGATGCAACCTCTTTGGATAGTTTACATGTTATGTATAAGAAATTAGAACTAAATTACCTAAATAATAGATGAATAATAATAGTTTAAGTACACAGAAGCTAAACAGAGGTAAACAAGAAACATCTCTCTCTCTCTCTCTCTCTCTCTCTCTCTCTTTCTCTGTTTGGTCCATGAAATGGAGACACTGTAGGTTCTTGTATTTTCCAGCAGGTAACAGTTTCGGTGGCATGGCATTCTCAGTCATCAGGATGAGGGGTGTGAACAGAACGGCTTAGTGTGAGGACTTGAACTGGTACTGAAAGAACAGCTTGGAGAGAAAACAGAATATGTAATTAGGGATGCTAAGAATGCGGAGACTTTTAACAAAACATGTTTGTGCAAGACAGGCTAAATTAAAATAGAAAATGTGAACAACCTAACAAAACAGAAAAACCTTATTTAAGCTGTACATCGAATGTTGGCCCTTTTACCTGCAGTGGGAACATAGTCTTACACTCTTGTCGGTGAATGGACTTAAACATCCATAGGCCAAAATCAAAGGTTTTCCCACTAGAGTGGGAATGAACCCTGAATGAGCACAATGGACTTTTAGTGCCATCTAGTGTGTAGTTTTTGAGCTCCTGTGCCTGACATGCTGGATGGCTAAACTGAATGAAATAAACATATTGTAAAGTATTATAGGACTGTAATCACTAATAAACATGCCCTGATCCTTTCATGCCCTGATTTAAACTAAATCCTTGGCCTTCTTTTCTTGTTTATATGTTGCCTACATCAGCCTTTGTTATTAGGTTTGTCCTAGTTATTGCACAGTTTACTTGTCAGTGGGAAAGGAAGACCACTGCACCTCTGGCAAAACAAGTATTTCCTGGCCTAATGAGATTTAATATGCAAATGAGATCACTTAATCTATCCTGCTTGTATACACTTCAAAGTAAAGAAATGTGGGTCTAATTACGTCTAGCATTTCAAAAACTGCTCTAAAGGAAGGTAGATCTCAGATTCTATTCTTAGATGTTAAAGGAGGTTAGCCCTGGGAATTGTAGTATTACACTATATGACCAAAAGTATGTAGACAGTCCGTGTAATTAGTGATCTCTTATTGTAGCCACACTCACAATTAACAGGTTCCTAATATGAACCATACTGATATGAAATCTGGGGTTGTATGGCAGTGCAGCACAGCTCTGGCATCCCTTGTTCGATCCAGACTCTGGTCTTCGCCTGTGTGAAGTCTGCATGTCCTCTCCATGTCTGCGTGGGTTTACTCTGGGTACTTTTGTTTCCTCCCACATTGCAAAGGCATGAATGTTAGGCTGATTGGTGTTTCTAAATTGCCCTTGGATTGGCGCCCTGTCTAGGGTTGTTCCTGGCTTGCGCCCTGTGCCACCAACTAGGTACTCGCTTTCCTGTGACTCTGACCAAGATTAAGTGGATAAGAAAATTAATGCACAAAGGAATAATACAAATAAGAAAAAGGAATTGTAATTCTCTTTCATTATCATTCTTTGTACATTATATATAAATAAATAATATTTTATTTCCTACCATGGATTGGTGCACTGTCCAAGATTAAACTTATAAGAAAGTGAATGAATGAGAAAGGACTGACTTATTCTGTTTGAATGGATTGTTGATATTCAATAACGATAGAAAAAAATACAGTTTATAATTAGACAGACACTCAGGACCCTCACCAGGACTAGGCTGGTCTCGACAAGTCCACCTTACTCCAAGATCGAGACAATATGAGTCCAAATGAGGTTGAGACAGAAACAACAGAAATCACTCGTTTATGGTACTACAACACTACTGACCTGCCCTCCTAAAACAAAACTTGAGGAACTTGGCTGGCTTGCGCAGAACACTGACCATAACTCTATCAGTCATATCTGAAATGATTTGGGATGCTGTGAGCTAGGTCTTATTCTACAACATCAGTGCATGTTCTGAAATCTCCAATGTCATGTGGAAAGCCCATGTTTTTGGCTTCACATAAACTTCTGATTATGCAGTGAACCACAGAACTGTATAACAGCGTGGTACAACTCAGCCAGTTCCACACATGCACAGCACCATATCCGGAACAAACATCTTTGGGTGGTGTGACATAGCTGCCGTGCAATACAGGGTCAGAATGTTCTGTGCTTTAACTCTGCATTACATCATGGTACGTGTCACAGACTCGCCTGACAGTTCCAACATAGGTCATCATCACCCCAGTACTGACCTGTTTCCATGGTTACCTTTTAAATGCTTTCATCTGTTAGTTCCAGCCATATACGGTGGGGCAAAAAAAGTATTTAGTCAGCCACTGATTATGCAAGTTCTCTTTCTTAGAAAGATGAGAGAGGCCTGTAATTTTCATCATAGGTACACTTCATCTATGAGAGACAAAATGAGAAAAAAATCCAGGAAATCACATTGTAGGATTTTTAAAGAATTTAATTGTAAATTATGGTGGAAAATAAGTATTTGGTCAATAACAAAAGTTCAACTCAACACTTTGTAACATAACCTTTGTTGGCAATGACAGAGGTCAAACGTTTCCTGTAAGTCTTCACCAGGTTTGCACACACTGTAGCTGGTATTTTGGCCCATTCCTCCATGCAGATCTCCTCTAGAGCAGTGATGTTTTGGGGCAACACGGACTTTCAAATCCCTCCACAAATTTTCTATGGGGTTGAGGGCTGGAGACTGGCTAGGCCACTCCAGGACCTTGAAATGCTTTTTACAGAGCCACTCCTTTGTTGCCCGAGCGATGTGTTTGGGACCATTGTCATGCTGAAAGACCCAGCCACGTTCCATCTCAATGCCCTCAATTGAGGGAAGATAAGTTTTTATTTTTTTTTTTGTACGGCTTAAGCAGGGGGACACGCCTGGCACTGCATGATCTGAGTCCCTCTCAGCATAGTGTGTTTGTTTGTCTCTCATAGTTGAAGTGTACCTATGATGAAAATTACAGGCATCTCTCATCTTTCTAAGTAGGAGAACTTGCACAATCAGTGGCTGACTAAATACTTTTTTGCCCCAATGTAAACCATGCCACTGTTTGATTTGTTGGTAAAGTCTTGCTCTAGCTGTATTGTATTTCAAAGCCGCTTGTGGTGGAACATCTGACCCTGGATTTGCTTTTGGGTGACACTATATCGTAATGTATGTTTTTTAACTATATGGTTTGGGCATGTTGCCTGCCTTTCAGTTTTTAGACTGCTGTTCTAATAAAATTCTGCCCTTGAATCTTACTGCAACCATATTGTTCTCATTGATACAGAAACCATGCTATGCCAGTACTGAGAAACTATAAACCCGTGGTTTTCAAGCTGTAGGCTGGCCCACCATGGGAGCTGCAGGGGGAATAAGAAGAGTGGGAATAAGCACAACATATGCACACGTTTCTGTATCCTGCACAGGACCAGCTGCATGCAGAGACCATCTAACAAATGATGTCTGGCAGCAAGTAGAAAATAATTTACACCAGTTAACTTCAGTTCAGTGGTCTGACCTTTTTATAGGCATGTATCTGGTATTGTTATAAGGAAGTTGTATTTATAGGTAGTGGTATGTAACCATATGTTTGGGGGTGCTGCCAAATAAACGAATACTAATACTTTAAATGTTTGCTCTACTGATGAGAGACACTGTTGATTGTAGCACTACGGTTATAAGTTCGACTAATTATTGTTTTATGTCATTTTTTTAGCAGACGCCCTTATCCAGAGCGACTTACAATTGATACATTTTTTACAATCCAAGCAATTGTGGGTTAAGGGCCTTGCTCAAGGACCCAACAGTGGCAGCCTGACAGAGCTGGGTTTTGAACCCTGGACCTTCTGTTCCATAGTCCAGTAGCTTAACCACTAGGCCACATTTGTTGTCAACTAGCTTTCCATAAAAGTAATGGGAAAAATGGCATTATTTTATTTTGGCTCCATTTAAAACCCACTCTCATGCATACTGTCATGATGATGCAAACTCTCCAGCTTGCATCACTCTGCTCCACCCCCTCCGTCTCCTTGACTTTCTTCTTTTTCCACAGCAGGTGGGGCTGTTGCCACCTGCTGCCATTTTCTATAAATACCCCACTTCCTGTTTACTTCTTTGTCTGGCTTTTTTCACTTCCCTGGTTGATCTTGGCTCCTGTTTGTGCTCCTGTCTTCCTGCCTGGTTTGTCTCTTTGTCCTTGTGTGATTAGTGGGTTCTGGTATGTGTTTTTTGGTGTAGTTTCATGTCTTGTGGTTAGTTTTGTCTCTGTTTAGAGTCTCTGTTTGTATTAGTGTATTAGTTTGTTTAGCACCTTGTGGTGTTGTCTTGGATGTTAGCTGTGTCTCGTTAGCACTGTTGTTGGTTGTTGTCTTTATTATTATTTGTTCATGTTAGTGTAGTACCGTCTTATCGTTTTTTTCTTATTTAGCTTGTTGTGTAGTCATTGTTTATTAGCACTGCTAAGTAGCCATTGTGTAGAGTACCCGTTTTGTCTGAATTGTTTCCTTGCTTGTTTTTATACACTGTGCTTCACTGTGTCACCTGTAAATAAGCCCAGCACATTTGCACCAATGTTCAGGTAAGCAGTGACTTTTAAACAACGCTCAGTTGGAATTACCAAACTTTGCCAACAAAATATACCTCACAACATGACACCACCATGACTTGTAAGTCTGCCTCCCTTGTCCATCCCTGTTCCAAACTTGACAGATACATATCGTCAGGTAATTTTGACAGGCCAACAATGCTTAAACATCTTGTTTTTGTTAGAACATCATAGCAATACCAGATCATTCCTTATGCATGGCCTTCAACAGCCGCATGGCCAACAAACTGGGACAAACACAACTGCTAATGATTTGAATGTGGAGTCTGGCTGCTACTGAAGAGCTTTTATCGGCTAAACATCTAACCATGAAACATTAGAACTTTATTTGAGTGTGTTTCATTTATGGAGCTCAGGTTTTCTTTCTTGATCATTAAAACTCTCAAAGGAACAATGTTTTTCAATGTTACAGCATACAGTTGTGATTGTATGTGATTTAGCTAGTCTTAATGTTATATGTCGTTTAGGATTTCCTTCCATAAACTAGGCAGACAAGGAGGGGAATTAAAAACAGTAGCTCAGCATTAGTACTTTGAATAGTGCAGAAATACATCAGGTTCTAGTTTGCCTTTGGCTGCATTTGAAAGGCTGCAGTTCAAAAAGAATTACTATATGCAACTTAAACACTGACACTTTTTCACGTACTTTAAATATTATATATCCACTTGTAAGCTATACTATGTAGACAAAGGTTTGAATACACTCAAAATATATCCAAAAACTTGGGTATTAGTGTGGAGTTGTACCAGATTGTTTAGGTATGCCTAAGGTACACTATATAATCAAAATTTTGTGGACACATAAACTTCACATCCGACCCCATTGGTGTTAGTATAGGATTTATACTCCATTTGTCACTACAACAGTCTTCATTTATCCGAGAATGCTATGTAGATTATGGAACAGTGAGGAACACTGATGTTGGACCATATGATGTATGACAGTTAAACATAATAATGTTTAATTAAGTTAATATCTTTAAGCCAGTTACTTTCTTTATGGACTTTGATTTAGGAGAGAAAAGCAGAAAGTTACCACCACCAAACCTATTGGTGAAGTATCATATTAAAGAGTCACTGAGGTGTTCACAAAACATATCTTCACAGCTTATCTGTAGAGATCCCATGCCTGTATGCTTCATATTATGAAACTGTTAGCAGTGAGTGTGGCTGAAATAAAGGCGATCCCTACTTAGAAAGAGTGTCTACAGAATTTTGGCCATCTCTCTCTCTCTCTCTCTCTCTGTGTGTATATATATACACACACCCACACACTACATGAACAAAAATATTGAGACACCTACACATTACACCTACAGGAGCTTTTATGACATCCCATTCTAAATCCATAGGCATTAAAATGGAGTTGATCTCCCCTTTCCAGCTATACCAGCTTCTACTCCTTTGGAAACTCTTTCTACAATATTGTATAGTCTGTCTCTAGGAACTGCTCATCCAAAAGAGCATTTCTGACATCAGACACTGATGTTGGAGGAGAGGGCCTGGCTTGCAGTCTCTGTTCTAGTTGATCCCAGACATGTTCGAAGGGGTTGAAGTCAGGGCTCTGTGTGGACCAGTCAAGTTCTTCCACACCAATCACCTAACCATGCCTTTATGGACATTGCTTTGTGCACTGGTACACAATCACGCTGGAACAGAAAGAACAACCCTTTTGTCACAAATGTTTGTAAAGGCAGACTACATGGCTAGGTGCTTGATTTTGTACACCTGTGGCAGTGGGACTGAATTAAACAAATGAATTAAGAGGTGCATCCCAATACTTGCCCAGACATGGATAATGTCCATATATTCTTATTTGTACTTTATCAGTTTTAAAACAACTATAATGCAAGAAAAACCTTAAGTATAAAGGGAGTAATCAAAGGGTTCATACTAATAGGTCTTCAGCTCTTTTAGACTCCTCCTTGCAATGACTTATTCTATTTTTTTAAATTATTTTCCATCACCACTCAGATCAGAAACCAGCATCATGGCGTAGGCTGCAATTTTGACCCCTGTAGTAACCCACATTCATAGTCACTATAACTACAAAAACAGTATTTTTCCAGCTAAGACAATGTGTTTTTGTAACATTAAAAACGGACTATCCAGATTTATAACAGTACTTATAATAATAATAATAATAATAATAATAACAATATGTACCAAATACAAAGGCAATTCCATTACTTTAAAATAGAGACCAGATGAGGGGTTTGCATTTGTTTTATTTATTTTGTTGTATTCATTTTTGTGTATGTTTTAAAACACATGTTTTAAAACTGCATAACTGTCACAATTATACATGGAAGGAGACTGAAGCGGATGTAGATGCAAGTTAGAAGGTCTATTTACAGTGAACATGGTGGATAACATAAACAGACCACGCAAACACAAACTTAGAAGACTAACAGAAACAGCTAACAACCAATAACACGAGACAACACACAAGGCTAATGCTAACATATAACACATGCAACAAGCTAACAGGTTAACAAAACAATAACAAGGCTAACCATAAAACAAAACAAGTAACCACAAATAACCAGAGACTACACAAGGGAACAGCGACTGAGGTACAAAGAAAATGAGGCAAACCAGCATGAGAGACAGGAGCATAACGGGAGCTAAGACAAGCCAGGTGAGTAAAATGCTAGACCAGGAAGTGAACAGGAAGAGGGTATTTGTAGGAAAGGACAGCAGGTGGCAACAGCCCCACCTGCTGTAGGGGATGAAGAGAGACTGGGGAGTTAAAGCAGATTGATGCAAGTTGGAGGGCTTGCATCATCGTTACAATAACTAACCTGTATCAACAGCCATATGAGAGCAGTGACACCATTCATTTGCGTATTCAAAAGATTCATTCATACACTAATTTATACATATTTATACATATTAGACTGTATTTGCTTACACATTTGCTTACTTTTCTTTCTTTGGAGTACAAAGTAGCAGTCTGGCAACAGGCAAGTACGAGCTAATCAAACACCTTGGACATGACAGAGCAGGATAAAACAAATGATAAGAACTACTGAGAGGGCAAGTACAATTTTCTCAAAAACCAGATATGGTTTAAAGGGACACACTTTCTATGGCTATAGATACTGCTCCAAGGTCATCAGTGACAACAAAGTGAACAACACACCACTAAAATGATCCAAGTCAGCTTTTGAGTACTGTACATCTGAACTGATTTGTCCAGTTCATTTAAAAACTGTTCAAAACATGTAGTTTTACAACTGCTCATCATCAATGAGTTCCAGTGAAGTCATCATAAGATATGCTGAAACATGTTTAGCAGGGCCTGAATGGATCATTTGATGTGGTAAGGCATGACGAGTTTCCGGATTTCTCAAGAAATCAGAATATCAGAAACTGCCTTAAGGAATTTGGGTTATCTTACTTAGAGTGTAGGACTATGCCTGTCCTTTCTTGTTTTTGATTGTGAAATCAAAAAAACGTGTGATTCTGAATTTGTCAGTAGAATGCAAGAACTGTACCGAGTGAAAGTTATAGGTATAGTGTATAGTTGGCTGTAAGCAAGTTTAAGAGTTTGGACATACAGGTCCTGATTTACTAAGATTGAAAAATGAAGAGCACAATGAACTCAAACAGAGTGAACATGTGGTTAGTGGGTATGTTGCAGGTAATTTAAGAATAAGTCTAAAGACAGATTGATTAGTAGATTCATGGCGGCAATTTATGGCTAGTAATGAGGTAAAAAGCTTAATTTATGGTATGATAAATTGCCATCAAACAGGTCATGTCAACAAGTGATTCTAATCATGATTTGGTAAAAAAGCAGTATCTACAAAAAGACTGAGTCTTTGAAAAGCAAAGGTGTACAGAGGATCTACAGTTTATTAACAAATGTGTGAGAAAATGATTCAAATGTTTAAGAACAATGTTCATCAAAGACTGGAAGGGAATTACATATTTTAGTCCTAAGATTTTCTGATTTGGCTTGTTTTGTGTTGTCTTGTTGAAAAATGCATGGATGTCCCTGGAAAAGGTCATCTTGAAGGAATTAATGTTGCTCTAAAATCTCAATGTACTTTTCTGAATTAATGCAGAATTGATAATGCCCTTTTATCAAGGACACTGACACAACCCATATCATGACAGAGCCTGGCTTTTGGACTAGTAGCTTAACAGTCTGGATGGTCCTTTTTGACTTTTGACTTAGGCACACAGCCTGCATTTCTTTCAAAAAAGATGTGGAAAACTGATTGGTCTGTCCACAATACACCTTTCCACTGTGTGATGGTCCATCCCAGATGCCTCAGAGCCCAGAGAAGTCGATGTCACTTCTGGATATGGTGAACATAAGGCTTCTTTTTTGCACAGTAAAAAATTAAGTGGCATTGTGAATGTAATTCCATATTGTAGTGCTTGATAAAGGTTTGCTACAGTAATCCCTTGCCCATGTGGTTCTATCAGCTATTGATGAATGCCGGTTCTTTATGCAGTTCTGTCTGAGGGATCGAATATCATGGATTTTCAGTTTAAGCTTGTGCCCTTGCCTGAAATTCTGAAATTCTTCCATATTCCTTGAATTGTTTAATGATATTATGCTCTGTAGATGGAGAAATGTGTAAATCCCTTCCAGTTTTTCTTTGAGGAACATTAATTTAAACATTTCAATAATTTCCTCATACATTTGTTGATCAAGTAGGCCTAGCGGTTAAGGTACTGGACTATGGAGCAGGAGGTCCAGGGTTCAAATCCTCCCTCTGCCAAGCTGCCACTGTTGGGTCCTTGAGCAAGGCCCTTAACTTGCAATTTCTTGGAGTTGTAAGTTGCTCTGGATAAGAGCATCTGCTAAATGCTGTAAATGTAAATCATCTGCCCATCTTTGATCCTCAGAGACTTAGCCTTTTGTGGATACTGCTTTTGTACCAAATCATGATTATAATCACCTGTTTGAAATCACATCATTATTATTTTTTTTACATCACTAGCCCTTAATGGCCCTCTGAAATGCAGGAATGGATGTTTATTAACAAATGAAATGAAGTTGACCAGATATATGAAATATCTTGAAAGTCAAAGTAAATGTAAGGAACACTGCATTTTCTAAAAATGTGTATTTTCAATACTGTCCCAACTTTTTCTGATTTGGGGTTGTACTACCTGTCAGCCAGTCTTATTATATTGTATATGGAATCTATACTGTTAACATTAAATTGCATTTGGATTGACGCAAAACAGCAGGCTGTGTTATTTTGTTTAGATGAAAGGCATAATCTACCACCGCCCCTATTAGTAAATCAGTAATATAATATAATGGTAATGAAATATAAGTTTGGAAAGATTTAAGGGTATACAAGCCAGTTCTATCTTTATCATTAACAGAAGAACATTGTTACTCCTATTCCTAAATTCCCATAGGAAAATAAAGTCATAACAGAGATTCACAGAGCCAAATATGAGATCAGATTGAAAGAAAAATAGACTTTTACTTAAATCTCCTGTCTCTGAAGTTTTTCTCCTGAGCAAAAAGACGTGTCTCTCCTTGAGTTTTAGCACAAGTCTCAATAAAGACCCACACTGTGCTTAGATCTGCCAACGTCTTAATTCTCATGTTTATATGCTGCTTTAAAAAAAGAGCTCTCAAAATGAGAAACATTTCTCAGCCATACTAACAGGTCCTTTCGTGTAATGTGAAGTTTGACCATGCTAGTCCATTATTTTATTGCTCAACAGTGTTTTCCTCCTAAAGCATTATCTTAGGTTGTTCGGGTGGTGCACTGGCCTAACATGTTAATTAATCGCTGCAGGAACCCAGGTCCAAAGCCCAGCAATGCCTTCCTGATGGGTCTGTCACTGTGCTTCCTCACATTTTACTCTTAACACAGGCAATTTACAGTTATTATGTAAAGTTTATGTTTTCAATAATCATTCAGCTAAAACAGCAACAGTCGTATATACCTTCTAGCTTAAAGTTGGACCTGAGGTGGCTCAGAGGTAAGAGATAGCTGCTCAAAGATTCTGAGATCTTGAGGTCAAAACAAAGGCATGCAACCAATGATCTCAAGATAAACTGAATTCTGGCTCCTTCACTCTGAAACGCATTTATATTGCCTTTATGGGTAATACTATTTCCTAAGGAATTTTATAAGAAACCTCTGTCACAAAGGTAAATAAAACAAATGAGAATCGCCATTAAACTATGAAAGCATAACCACTGAGCACTAAAATGTGGCTGTGGGCGGTATTCTAAATGTACTAAAAGTATTCTGTATATGTTTCTAGTTAATGTCTTTTAAATGAATGTAGTGGTGCTTGAAGGTTCGTGAACCCTTTAGCATTTTCTATATTTCTGTGTATACAGAATATGACCTAAAACCTCATCATCATTTCACACAAGCAGGTAAAGAGACCCAGTTAAACAAATAAAAAAATATATTATACATTGAGGAAAATGACCCAGTATTAAATATTTGTGAGTGGCAAAAGTATGTCAACCTCTAGGATTAGCAGTTAATTTGAAGCTAAAATTAGAGTGTGGTTTATTAATCAATTAAATGGCAATCAGGTGTGAGTGGGCACCTATCAATGAGCAGGGATCTATCTAATGTATGATCTTCATAATACGTTTGTGGAAGTGTTTCATGGCAAATACAAAGGACATTTCTGAGGACCTCAAAAAAAAAAAAGTTGTTGATGCTCATCAAGGAGGAAAGGGTTAAAAAATATCTCTAAGAGTTTGGATGCCATTAATCTATAGTCAGTAAATTCAGTAAATAGTCATAGTAAATTCAAGACCGTTGTTACTAGGTTGATCAACCATCTCACCAAGAACAAGGCATGTAATATTCCACAAGGTCACAAAGGCACCCAGCGTAATTTTTAAGCTACTAAAGGCCCTCATTTCACATTGGTTAATGTTAATGTTCATGAGGTGTCACCATCAGAACAGAACACTTGAACAACAATTGTGTGCATGGCAGCATGTGCAGGGTTGCAAAGGAGAAGCCATGTTTCTTTTTTTCCAAAACAAATATCTTGCTGCCTATTCAATGTGGCACACATGGACAATCCCGGAAGACTATCTGAGGTTGTATGAGAGAACAATAGAAACTTTTTGGTTTTTAAATGAGAAGTGTTATGTTGGAGAATGTTTGGGAGAAAGTAGGAAAGTAAACACTTCATTCTCATGTGTGAGACATGGTGGTAGTAGTATCATAGTTTGGGCCTGTTTGCTGCATCTGTGCCAGGACGGATTACCGATTATAGCAGCTGGTGTAATTCATAAATTATGAATTATACCAGCATTTTCTAAAGGAAAATGTCAGGACATATGTCTGCACTCAGGTAGTTCTACCAAACAATGGGTAAAGAACACTAAAATTAATGTTTGGGAAAGGATAAGTCAAAAGCCTGATCTTAATCCAAAAGAAATGTTGTGGAAACAGTTCCCTGTAAACTTTGCTTTTGTGGTCAGCACAATGATATTTTGAAATTGATCTATTTTTAAGAATATTCGCCATATTTCAAGATACTTAAGAAGCTTCTGGAACTGTGAGAACTATCAAGAAGTTTCTCGAACTGTCCAGAATTATCTAGAACTTTCTGGGACTGTACAGAATTGTAGGTAGATGTATAACTACAGTTCTATAGGGCCACTATAGCCCTTCCTGAGAGACATGATCTAATTGATTGGGATTGCATAGTAAGTGGAAACAGCCATCACAGACAAAGGGGAACTGACCTAGACAGACAACAGGTGTGGACCTTTCATTCTCTATTCAGATTCTGATACAACGACAGTATTCACCACTTCACCCCACACCACAATAGTACAGGAGGAGCTTAGAAGGACCACTACTTTCAAATATGTATATATTGTGTGTTACTACTTGCTACCAGGTGATCAGTCTCTTGCTCTGCTGAATCCTCACGTACAACTCTTGGATACGTTTTGATACTGCATGGAATAAGATTGACCATTTTTCATCGCGAGTTTGGAGAGACATCTTTTTTCCTTACAGTACACAGGCAAACTTAGTCCATTTTAGATGGCATCAAGAGGTTGCATACATCCAGCAGACGCATTTTGCTATGTATGTGGCCATTTTATAAAGACAAGAGCGAAAAAGTACTCTGTGGAAGCATCTGCTAAGATGTGTGACGCCTACAAAGCATACTTCGGCATGCCTGTTGGTGACCTGTTTCTATAATAAAAATTCATAATTTTCGTTGCCGTGGTCACAAAAGCAGTTTATGATGAATGTAAGCAATTTTTAATTTGTTTTAGACATAAGCAATTGGAATATAACATTAAAAAGCTGGGAACAAAACTTGTGTTACATAGTGTTACAGGTGTGGTCTGATTAGACACTGGGTCTTGCCACAGGAGGGCGTAAAACTGCTTGCGTTCTTGAGCTATAAAAAGGCTCTCAGAGGCTACTTTTGGGTAAGTCACCAAGTCTCTTGGTGATAGATTGTTGACTGCTAGGCATGCCTCTACGATGCACTCAAAGACATTTTGCCCAGTTGACAGACTTTGAGAGGGGGCACATCAGTGGACTGAGAAAAACAAGATGGTCATTTTGACCAATTGCCCACCATCTAGACCATTTTGACCTAACTGTTAGGAGGTGTTGGGAGCAGTAATTCCATGAGGGAAACCACACATGTGGAATAGGCTCCGGATGGCCCAGGCAGATGTCCAGTAGAGAGGATCATTTGATCCACCAGCAAGCATGAGCAGCTCCCACAGTTTCATTGTCCACCATCCAGACACAGGTGGCACCTTCACTGTACACGTCTGTCTCTGCCCGAACCATTTCCAGGAGCAGAAGGAAATTTGTTGCCACGGTGCCATTTACATGTCCTGCCATTGACCGGCAGCAACTGTCACCTCAATTTGCAGTGGTGTTGTGAATGAGAAGCTGGACTGCAACGTACTGTAACCTTATCGTCTTTCGTGATGAATCCAGGTTCTGTTTGGGATTCGACAAATGGTCGGGTTAAAGTATGCTTCAATCATTTTTTTCTCTGTTAAGCGTCCTTGGATTTGTTAAAAGCGCTATACAAATTGAACATATTATTATCATTATTATTATCATAGGTGGGTACCACCGCTGCCTCACAGCAAGAAGGTCCTGGGTTCAATCCCAAGGTGGAGCAGCCTGGGTCCTTTCTGTGTGGAGTCTGCATATCTTCACTGTGTCTGTGTGGGTGTACTCTGGGTTCTCTGGTCCATGATTAACACGCAGTCCTCAGACATTTGTGTTGGGTTAATGATTACACTAAATTGGCATTGACTTGAGTGTGTAGATGTATGTATAATATATATATATCTGTGTGTGTGTGTGTGTGTGTGTGTGTGTGTGTGTGTGTGTGTGTGTGTGTGTGTGTGTGTGTGCGCGCGCGCGCTCTGGTCATGATGAATGCTGAATGATCAAGTTCTTTCACAGACAGTAAGCTAAGATGTCCCACAACACCATTCATAATAAAAACAGCTTATGTAGACAATGGTATCAACAGTACTAGGTCTATGAAATATTCCAAAGCCAAATTTAATAAAAAATTTGTATATAGTGTTAGCTTGTAATAGTGTTACTCTCATGCATTTTTATAAAGTTTACAATAAAAAAAACATATCTTAAATGGTGGTGTAACTTAATCGTAAAACTGTGTTTCTTTTAAGACTTGTCTTTCTATGCATAGTCAGGGTTGTAATAGTAAGGTCCCCCTTTTTAAAACCCTGGATACAGCCCTGATTATAGGAGTCCAAATGTTTTATCAGTTGGCATAAACACTGGGATTTCATGCTCCTGAAATGACCCTTATACTGTACATGTTAAAATGCTCTTTAGCACTGAAGTGTTTCTCTTTCCTACAAATGATTTAACTGAGTTTAAACATAGTTCTGAATCCGATCTGACTCCCTAATGGATATACAGAGCAGTAAGGAGAAACGGAGCAGTGAGCAGTGTTTTTCTTGTCCTCCATGATTTAACTCCATGAGTTTAAACATTTGAACATACGTCAGTGCTCAGCTGTCTCAGAGGTGGAGGTGTACATGTACATGTACATGTGTGGATGTTAAATAGAGTTCGAGTAAGAGTGAATTTTATTTACAACTTGATGGTGAGTGCCAAACTGAGTGGAGCTGCTGTGTATATCGTTTTCAGTAGTGGGAACAATTCTTATTCAAGCCTGATGATGGCAGTATGATCCTTTAGGTACAGTGGGGCAAAAAAGTATTTCGTCAGCCACTGATTGCGCAAGTTCTCCTACTTAGAAAGATGAGAGAGGTCTGTAATTTTCATCATAGGTACACTTCAGCTATGAGAGACAAAATGAGAAAAAAAATCCAGGAAATCACATTGTAGGATTTTTTAAGAATTGAATTGTAAATCATGGTGGAAAATAGTATTTGGTCACCCACAAACAAGCAAGATTTCTGGCTCTCACAGACCTGTAACTTCTTCTTTAAGAAGCTCTTTTGTCCTCCACTCATTACCTGTACTAATGGCACCTGTTTGACTTCGTTATCTGTATAAAAGACACCTGTCCACAGCCTTCCAAACAGTTCAGGACCTCTAAAACACAACCATGTTCAAGACCAAAGAAAGCTGTCGAAGGACACCAGGAAGAAAATTGTAGACCTCCTCCAGGGCTGGGAGAAGTTGACTCTACAATGGGGGAAGCAGGTTGGTGTGAATAAATCAAACTGTGGGGAGATATTGTAAGAAAATGGAAGAATGTACAAGACCAAGATAATCTCCCTCGATCTCTGGGGCCCCATTTGCAAGAACTACATGGAGAGACCGGATGAATGACCTGCAGAAGACTGGGACTAAAGTAACAAGGCCCACCCATCAGTAAACACACTACACCAAGAGTGCCTGCAGTTGCCAAGGCATGTCAGGCCCATCTGAAGTTTGCCAGAGAGGCATATGGGATGATCCAGAAGAGGATGGAAGAATATCATCTTTCTGGATGGAAGAAGAATTGCTGAGTGCACCATTACCTACTGTGAAGCATGGGGGTGGGAAAACATCATGCGTTGGGCCTGTTTTCTGCAAAAGGGGACATTTACGACTGAAACAGTTGTTAAGGGAAAGAATGACACGGGGCCATGTATTGTGAGATTTTAAGCCAAACCTCTCCATCAGTGAGGAGAGCATGAAGATTGGACGTGGCCTGGTTTTTCCAGCATGATAATGATCCCAAAACACTGATCGGGGCAACGAGAGGAGTGGCTCGTAAAAAGCATTTCAAGGTCCCTGGGAGGGCCTAGCCAGTCTCCCGACCTCAACCCCATACAAAAAATTTGTGGAGGGGAGTGATGAGGGAAAGTCCGTGGTGCCCCAAAACAACACTGCTCTAGGGAGGAGATCTTGGCATTGGAGGAAATTGGGCACAAAATCTCCAGCTACAGTGTGGCCAAACCTAGTGAAGGAACTGCCAGGAAAACGTATTGACTCTGTCATTGCCAAAAACCAAAGGTTATCTAACAAAGTTTTGAGATGAAACTTTTGTTATTGACTGAATACTTATTTGCCCTATGATTTCAATTAAATTCTTTACAAAATCTAACAGTGTGATTTCCTGGATTTTCTTTATATTTTGTCTTCATAGTGAAGTGTACTATGATGAAAATACAGACCTCTCTCATCTTCTAAGTTAGGGAGAATGCACCAATCAGTGGCTGTCTAAATACTTTTTTGCCCCACTGTATGCCCCTAAACATGCCCCCACTTTGAGTGTAAGGTCATGTTGCCAAAGTTCCTGTCTACATAATGAAATAAATGCCCATACACTGTTATTTGCAGCATTTTACTCAGTTATTGTGTAATGGCTATAATAATATCATCATATAGTACAAAGCTGTAGTATGCATTGCACCATCAGAATTATAGGTCATGCTGTTCCAACATTATAATCTTCGGATCTTGTGAGATGACAGTGCTAACCACTGCACCACCACCACCACTTGTACCATACAATAAAATCAAAAAAGGCTGGCAACTCCAGGAAATTAATTAATTAATTAATGCACATGCGCAAATTTTGCTGAGATCTTCCCCCACCACTAAAAGCAAAAAGTAAATAAATAAATAAAATAATAATAAATAAATACTACACTACTCAGTGATATCATCGTCCTTTGACTTCATCTAATATACATGAAGAGGGGGAGAGAACTTTTTTCTGATAAATAACCATCTAAAATTGCCTTTAAGTTATCTATTAAAAACAGCATGCAAATAGAACTAAATAAAATTGAAATAAGTCAGTTTGTCACCTTTGACTGAAATGTACCTACTGACATGAAATACCTCAAAAAGCACAAATAACAGCTGCAATTTCATTTGGCATGGACTGGACAAATTTTTGGATGTAGGCGACATTAATGTTCAGCCACTCTTGCTTGAAAGAACTGCGCAGATCATGCAAATCAGTCACATTTGCAGCCCTGTGAACATGAGAATTGTCATCTTGGAATACAGGGATAGGAATGTTATGTTCCTCAGTAAGATAATGAGCAAAAGGCAAAACTATCAGCTTAATGTAGGAATTGTGGTTCAAAATTACTGTCACCTCAACCAAAGGGCCCATTTCCATGTTTTTAAAACACCCCAGACCATCACAGAACCTCCTCCAACTTGTACCACACCTTGCACACAGTCCACTCTGAAGGCTTTCTGACGTCTTCAGTGAAAATGATGCCTAGCAGAAATGAGGTTTATCTGACCAGACAACACTTTGCCAGATACTGGAAACTGGAAACGTCACTCTGCTCCATATGTTCATGGTATGCAGTTCTCTGCAGAGTTGTGGAGGTTCTGCGTTGACTTAGCAATAGAAGCAATTTTTGCCTGGATGTGAAGTAATTTTTATTCACAGGCTGTGAAACACACCATTGGTCCCTGTCCGTCAGTGTCATCTTTCGGACACAATTCGGACGAGAATTTCTTGTAGACTGGGATTTTTGCCTCTGCTGGTAGATTCGTATGACCATACGCTTTAAAACACCTGCAAATTCATCTACTTCCTTCACACCTTTAGCACGCCCAAATGCAATCACTCCTGTTTGCCAAACATTAATATCTGTTTTGCGACCCATTTTCCACACATCGAACGAGACATTCACTACCACCTTTTCTGAATCGATGGTACCCCACAGGTATTTATAGTCTGATCATCCCAGTGCATCAAGCCATCTGCAGGAGCCGGAAGTTACCACCTCCTTTAACATGCAAGGTGACAATTTTTTGTCCAGAAAGCTTATGTTCTCTGTTGGCCCATATTGAAAGCTATATTAGAAAACATACTGTAAGTTCTTAGACCACTTTTGCCATTACTGAAATTCATTAAACTTACATTTATGTCATTTAGCAGATGCCCTTATCCAGAGCAACTTACAATCCAAGCAATTGTGGGTTAAGAGTCTTGCTGAAGGACCCAACAGTGGCAGTTTGACAGAGGTGGGATTTGAACCCTGGACATTTGGGTCTGTAGTCCAGTACCGTAACCGCTAGGCTACCACAGTCCTTCTCCACACAAAATGACGCCATTGTGTAAATTCCTTCAGTACCTGCCACAGCTTTGTACATGTACAGTTGTAAACTCTAAAAATACATTTAGCTTTAATTAGAAAATGTTGAAATCAAATCATAGTCAAACATATTCTGCCTAAGCTACGGGTCTCACATGAAAATTGTACTTTTCATGACTAAATTAAAAAGCTTCAATCACTCACAGTTTTCAGGCTGAAAAAAAAGTCTTTATGAACCCTACTTTAGCTGCAGCCAAACATATCCTGTAGGCTGCTAACAACACTGAGGAGGAATTTAGTTCTTCTGGGCATATGCTGCTGATGAATTCTGCTATTCCCACATGTCACAAATCTCAATCAGATTAAAGTCTCTGACTTGCAAGGGACAGTTGAATCAACACAACTTTGCTTAGCTTTTAGATGATGTGCCTCTACCCTGGTTAAAGGCTGTTGAAGTCATTGTTCTCGGAAATGTTTCCAAACTATCCATGGTCATGGGCTACAGCAAAGCAGCCCAAACCATGCTGACTCTATCACCATGGTTCCAATTGCTATTGGTGTGCTGATTCCCCCAAAACAACTGCATTTACTTCCTGCCAAGAAAACTGTCGGATTTGTTACAAAGCAGTGTCCCAGAAAAAAACATTGTGGAAGTCCCAAGGTGGTCTTTTGTAAAACTTAAGTTTGCTTTTTAGTATAGCACTGGTTTTCCTGGTCTCTTCCGAAAACACCGGTTTATTGCTGTGCTTTTGAAGATGCAAAAACAGAGCATTTATTGCCTTTTAAGTTCTGGAGAGTTCTGCAGGTCTTTATTTGATGCACTTGGATTCTGTTTCATGCCTTTAAGTGGCTGTACATTATTCTCTTGGTTCTTATAGAAAGAGAAGTCACAAACTTGACTTTTCTCATTGTTAGATCTTCAAAATATTTGATTGGGTGAATCGCTCACAAAAAAACAGTCTACTAAGAAAGTAAAACCCAGGACTTTGTGTGCTTTTTCACAACCCCAATCAGAAAAAAAGTTTGGGACAGTATGGAAAATGCAAATAAATTACATGTATTACATTTAGTTGACTTTTATTTTATTGCATTACAGTATGCCACCAAATATTTTTTGTATGATCTAATTTGTTAATGTACATCCATTTCGGAATTTTCAGCATGCAAGAAATAAAAAAAATGGATGATAAAGCTACATTATTAATGTTGTTTCCTTCTAACACTTAAAAAGAAAGAAAAAAAACTGCACTGGTGGCTGTTTCTGAGGAAACTTCATGATGCTAGACCATCCAGGAATTTTACATAGGTTATGATCACTTCTTGACCTTTCGGCTGCCTTTGACACAGTTGACCATAGATTCTCCTTTCTGTCCTCTCCAGTCCTGGAATCACAGGCTTCTGCCTGCAGTGGCTTACATCTTACCTGGGGGGGGACGATCTTATCAGGTATCATGGAGAGGCCTAAAATCTGCACCAGGCTCTACAAAACTGGAGTTCCACAAGGCTCAGTTCTGGGACTTCTTCTTTTCTCTCTCGTACACTTCGTTTCTGGTGGAAAGTCGTACCTCTAATGGATTCTCCTATTCACTGTTATGCTGATGTTTACTCAGCTCACTTTTCTCTTTTGCTTCCCATCAAGATGGCAGGGTCCTCCACACGGTAATCTCAGTCCATGTTGGAGAAGCTCTCTCGTGGATGTCCAGCCTCATTCCATTTTGAAGCTTAAAAACACAGTAAAAAAACAGAACTGCTTTTCATTCCTGCAGAGGGGGTCTTATCAAGATCTTGCCATCTCCCAGGTAAAACTCCTCCATCACACCTTTGAGAACGCAAGAAACCTTGGAGTGATCTTTGATAAACCAACTGAGCTTCTTATACTCATATTTCCAAACGAACCCCAGTTCATTGCAGGAGGTACATGCTCTACACGTAACAGCCACCCAAAGTGCTTTGTCCAAATCTCTTTTTATAACAAAAACTAGATACTGCAATGCTCTCTGGCTGGTCTCCAAGCGTTTGCAATCGGCCCCTGCAACTGATTCAGGGAATGCAGTATTCTCATTCAATCCTACTGCTGCGCCCTTCACTTCACTGGCTCCCGTAGGCTGCCTGCATCAGAACAAAAACCTTGACGCTCACCTACAAAGCCAAGAATGGAACAGCGCCATTCTTACCTTAAAAGCTCTGATCAAAAAACCACTTTGTACCTTGAACCCTCCGAGATACGAGCTTGGCCCGACTGGAGCCTCCACATAAGATTAAAAGGAAGACAAGCTATCAAGGGACTCTTCTCGTTCTGGCCACCTAGGTGGTTGGAATGAAAACTTCCACTGGATTCCGTATGGCTGAGTCTTGAGCTCTTGCTTCTTCAAGAGGCGAATAAAGACTCACCTCTTCACCCAGCACTTGAGTGAATAAAACTGCATATCCTCCATTAAAAAAAAAAAAAAAAAAAAAAAAGATTCTCTACACCAGATACGAGCAGGTTGTAGTTGGATTGTGTACTTGAGCTATTGTTTACATGTACTAATATGAAGTTCTATCTCCTAGGATTACAAAGTACTTTTGTAAGTCGCTTTGGATAAGGCGTCTGCTAAATGCTGTAAATGTAAATGTAAATGGTACCAAGGATACCAAGCGATGAAATGTTTTCAGGAAGAATGGGACAAAATAACACCTGAAACATGTCTTAAAGAATGCAACAGTACTGTGTTGTTGTCAGATTTTTTGTTTCAAAATTCTCCACACATTCTCTACTGAAACAGGTCAAGGAATGTAGGCCAGTCCAGTTCCCATACCCTCTTCTTCCACAGCCATGCCAGTGTAATGTGAGCAGCATGTAGTTTTACAATGTCTTGTTGAATGGATGTCCCTGCAAAAGGTTCGTCTTGAAGGCTGCATGTGTTGCTCTAAAATCTTAGTGTACCATCACAGAAGTGAAAATGATCTTTGCTAATGGCACTGATACAAACCCATACCATGGCAGAGCCTGGCTTTTGGACTTGTTGCTGACTTATTGATTTTCTTATGCGTTTTTGGCAAACTGGAGATCCTCTGCTTATCTTTGCTTCTGAAAGATTCAGCCATTCATGGATACTGCTTTTGTACTAAATCATGATTACAATCACCTATTGACCTCACTTGTCTCATTACTAGCCCTAAATTGCCCCATCGCAACATTTTTTGGAACGTCTTCCAGGCCTGAAATGCAGGAATGGATGGTTTTTTTCAGCAAATGAATTAACCAGACAAAACATATTGTGTTATACTGTCCGCAATTAATTAAAACTCAAGTAAATGGTGAAACACTACATTTTTTAAATTTGCATTTTCCACATGGTCCCAACTTTTTCTAATTTTGGGTTGTAATAGAACATGACACAAACATGATACACCTCCAGCCTCATCACAGAGATTTGGGTTTATCTCCCTGCACTGTAAATGATTAAGATGATCTATAATGGGAACAATGTGGCTTCAATTTGTGATTCCAACCAAGCAGGAGCTGCATGTGATTCCACTCATCAGATGTTTGAAACCCAAGGCAAAGTGATTAAGCAGTTGGTATCAGGTGTAGGTCCTCTTTGAGAACAGTGTTGCAGGGTGACAACCAGGACCAAGCAAATTTAGTACACCATCAAATTTGAACACCTCAAACTGGTGTGGTAAAATATGATTTTTACATATATGCTAGTTATTTGGCAGACACTCTTTTCCAGAGCTACTTACAAATTAACAAAATTACTGACAAAAAAATAACGCACCCAGATAGAAATGTTGTATTGCTGCAAAACTCGGCATGTCTCAGGCAGATATGCAAATGATTATTGGTGTGGTCTGATTAGATACTGGGTCTTGCCACAAGAAGGCATAAAAATGTTACCCATGCTGTCCTATAAAAAGATTCTCAGGTGCTACTTTTGAGTAGTGACTACTTTTGAGTAGAACAATTCCAGGTTCTGTTTGGGATCTGATAACGGTCGGCACACTCCCCCAACTGCTGGTGTAATGAGCTGGGGAGCCATCACATATGACAGTCAGTCACCCCTAGTAGTGATACGAGTTACACTTATAGCTCAGTGGTATGTGCAGAACATCCTGCCGCAACGTGTTGCCTCTCATTACATGGCTTCCAACTGCCATTTTTCAACAGGATAATGCACGTGCACACACAGCAAGGGTTTCCCAGGAATTTCTCTGTCAGATTGCGACACTTTCCTGCCCTTCCCAGTCCTCAGATGTATCACCAATCAAGCATTTATGGGACCAGCTGGGGCGCCAGGTTCGACAGCCTAGGAGTATGTAGGATCTACAGGCGCAGCTGCAACATTTGTGGGCAAGTGTGCCAGGGGATACCACACGGAACCTGTATGGCTTAATGCTCACCGTATCTCATCTTGTATCCAGGCTAGAGGTGGCCTAACACGGTACTAGAGTCTCTATTCAAATGTACAGTTTTCCCCAATAAACTTTTCCTTTTGCTCTACTATTGTAATCACTTACATATACATGGTGCTTGACCTAAAACATCATCGTCTTTTCACATAAGTACTAAAAGTAGATAAAGAGAACCCAGTTAAACAAATGAGACAAAAATATTATACTTTATATGTATTGAGGAAAATGATCCAATATTACATATTAGTGAGTGGCAAAAGTATGTGAACCTTTGCTTTCTGTATCTGGTGTGATTTCCCCCCCTGTGCAGCATTAACTGCAACTAAACGTTTCCTGTAACTGTTGATCAGTCCTGCACACCGGCTTGGAGGAATTTTAGCCCATTCCTCTGTACAGAACAGCTTCAACTCTGGGATGTTGGTGGGTTTCCTCACATTAACGATTGGATTAAGGTCAGGACTTTGGCTTGGCCATTCGAAAACATTAACTTTATTCCTCTTTAACCATTCTTTGGTAGAACGACTTGTGTGCTTAGGGTCGTTGTCTTGCTGCATGACCCACCTTCTCTTGAGATTCAGTTCATGGACAGATGTCCTGACATTTTACTTTAGAATTCTCTGATATAATTCAGAATTCATTCGAATCACATATGACAGTCAGTCACCCCTAGTAGTGATACGAGTTACACTTATAGCTCAGTGGTATGTGCAGAACATCCTGCGGCAACGTGTTGCCTCTCATTACATGGCTTCCAACTGCCATTTTTCAACAGGATAATGCATGTGCACACACAGGAAGGGTTTCCCAGGAATTTCTCTGTCAGATTGCGACACTTTCCTGCCCTTCCCAGTCCTCAGATGTATCACCAATCAAGCATTTATGGGACCAGCTGGGACGCCAAGTTCGACAGCCTTCTTTAGCAAACTGCAGACGAGCAGCAATGTTCTTTTTGGAGAGTGGTGGCTTTCTCCTTGTAATCCTGTCATGCACACCATTGTTTTTCAGTGTTCTTCTGATGGTGGGCTCATGAACATTAACATTAGCCAATGTGAGAGAGGCCTTCAGTTGCTTAGAAGTTACCCTGGGGACTTTTGCGACCTCGCCAACTATTACAGGTCTTGCACTTGGAGTGATCTTTGTTGGTCGACCACTCCTGGGGAGGGTAACAATGGTCTTGATTTTCCTGCCATTTGTACACAATCTGTCTGACTGTGGATTGGTGGAGGTCCAAACTTCTTTAGAGATGGTTTTTTTTAACCTTTCCTGTAGTCTGATAAGCATTCAACAAAATCGGTTTTAGGAGGTCTCAGAATCGCCTTGGTTGTGCCATGAAAAAACTTCCACAAACATGTTGTTGTGAAGAGCAGACTTTGGTAGATCCCTGTTCGTTAAATAAAAAAACAGGGTGCCCACTACACCTGATTGTCATCCCATTGTTTGACCAACACCTGATTCTAACCGAACTGTAAATGAACGGTTAATACACTAATTAACCACTATTAATTACAAACTAATATGTAATATTGGATCATGTCCTCAATAAATAAATGACCCAAGTATAATGTTTTTGTCTCATTTGTTGAGTGGGTTCACTTAGCTCCTTTTAGGACTGTGTGAAAATCTGATGATGTTTTAATTTTAGGTTCAAGTTATGCAAAAAATACAGACAATCTAAGGGTTCACAAGTTTCAAGCACCACAGTATCATCATTACCTTTTCAAAATATACAGGATTTCATTTGATTCTAAACAAATGCTTCTTAGGCGTTATCTATTTTCTTTTTGAGGAGGTACTTGAAAAATCTGTAAAGTGTTCATTACTTGTTAGGACTAGAAACTATTGCTGCACAGAGAATAAACGCACAGTAGTCAGGTGATACTAAGGCATATCACAATAAATCATACAGTGGGCTGGGGCTCTGAAGTTGTGAACCTTTAGAATTTTCTATATTCTGAATAAATATGAACTAAAACACTATCAGATTTTCACACAGTCCTTAAAAGTAGGTAAAGAGAAAACCCCAGGTCCACAAAAAATTATCATCCTTGGTCATTTTAATTTTGAGGGACAAATTATAAAATATTACATATTAGAGAGAGCAAAAACTCTGAACTTTGCTTTTCAGTATCAGACCTGCACAGATAACTGCAACTAAACGTGTAGCAATTTTATATATTTCGGCTAAATATGACTAACATCATATTAGATTTTCATCCTCCTAAAAGGAGATAAATAAAAAGAAAAGAAACCCCACTTCAAAAATGAACAAAAAATATATTACTTGGGTAATTGATGTATAAGGAAACATGATCGAAATATGACATATTGGAGTAGACCAAAAGTATGTGAGCCTCTAGGTCTACCAGTAATTTGAAGGTGACATTAGAGGAGGTGTTTGCAATCAATGGATGACAATCAGGTGAGGAGGAGGTGGGAACCTGTTTATTTAGGAACAGGGATTAATTAAGTCTGCCTCTTTACAAACAAGTTTATCGAAGTGAATCATTACACGAAAAAAAAAAGAGATAAAAAAAAGAGATTTCTGAAGAAGGCTCAGAAAAAAAAAACAAAGACTTGTTGACGCTCATCAGGGTGGAAAGGTTTACAAAACCATCTTAAAGAGTTTGGACTCCATTCAATCCACAGTCAGACAGAATTGTTACAAATGGAGGAGGAAATTCAAAGGAAATTCAAGACAACTTTACCGGGAAGCAGGCCCAGTAGGGAGAAAAAACAAAGATGAACTGCAAAGAGCACCAAGGAAGTCTGCTATTTTGTAATAGGTTGACGACGGGTAACAAGGACCCCAGGGAACTTACTAAACAATGAAGGCAAACTCTCACTTAAACTAAAAAAATGTTACGTTCATGGTTCCACCATCAGAAGAAACACCTGAACAAATTGGTGGCATGGTAGGGTGCAAGGAGGGGAAAGCAGCCACGGTTCCAAAAAAAACATTTGATGTTGCCTGCAATTCGCTAAAGATCACCTTGGGACACGCCAGCAAGGCTGAGACCAAAATAACTTTTGGTTTAAAAGAACAGCGTTAGTTTAGAAAAAGGAAAACCCCTGGCGCCAAGCCTAGAACCTTTCCCATCTGTGAAACAGGTGTGGAGTATATGGTTTTGGGCTTGTTTTGCTCAAGAGGGGACACGGAGGGTAGGTGAACAGATCACTCCCACCCCTCATTCCCTCGATGGAACAATGAATTCTGAATATATCAGAGAATTCTAAAGGTAAAATGTCCAGCAACACGTCGTATACCAAAGAATGGTTACAGAAGAATAATAAAAGTTAATGTTTTGTGAATTAAGCCAAGCCAAAGTCCTGATTTAATTCCAATCGAAATTTGGGGAAAGGGACCTGAAGTGAGCAGTAATGTGAGGAGGACCCACCAACATCCCTAGTGATTTGAAGCTGTCTGTATGGAGAATGGGCGAAACGTCTCCAAGCCGGTGTGCCCCCAGGATGATCAAACGTTTACAGGAAACGTTTTAGTTGCGTTATTGCTGCGCATGGGTTATGATACTTGAAAGCAAAGGTTCGAGTTTTGTACTCGCGAATATGTAATATTTATAAATTGTCCTCATAAAAATGACCAAGTATGATCTTTTTGTGGACTGGGTGCTCTTGACTTACTTTTAGGGCTTGCGTGAAGAAATAGGATAGTGTTTTAGGTATATGTATGCAGAAACTAGAAAAATTCTAAAGGGTTCACAAAACTTCCAAGCACCCCACTGTATGGTCATTATTACAATGCCAAAACAACAAATCTAATGGTGGCATCATGGTGGACCAGGACTTTTGCCCAGTATGAGTTTATCTGGGTTAACCTTTTTGTCTTTACTGTGGCTACACAGAACCTTACATTAAAAAACAGACTGGATTAATCTGCCTCCTTGGCTTGAGGATCACAGGCATAATTAAAGCACTCCCTAGGGTTGCCCTATGCTCCCATCCCCTTCGTTTTTTATTTGCCATGGCCGCTCCATCCTTCTGCTCCTCCAGGGAGGCTCCAGCTTTTAAGTGAAAGCAGGCCTTTAGTGTCCCTTAGCTTCACCGTCACTGGCCAGCAGGAACGCATTAAAGCAGAGATTGTGAAATAAAAGGCGTCTCAAGTTTGCGCTCATCTGGAGCAGAGCACTGGGAGTCCTCCAATTGGATACTGCTAGCATGATGCAAGTTGCTACAACATAGTAGCCTACATGTGGAACCGTTACGCTTGCTTATAAGCTCCTTCTCCTGCATTGACGTCATTAACATTCGGCCGAATGCAGAAATACATTGTTGGTTGTACAATAGGGCATAAAAAATGAATGGTTCTTAATCTTCTCTAGATGCTTTGTGTACGGTTGCAACATGTGTAAAGCACATGGTTACATTAGTATAAGTGTGTGTTATGATCTGTTATGAACGATATCCTAGCCAATGATGCTTGAGACAGAACAAAGACCTTTTAATGGTTCTACTATGGGTGAGGTAGTTTCTGATTTGACGTGTAGTTGATTAATCTGAGTCAGCATCATAAACCGGGCAGAGATGGTTACAGCCATGTGCCTGGTGCCTCATTATAGGAGCAAGTTTAATAGTCAAAAACGTGAGCAAGAAATCCAGCCTTCGTTACTTCTGGAAACTTGACTGCTCTTCAGCAGCCAAAATGAGAACTCACTAAGCTCTAAGGACTGGGTTTCCATCCTGTGGCTGTGTTCCAGATAAAACAGATCAATTTAATTATAGAATTAGTGTGGATCATTTTAGCGTCTGCATGATGAAACAAAGCTACATGCTACCCTGTTGTAATGTAAAATTTAATTATAAAAGTTAAGCGATTGGAACACTTACAGCTATGGAGTAAGCTTGGTACATACTGTGCCCATGACTGTCTTCAAGTTACAAATCATTTATCATGGCAGTACAGTAGGTGCACAACGTCACTGTCTGGTAATATATTTTCATGCCTCAGTATGTTCTGTCTGATATCTTGCCTAATGACCACTTTCTCACGATTATCTTCCTGTTCACACTCTGAAACGTCGCAGGCAAAAGCTGGGACTGTTGTACAGCACCAGATCTAGAATGAGGACGGCTTCCAAACTCTCAAACGCCCTTCCTGCTGCTCTGCCTGCTGCCGAAGAATGAGGGCCAAAGCACACTATTAACCACACCACTCCCAATTAGGCTCTAATAGCAAGACTGTAAATCAACTCCCTTAATAAACACTGGCAACCTGAGTTAGAGAGGAGCAACATCTGATTAAGGTCGTCTTAGACGATCAGTGTTTTTGTTGCAATGAAAGGTTGTTCGAGAGGACCAGACCCAATTATTTGTTAATGTGTAGTAATTGTACACTTGGCAGCATGGTTTAATAAAGCTGTGTGGAACATTTGCGTGTTCTTTCAGTGCTTCTTTCTCCACTAGATGGCGTTCCACACGCATGCCGTCAACAGACCAGAACATGCCCGTGTTCATTTCCATGGCGATGGACATGGATGCAGTCTCATGATTCTTCATAACTAAACCTTGACAATCATAAAACAGAAAACATGTGTGCTTATGATCGAAAATGGAAGCAAACTGGTGGGGAAGCAGAGATTATACACCGTGAGAACAAAAAAGAAACAGAGAAACAAAGAGGGAGAAAAGTTCTTTCTTCTCCCATGCCTTACAGTACAGCCTGAGATCTGATGCTGCCAAGCAGTATTGGCACCTCACCCTGTGCATGCGTTTTCCCACCTAAACCTGATTACCCTAAAGTGGTAAGTCCCTGAAGCCAGTGTTGCACAGAACACATTTACTGCTGCTGTATTAATGTCACCTGAGCAGTCACATTTAGCACATACGTGATTCTGAGGAGCACGTGAAGATTCCTTCAGTGAAGTGGATGCCATGTTGTTTTTGCCATGACCACAGACGTGTGACTCATTCACACCCTCCCAAAACCCAGCTGACAGACAAACTGAGCTTCATTTGGGGTTTGATTAGGAGCCTAATGTGAGGAAAGCTTAGCTCAGGCCAGGGTGTACATTATGTGTGCATGAGCTCACAAGGTGCACTGTGGGCATGATAAAATGGAGCTACACTACAACAAATGGAAACACCGTGACACGCTCACATACAGTATGCAGTTCTACTTTTCCACTACATAATCGGCTCCTGCTCTGGCTGGTGGACAGACATGGGAGGGAAAACCCCAGAGATGTGTACCCTCTCTGCCTTTAAATTTACCATGAAATAGCCAAGAGATGGACACAAAGCTGGTCATTGTGACCTCAGCCTTGTGAAGTTAGCAGAGGAAATGACAGAGCAATGACCACAGCATGAAATAATGGGTGTCATCTAATTAAGCATGTCAAAAGATCACAAGCATAGGCAAGTTTAAAATAAGAACGTACATGTTTGAATATACATTACCCTTAGTTTCATAACTTGGTTACTACAGCATGTGTCATAATTCTATTAGTGTTACTATAGAAACCAAACAGTGACCTATGCATATTAAAATATAAACCTGCAGTTAACAAGTATGGTATAAAGAATCAGGGTCAAGAGTGTAACAACCATAGTAAAGTGATACTACAAGGTAGCAAAACCATGGTATCATCAGATAATAAACTTGTATATTTCGACTTATAATATAATAATATCACAGTATGACCACAGTTTACACTTTGATAACCACATTTACCATAAAATATCACTGTAAAACCCTAGTGTATCAGGTTATAAGCATAGAAAAACTACATATTCATTTATAGATCTGTAAAACCTTTTCATAAACTTAAAAAGATGACAATAAATTATAACATGTATATAAACAGGCTGTCTGCTTTAGGAAGTCATAGGTGGATGAATGACTTTCTCTCTGACATTGTGGTAAGGCCACCCAGAGTGTGCGTGTGTGTATGTGTGTGTGTGTGTCTGTCTACAGAGTGCCGGCAGTTCCTCCCAAGGCTGTGAGAAAGGATCCATGCCGTGCTAATGGAGCACAATGAAAAGTATGTCAGAGCAAGATCAGAGGTTCAAGTGTGTTTAAGAGTGCCTTTCAATGAAGTCCGGCTGGTGAGTGCAGGCTGAGATCTTCCAGCAGGGCTGTGCTGGAAGGCTGCTTTCCCATATCTTTTCTCTGCTAATTCATAAGGCAGCGAGAGGCGTGAGCCAATGCTTAGCTTTCACAGCTGTTTCTCTGCAACGACTATCTCCTGTCTGCTTCTCGCTGGCTCTGTCTTTCTACAACGCCCAGCTTCTCCTCCCCTGAGCTCCCTCTTCCCCCATTTTTGTATCTTTCTCTCCTGTATCTCAGTTTGCCACTGCCCCAGCTTGATTTTTTTAAATAAGCACAGTAACATGCTTGAGTTCATGCAAACTCTTCTCTCTCCCACCTTTTCTTTTATGAAGCTGTACAGATAAAATTTTGTTTTGGGAATCTTCTACCATCAGCATGATGGGTGTTCGCTGATGACTCCTGGGAGTAAGTTTTTCTGGGAACATGTAAAATGAGGTTTAAACTCTGGCGTAGCCAGTTTGGATGCCCCAGGCCTCATGCCTTATATGATCCATTATTAATAGCATTAATATTTGCATTAGTAGAATAAATTGTTTAAATTGTAGGTGCAATAAAGGCTACATCTTTGTGCATGTAGTGATTTGTAAAAAAAAAAAGGATATAATTTGGATAGCTGCATGTTTTCCCTATGAGCATAATTTTCCAGTTGTAGCTGGCTATCTGACGTTTTGTGTGTAAACTCCAGCTGGCCAATGAAATAAACAGCGTCAAGAGCAAAGACAGAGAAGTTCCAAAACTGTGATCCCAAAAAAGGGAAAATAATCTCAAGATTAAAGAAAAAAAGAAGGAAAAGGAGAACAATTGAGCTGAAGCAAACTGATTTACAGTGGTGTGTGAAGGTTTGTGAACTCTTTAGAATGTTGTATATTTCAGCATAAATATAACCTAAAACATCATCAGATTTACTGTTTCCGTATCAAGGAAGGGACTAAAATTCCACCAGGCCAATATGCAGGACTGATCACCAGTTACTGGAAATGTTTAATTGCAGTTCTTAGTGCACAAAGGGTCACTGAAAGCAACGATCGACATACTTTTGCCACTCCCAGATATGTAATATTGGAAATTTTTTTTCAATAAATAGTCATTCCTTCCCACGATAAAGTTATTAAAGAAATGGTTTGAGATATCATCGTTGTCACATTTTTCATTTCAAATTTCTTCACACATTCTGTACTGGGGAAAGGTGGGAAAGATGTCGTTTTGAAGGCAGCTTATGTTGCTCTAAAATCTTATTGTACTTTTCTGCATTAATGCTGCCATCACAGAACTGTAAATGACCTTTGCTAATAAAAGCCTGGATGATACTTTTGACTTTGATCCAGAGCACATGACATCCATTTCTTCCAAAAAGATCTGGAATACTGATCCATCTGACCACAATCTTAGAAGTTGGCGTTGCTTCGGGACATGGTTAAAATAAAGATCCTTTTTTGCACAATAACATTTTAAGTGGCATTTATGAATGCAACTCTATATTGTAGGGTTTGACAAAGGTTTGTTTAAGGTATCCATTACCCTTATGTACCGTATTTTTCGGGCTATAAAGCGCACCGGATTATAAGGCGCGATATCAACGATCAGCTGCTAACGGGTATATTTCCATACATAAAGCGCACCGGGTTATAAGACGCATTAAATGACACAAAACTCTTAAGTTCCGTCGGAAGCTCAGTTTGGTCTTCTTTACCTGGCGCAGGGCGTCTTCTTGCTTCCTCCACTTCCGTACCATTGATTCGTTAATGTTGAATTCTCTCGCAGCTGCTCTATGACCATGTTGTACTGCGTGACTGATAGCACTGAGTTTGAAATCCGTTTCGAAAATGAATGAATGAATGCACGTACCCTAATGCTGAAGCACATACCGTATTACTCCGCTATGCTGCGCACTACGGTGGCCGTAAGCTTCGTAACTTACCAAGGCCGTGCTAAAACATTTTGACAGATTTATGAGCGCCGTGTACCATCTACAATTGGTTCTAGGTCAGAAAGCACAACCAGAATTAATTCATACATTAGACGCACCGCATTTAAAGGCGCACTGTCGATTTTTGAGAAAATTACAGGATTTTAAGTGTGCCTTATGGTCCGAAAAATACGGTATATATCAGCTATTGAAGAATGACGGTCATTGATGCAGTTCTGTGCGAATGATCGATATCACAGAGAGTCCTGAATCATTTAATGATATTATGCACTGTAGAAGGAGAAATATGCAAATCCTGTGCAATTTCAATAATGTTCTCATGCATTAGTTGACAAACTGGAGATCCTCTGCCTAGGTTTGCTCCTCAAAAGGTACTGCTTTTGTACCAAACCATGTTTGATTATAATGATCTGTTGACATCACCTGTTTGAAATCACATCACATTATTAATAATATATCACATTATTTTGGTTCTTTTTTTTACAATATTACTAGCCTTAAATTGTCCCTGTCCCAACTTTTTTGGAATGTGTTGCAGGCCTGAATTGCAAGAATGAATGTTTATTAAGAAAATAACTGAAGTTGACCTGACAAAACATGAAATATCTAGAAATATTAAAAGTCAAAGCAATTGTGTGTGTGTGTGTGTGTGTGTGTGTGTGTGTGTGTGTGTGTGTGTTAATGTGCCCTCAGATGGACTAGCATCCACTCTATGGTTGGATCCAGGATTAGATTAAGCAGGTATAGAAAATGACTTTAGATTGCATATGACAAAACAGGGCTTATAACTGGGCTAATTGCATTTATTCTATCAGCTGGCCCATGGTTCTTTTGTGTTGCTTTTAGAATTTATCCAGTAATGTTTTGTCTCTAACCCGAAACACAGCAGTGCACATATGCTCAATGTTACTGAGCCTTTGGAGAATTACATAACAGCATCTCTGCAAGCTACACTTACTCATAGAAACACTTATATGCACCTACATGGAAACAGAATTCAGTACAAATGTAACTGTGAGTCATAATCTCTTGCTGCAGCCACCAGATTGCCCAAGCTTGTTCATCATCCTAACAGTTGATGATCATTAACTATACCATATACAATATAAAATAAAAAATTACAAAATCAGTTGGGCCACCCATAACTCACTCCTAGCTCCACCTGCCATTTGAGACAGCCCTGAGTAATGTCTGGAATCATTGTGCCATGCCACTTCTTTGCTCTTTTCCCATTCATTCCCCTGGGACAAATGTTCAGAGCAACACTGATTGTGGTGCTTAAGCACGGGGCTTACAATAAACAGTCTTGCTCTCCAGGAAAAAAAAAAAGATGTCTTTTCACTACACTGGTGGTCTTACTTGCTTACGTACTAGACCACCCCAATCAACTTTTTCTGTTATTAGGTTTGCTAGTTTAAGAAGCTTTTCCTTTTCCTAGATGTATGCTTAGTTGAAAACAACGTGTCTTGAAGCATGTTTAGAATTTTCTTTAGAATTTATTATATTTATGCATCAATACAACCGAAAACATTGTCAGACCTTCACACAAGTCTGAAAAGCAGATAAAGTGAACCCAATTAAAATGAGACAACAATATTATACTTGGTTATTTATTTATTGTGGGAAATGATCCAATATTACATATCTGTAATGTGTAAACCTCTAGGATTAATAGTTCATTTGAAGGTGACCTTAGAACCAGGAGCTGTTCAAGCAATCAATGGGATGACAATCGGGTGTCAGTGGGTGTGGTACGTTGTATTTAATGAACAGAGGCTAGCAAAGTCTAATGTTCACCAAATATTTGTGGGGGTCTATCATGGCATGAACAAAGGAAAATTGAGCACTGGAAAAGTTTTAGAAAACCATCTCTAAAGGCGTAGTAGCCTTTAGAGATGGTTTTGTAAAATGTTCCAGTGCGATAAGCATCTCTAAAGACTGGCTTATTCCAATACACAGTCAATTTCCAGATTGTATGCAAAATAGTGGAAATTCAAGACCACTGTTGCTCTCTCTAGAGTTCACTTAAAAGCACTCCAAGAGCAAGGTGTGTAATAATCTGCAAGGTCACTAAGGAAACAAGGGTAATTAACGTCTTGAAGCATGCTCAATAATCCAGATAAGAAAATCCCAGAAGTTCAATCTGTTCATCTGGACAAAGTTTCAACTTCTGGGAAGGGTAATTAAGATGCAACTAAGATGGTTAATGTTCACCATTCTAGCATCAGCCACTGCTGTACAAAAAGAACATAAGCAGTTTGCTAAAAAAAAAATCATGAGGACAAGCCAGAAGGCTACTGAAAAATGTATTATGGATGGATTAGACCAAAACATAACTTTTGTTATGTCTGGAGAAAGGAAAACATTGAATTCTTGAAGAACCTTATCCCATCTGTTAAACATGGTGGTGGTAGTATCATGATCTAGGCCTGTTTTCCTGCATCTGGAAAAAAATGACTTGCCATCTTTTCTGGAACAATGAACTATACCAGCAAATGTGCAGCTGATGCGCAGGACTGATCAACAATTACTGGAAACATTAAGCTGCGGTTATTGCTGAACTAAATAAATATTAAAAAATAGAAATAAATTAAAGAAAGTGAAGTAAGAATGATCCACGGTGAAGACTGAAGCCAAATTGCTCTACTACCAGACAAATGCAATCTCGTTGAGCTCCGTAGCAGGGATGGCAAAATGAGAACGGGAGTGGCTTTCAGACGGCAGTCCGGAGACGGACTAAAACAAAGGTGGAAAACACGCTGGGTTTATTGGCGTACTGAAACACTACTAACAATCCTGATGGCAATGCTAAGGCTTAAGGGAGCAACAAGAGACACCGCTCCCAAGTGGCTTTAAATACCCGAATGATCAGGCGTCTCTAGTCAGCCGTAATCTGTGCCAATTTTATTGCTCGCTGTTCCAAGCAATAAAATGGGGCGTTGCAGCCCCATAGCATCGGTCCACGGTACTGCGTGCCACCTAACACACAAGAAAAGCAAATGTTCACATACTTTTGCCACACACAGATATGCAATTGTGGACCATTTACTCAATAAATAAATGTACAAGTATATTAGTTTTGTCTCATTTCTGTAATTGGATTCTCTTTATCCACTTTTAGGACTTGTCTGAAAAGTGGGTGATGTTTTAGATCATTTATCCAGAAAAATCTAAACGGTTCCACCAATACATACGCTATTGACTTGAACAACGAAAAAAAAGATAATTTATGATTATTTGTGTAATGTCAATCATGTCAGGATCGAAAGAGGAATCCCTGAAGCTCTGGTGCAGTAACCACTTATGCCAATTGCTGCCCATTTATGAGCATCTACCCCTGGGTTATGGGTTTTATAGGCTAATACTATACGATAAATTCTATACATTGTATGTATCTTTCAGCTAAAATAAAAGGTAAAGGTATTGCTATTATGTCCATCTATTGTGATGGCTTGCAGGTCTGAAGAGCAAGATTATGCATCTGTGGGATCTTCTAGCAGGACTTTGGAGCTATAGGGACCACGACACTGAAGTACTCTGTGAAAATATTTATATTATTAGATATTATTAGATTATTAGATTATTATGAGCCACATGTACCTTATCACATTACTGTCTCATTTCATTCAAGTTTGTCCATTCTCATTTCGCCTTTCTCTCTGTCTGCTCACTGGGATGATTGATAACCTGAAAATGGTTGTCTTCCTTCCTCTAAGCTTCACAGATGTGTGTTTGGCAATGACAAAATCTGTCTTTGTAAAAAGCTCAATGTAATGCCCTTAAACATCTGTTAATAACAGATTCTCCCCATCCTCTCCCTACTGCAACAGATAGTGTTGGATGCATAACTGGGAAGATGTTACTTTGGTGATCACATAAAGGTCCCAATTCTCTGTAGGAGATCTTTATAACACATTTCATGGATGCTCATAAAACAATTCATGAAGTCCAGTTGTGTACTGATTTATATAGTAAATGGAAGTAGATTTATAAAATAAGCAAAGCCAATACAAAGTGCAATACAACTAGCAGGCAAATCTAAATCACCTTAAATAAACCATATTTAGATCATATACTGTGTTATAGCCTCTTTTTACGCTGCATATATTTGCTGGCATTTATGTGCCAAGAGACTAGATAGAACTGTATCAGTGCCAATCCATCTGGTTTGAGTGTGGTTTATTTAAGCTAAAACATCCATCAGAGGGCAGCACTCTTCGCACATCCTGCTTTGCAGGGTTCCAACAATGTGCCCTCTATTACAGAACGTGTGTGGAACAGAAGGTGGGAGCTCAATGTGCCAGACTGTGCAGAGGCTCACTGGCAGCTTTGGCTCCATCATTCCTGATGTCCCACAAGCATTTCCCGTGCAACACAAGCACAGTGTCCAGCCTACAACAAGTTGCCTGTCTGAAGGCTCCTGGCTGAACCACATCCAAACCCGCTCACCCTACTTTCCCACCAGAAGCTGGAGCAACTCATTACTACACCGTACACGGCCCTGACGGCATGACATCATCGCCAATGACACCTTACTGCATATTTTCTTCTCATGTCTGAATATTTCAGTGGTGCATTATTTATGAAGGGGTGGTTTGTGCTTAGGGACTCTGGCCCGGGGGGTTATTTCCGGTGGTTTGGTTGCACATTTCCATCTGTAGGTGTTAAAAAGGTCCAGATAGGGCCAGCATAGATTGAAGTCATTTCCACTCTTCAGCCTTCCAGCAGTGTTGTGTTTCATGAGACCTCACTGGTTAGTGAATGATGTGTAAGCTGTCTTGAATAGATCCTGTACTCTCAGCTGATTCTGCTTACCTTTGTGTACTTGCTGGCTGAAAGCTCAATGAGTCAGTGGTTCTTAGGAAGGAAGTGTGGAACCTCAGGGTGAGAACAGAAAAGGCATTTCAAAAAGAAGTTCTCTGATATTTAAATTAGGATTGAACGAGTTGTTACTCCATAAATGCAAATTCTTTGCAGCTGTTAGTTGTATTGTGGCAGTTTTCACCTTCATAACTTGTAACAAGGTGATAAATGACCAGATCTGTCTAATCACAACTAGTTTTTTTTCCCTGTTTGTTTGTCATTGGTTCTATTGGATTCAGATCCGGGAAGGCCACTAAAGAAAACTGAACTCAGTGTCATGTTCATGAAACCAGTTTGAGACCACCTTGTGACATGGTGCATTATGGTACTGGAAATAGCCATTAGAAGATGGTTAATTGTAGCCATTAAGGGATGCACCCAATACTCAAGCAACAATATTCAAAAAGGTTGTGGCATTCAAGCGATGTTTGACTGGTATTAACCGGCCAAAGTGTGCCATGAAAACGGCAGCCTGTGCCCACTGCAGCCTCAGTTTTCTATTCTTGGCAGACATAAGTGGATCCCTTTGTGGTCTTCAGCTGTTGTAGCACATCAGCCTCAAGGTTGGACATGTTGAGGATTCTCAGGTGTTTTTTTTCTGTTTAATCAGAGTGACTTTAGCATTTCTGTGAGCTCAGACCAATTACTCCATTCTCCTTTTGACCTCTTACATCAACAAGGCTAACTGAATATGTTTTCTTTATTGCACCATTCTCAATACACTCAGGTGTAGGAGTTCAAATGAGGACGAAATGCCACGATCAAAATCACTATGACCACATTTTTACACATTCTGATGGTTGCTGCTGTCCCATATCACATGTGCATGACTTTATGCATTGCACTGCTGACACACAATTGGCTGATAAGGTAATTGCATGAATGAGTAGGTGTTCCTTATATAATACTTAGTGAGAGTGCATGACATTATCGATGAAAAATACATTAATATTATTGTCTCGGCTAGAAATGTTACCCATTTTATGAAGATATGTAAATTCAGTAGTGTTACTGATTTTCTACTACTTCTGAAAACCAAGCATGATCTTTACCTTGTGTGTCTGAGGACGAAAACAAAATACATCTCACTTCTCTTCTTATGAGGTTATGTGTATCTAAATATCTGTACACACAAAAATTATTTGGAATGTTGAAAGGAACACATGTCAGCATACATTAAACACAGTGTGGGAATTTTGAATTATCTTTATTTGGCGTCATATAAGCTGCAGTGACCATTTCAAGACAAGCACAAGGTTACGTCAAACCAGTCATACACACTCACTCTGGGCTGATTTAGCATAATCAGTTAACCTAATGCATGTCTTTGGACTGTGGGAGCAAACTCACGGAAATCTGGAGAGGACATGCAAACCCTAAACAGGCAGAGTTCGAGGTCAAGATCAAACCAGGGATGCTGGGGCCGTGAGGTGACCATGGTAACCGCTGCCCTGCACACAGTATACTCACAGAATAGTATCTACTGATGTTTTCTTATTAAAATCCTGTGAGCTTCATTTTATCACAAAATAATAGAGTAAAGAGTATCCAAACAGGAAGAATTTAAACTGCTATTATTCACACAGCAGTCAGAAAGATGTGATGACTCACCAGTGATTACTAGAATTAATCATATCTATAAAATAAGCATTTAACATTGTGAAACATGTAAACTTTTCCCAGAGTTGTAATATAAACAAATTTGTGTAGTTAAGCTGCCCCACCTGATCTTACCCTGTATGTCCAACATGAGTCAAATGAGTAAAAAAAAGTGGAATCTACTACCAAATTAACACCATGTATCAGTTTTAATATATCTAATAATATATCTATCTAGTTTAGTGAAAAGTCTTGTGTGTACACCCTTGTGAGTCTACAATTCTTAATTGACAGTGGTTGTGAAGTTGGGTGAACCCCTATAACTATCATGTCAGAAGCTGTCAGGGAATATTTGAATGTCTCTGTGCTGTGCTCTGTTTTCACATCAGCAGTTTTCTAGGAAGAAGCCCTCTGTACACACGTTTGAGGTGTGGTTTACATTTCTTGAAAACCTTTCAGTTTTGCCGACATTACAGCAATGCTAAAGCAATTGGAATGAGTGTGTGAGTGCGTAAGAACCAAGGCGGGTCTGGAGAGTGCCTCGCAGCTGTGTATCCCCAAACGCACTTAAAATGATGAGGAAATGACCTCAATAACGACAGACAAGCTGCTCTGAAGGTCTGCTGTGCTCCGGTAGCCTTCACTGCACAGCATCTGTGAAAGCACTTCTCCTAGCACTATTAGAGCCTTGCATTAATCAATATTTAAACAATTGTGACGGTAGGTGTAAAAGTGTTAAGTGTAGTGTTAAATATAATTATTAATATTAAATATGTCTATATACTTATTTATCTGTGTCTTTAGTAGACTACAGCCAGAAAATACAGGAAATTTGTATGCAGTTTTAAACAACTGAAAAAAACCCCAGCTTCTATGGGTTATGGTGGCAACTATGTAGTGTGGCATCCCCTTACAGTTGAGGATCTGGAAAATTCATAGGGATGCCAAGTTGACCCTTCTACAGTCCAAAGAAGCTTGATCAGAGTGGAAGGGTAGCAGCCAAGAAACCACTTTTTTGGAAAGGAAAGGTATGCTAAAGCTCACAAAGACTGGAATGAAGATCAGCAGAAAAGAGGATTATGGAGTAACAAATCCAAGTTTTTGAACCAAGTTTTGGAACCAAACTTTTTGGTTCAATCATCGACAATATGTTATACAATCATGGCCAAAAGTGTTGGCACCCCTGAATTTTTTCCAGAAAATGAAGTATTCCTCCCAGAAAATTATTGCAATTACACATGTTTTGTTATACACATGTTTATTTCCTTTGTGTGCATGGGAATAACACAAAAAACAGAGCAAAAAATCCAAAATTTATATAATTTTACGCAAAACACAAAAAAATGTGCCGGACAGAGTTATCGGCACCCTCAATTTAATATCTGGTTGCACACCCTTTGGAAAAAATAACTGAAATCAATCGCTTCCTATAACCTTCAGCAAGCTTCTTACACCTCTCAACTGGAATTCTGGATCACACTTCTTCTGCAAACTGCTCCAGGTCTCTCATATTTGAAGGGTGCCTTCTCCCAACTACAATTTTAAGATTTCTCCACAGGGTGTTCAATTGGATTTAGATCCGGACTCTCCAGTGATTTGTTTCCATCCATTTATGGGTGCTTTTTGAAGTATGTTTGGGGTCATTGTGCTGCTGGAAGACCCACAACCTAGGATGAAAACCCAGCTTTTTGACACTGGGCTCTACATTGCAACCCAAAATCTTTGGTAATCTTCAGATTTCATGATGCTTTACCAAAATGCTCTATCTTGTTGTCATCTGTACACAAGACGTTTTCCCAGAAGGAGTTTGGCTTATGCATGTACATTTTGGCAAACTGCAGTCTAGTTTTTTTATGTCTCTGTGTCAGCAGTGGGGTCCTCCTGGGTCTCCTGCCATCGCGTTTCATTTCATTCAAATGCCGACAGATAGTTCGCGCCTACACGTTACTTGCCACAGGTGAGTTTAAACAAGCATCACATGCTTGCAACAAAGTTATTTACCCACAATTCTGAAAAGGTGCCAATAATTTTATCTGGCTCATTTTTGGAGTTTTGTGTGAAATTATGTCAAATTTGCCTTTTTTCCTCTGCTTATTTGTGTTGTTCTAATACACACAAAGGAAATGAACATGTGTATAACAAAGCATGTGTAGTTGCAATAATTTTTGGGGAGGAATAGTTCAATTTCTGGAAACATTTCAGGGGTGCCAACACATTCAGCCATGACTGTATTTGGCCATTTAACCATTGCAAAAATAACAAATATAAATGTTGGCCAATACTTTTGCAAAGTACTGGATACAGATAAAATATCTTGTTTTGGCACATCAGCAAATGTAGCATGTCTCTACAAGAGCATGCCTGTATGACTAATGATCTGTTCCTTACAGTATAAGGTCATTGTGTCATGTTTTGACATCATGCTCATTTGGTGCTTGAAATCCTGCTTGGCATATAATGCAAAACTCTACTGTCATGTCTGGGAGTGCGTGTTATATGATCTTTTGAAACAATTACACTAAGCCCCATTCAAAATGAGCGAAGCAGAAGTTTAATGTGCATATCAAATGGAAGTAAAACTTCACCTGGGTGTGGTGATGAGTATAGGAGTATGGCATGCAGTGCGCAGTGACTCTGGAAGTGTTGGAACAGCAGGTTCTTCCTCACACTGGCGGAAGACTTGGATATGTCCTGAGCCCAGTGCAGGAAGCACGCTTGCTAGTGTAGCATCTGGACCGGACAGAGGTCTCAAGGGCAATCTCAGTCCAGCTGCAAATCAGGAGCTTCTTGCATTCCTCGTGAAGTGTCCTTACACACAGAAGGGAGTTAATGAAATTCCAAAAAAAATAAATGTCCAAATTAATTTTTCACTTGCTACCATCATTATATGCGAAAAACAGTTACATGCACCTGAGAAGAACAGTGAATGTGAGTAAGTGATACTGAGTTCATGAGGCTTAGTCGTTATAAAGTCTATATGGCCCAGAGATGTGGGAGGATCTATATGGCTCTCTACGGTGAAGGCATAATTTGTTTTCACTTGTTTATGAGAATTCAAGCTGGCACACAATCTAGCTAAGATCTATGTCTTTCCCTCTGTGAGCACTGTTTCTGGCTCTGAATCCCACATAGAACCATGGACAATTAGCTCAGCATATGGATCTGGGTTGTTCGACATATAAAACGATTGAAAACTTTATTTAGGGTCAAAATTCAATTCTATTTGTCTAAGGTTGCCATAAGGTACGTTAAATACACAATGTATGTATAACAAATGAAAGCACTAACAAACTATATGAAATCAGTGTCATATCTCAACAAATGCCGCTCAGTAAGATCATAACAGTGGTTCATGAAATGATATGTTTTGACATGCACTTTAACAGGGCACACGTTTCTTGTTCCTCAGCAGTGAAACAGAATACAAGTAGCAGACCAAAGCAATCAGTAACATCAGCTGTAATCAGTAAGAACATTCTTTTGTTTTAAAGTACCAGTCATTCTGTTTACAATAATAGTTAAGACATTACTAATGTTAGTGCTCGGGTGGCGCAGCAGGTGTCACATGCAGACACGATTGGCTGGATCCGAGGGATAGGAGACCAGTTGGGGATCACCCCCAGGGCTGCATCAGTGACCCCCTACCCCGGCCTGCAATGGATAGACTTCCCATTCAGACCATGTTTACTGTTGTGCTCTGTGTTCTCACGGATGGGAGTTACACTTGTGACCCTGAAGAAACTATTATGACCTATCATTACCTTGTCGGCAGTGCTGCTGACTTTCTTTTAATTATTTCTGGATGTCCTTTACTCCATGAGAAAAAATTGGCTGTGACTGAAAGCATTAACCTCTCAAGCTTTTGGAAAGATACTGGGACATCAAGGGTGTGTAGTGGGACTGTGGTAGCCTAGTGGTTATGGTGCAGAACTATGAACCTGAAGGCCCAGGGTTCAAATCCCACCTCTGCCAAGCTGCCACTGTTGGGTCCTTGAGCAAGACCCTTAACCCACAATTGCTTGGATTGTAAGACTGTATCAATTGTAAGTCGCTCTGGAGAAGGGCGTCTGCTAAATGCTGTAAATGTAAAAGTAAATGTAGTGCCTGTAGTGAATTTGCTTACTGTGTCCTATAGTTCTGCTTAGCAATAGGATAAAATTGACTTTTTAGCCCTGTGATTTTATTGGGGCACAGCAACATTTAACTGTGGCACATGCCTCAGTTGGTGGATCTGATGACACACCTGTCTGATAGTAAGGCTATCAGAATTCAGTGGATGCAGGTGAACTTGCCAGGGCTCCTTAACTGCATCACCTGACTTTCACGTTGCAAGACCACTCCAGGGTTTTCTACTCAGGTCCTCATGATCTGCCTTACCCTCGAAGAAAAATGTGGATTCCACTTTCCAACTACTTAAGGTACAGGACTACTGCCCAGTAGTTTGGGGGTTCAAGTCTCAGCAGTGCCGAGCTACCACATACAGTATCATAGGAGACTGTATTAGCTGTAAATTGCTGTGGATAATAGTGTCTGCTAAATCACATAAATGTTAATGAATGTCTTTCTAAGGCTTAGAAGATGTGCTGAAAGATGAATTGCTGAGAATCTAATGGAAAAGCAGCAATGTCTATGCCCTCCACATCATTTACTTGTCCAGACGCGTGTTTAAGTAATTAGTCATTGATTGCAGTTATTAATTAAATTAATAATTGATTTGCTCTTCTTGCATCTTCTTAGTAGCCTTAATGCTTTTGACCCCTACATTTCACAGCATCATGTAATGATAGCATAGCAGCCTATGCCTTATGATGAAAATGCAAATTAGTAGTCCCGTATATAATTTGCCTGATTAGCTATTGGATGTAATGGTGAGGTCGAATTGTGTAGGAATTGAGAAGTCATATTGCGTCATTGGGGATCTCCAAGTGTGAAAACATGGATGCTTCCACAGAAAGCTTGTTTTTTTGGGCTGCTTGAGCACTAAAAGCCCATAAACTGATTCTAGTTGACGTTTCATATTTGACCAGCTGATTTGTATGTATGCTGCTTAATCTGCAGAGAATATTTCCGCAATGTTGAAATGACATAATATGCCATACTCTGGGTTGTGGTCCCTTCTCCGAGTCACATACACCTCCCCCTCATTTCTCAAAAATGTAGTACTCTGAGGTAATTCCGTGTTCCATGCTTTAGTTCTTCAGTGTTCCAACGCACCATAAATTTGAGATACATTGTGAGTCTGAAGGTCTGGGTTGCGCTTTTCCTTCTCATATGTGCAGAGTGTTTGATGTCACAGCAGGTAGTGGGTGACTATAAACATGACCTTAGACTTATTAATGTCACTCAGTATGTGCTTCTCTGAAGAACAAGTTACTATCTCAGCAAATGCTGTTTCCAGCGGTGTAGCTCTTACCCCCAACCCACAGGAGCAGCTGGGAGTTTCTTTAACTTTCTGAGACCCTGCATCTCCATGTCAGGATATAAGATTTTGGACTTGTTACACCTTGTACTGGCCATGACTGCACTCAAAGGCAGATTTCTCATTTTTAAGATACTTTACTTTACTAGTGCTAGCATCAAAGTCTATGTATAATAATGTACTGTACATTCACTGTTCACTTTATTAGGTACACCTCCTTGTTTCTACACTCACTCTGGATTTTTGAGCTCCACTTACCTTATAGATGCACTTTGTAGTTCTACAATTACCGCTTTAGTCTGTTCTCTGCGACTGGATCAGACACAGCAGTGCTGCTGGAGTTGTTAAACACTGTGTTCACTCACTGTGCACACTGTTAAACACATCTACCATGTTGCTTCACCTTGAAAAGTAGATGTAAAGTCAGAGACAGTAGCTCATCTGTTGTGGCGCTGTTTGTGTTAACCATCCACTGATCCTTCATCAGTGCTCACAGGATGCTGCCTACAGGATGCTAGTAATTCATACCAGCACAACACACACTAACACACCTCCAATTCAGTGTCAGTGTAGTGCTATGATCCACCAACCAAATAGAACCTGATCTGTGGTGATCTGTCCTGTAGGGGTTTTGGATATAACAGAACAGAGTAAAGGGGATTAACATAGTATCTAGAGAAACAGATGGACTATAGTCTGTAACTATATAACTACAACGTGCATCTCTATGGTAAGTGGAGCTGATAAAATGGACAGTGAGTATAGAAACAAGGAGGTATACCTAATAAAGTGATGAAGTGAGTGTATATGACTTAATATTCATCTCAGCAGTCCTTTCAGCAGGCATATGTTAGCTAGCTGAGGTTAGCAGTTTCGGCTTAATCGCACTGTAACTTGTTCACAGAATAGGTTTTCAGTAGAAAGAAAATAAAACGAAGACTACTATTTTTAGAATGGTTGTGTGGGTTTTGAGTGAATGGTGGATTACTTTCTACTATGGCAGGCATGTTCTCCTGACATGGCATATTGGTTTAACTATAATCACATGTTTTTAGTGTTCCCCTGATTTGCCTACATTTGCGAATGTGCCAACAAATGTTCTTTGGCAGTCAGGTTTGCTAGTTTGACTGTTCTGGCAGAGCTTTTTTCAGTTTGTTAATATAATATAGTCATTTTGAAGATGGAAAATTATACATTACATTTGGACTCTGTTTCGTGTTATTTTAGGGGTGTTCGACAACAAATCTCTGACACATGGTAACAATTCATAGGTTTAAACTTACAGGTAAACTTACTGGATGTCTTATATATAAACCCATGAGCTGAAAAATGCCACCTAGTCTGCATCAGTTTAGGTAGGTGGCACATGTCAAACCAACTTCCACATGAAAGCATAACATTAACCAGAACATCACACTCCCTCCCTCCACAGGCTTCTTTCCACAGTGCACCCTAGTGCCATCACTTACCCCGCTGTCCACAAGTTGTAAAAGAAAATGGGACTCCCTGGACCAGGCAACCTTCTTAAATTGCTTCAAGCTCTGATTCGAACACTCACATGCCTATCGTTGGCACTTTCACTAATGCACAGGGACAGCACCTAGACCGATCTGCATTTACACAACTTAATTCACAGCAAGGTTTAATGCACTGTGTGTTGTGACACATTCCTCCTGTAACTAGCATTTAGAAATTCTGTTAGGGTCAGCGTAGCCCTTCTGTCACTTCAGATCAGGCAGGATTAACCTTCACCGCCAAAGAATCAATGGCCATTTAGGCACCAAAAACCGTGTCACTGATTTGTTTCATTGCTGCCCAGTTGCCTCAGGGTGTACTCACACTGAACCCAGTTGCCGTGAATCGTGCTGGAGCATGTTTGACTCCCCTCCTCACTTCCCCCCTGGCTGCTGCTTACACAGGGTTCACCGAAACGCACTCGCAGGCTTTCATCATCACGATACGCGCTCGCACAGCACAGCGGACTTCATGGTTGTACATATGTGATCAGGAAATCACATGCTTATGTGCCTTCCTTTGGTTTCGTTTTGTGCGCACTGACAAACAGCCCTAATACGCCTTATAATAAGTGCATTGATTATGCAGCGCCCTGATCATCGGCTTGTCGTGCTGGACGTATAAGATGGGCTCACACAGCAGAGTGGACTTCATGCTTGTACTTACTATGTGGCTTTTCAAGGGTGTTTCACTCTGGGCGTGCTCACACACAGCTCTAATACGCCTTATAATAAGGTGCATTGATTATGCAGCTCACTTTGATTCAGCTTCTCGTGGACTTCATGCTTGTACTTACTATTAGACTTTTTTGGTTTCACTTTGTTTGTGCTGACACACAGCCCTAGTAAGCCTTATAATAAATGTACTGATTATGTGACGCACTGATTTCTGGCTTCTCGTTCTGCACGTAAGATTTTTACGGAGGCAGCTGACGCTGTTTTCCGTGCTGGAGCGCGATTCGCGATCACACTACATGCGTACCGTGCACGTCCAGCGAATCACACTTGGGCCCACCTCTTCAAGCGTGCCCGAGGGCCATTGGGAGAAGTACGCCCTCAGTTGTCCTTAATGATTTAGACCTGTTAAAGTGCTCAGGTTCTTACAGCTGCCCATTTATCCCACAACTAGCATTGTTTGCTTACATCTATAAAAGACCTTGACAAGTGCAGCTATAATGGGGTGATCTACGTTATTCGTTATTCGATATGCGAGTGCTCAGATTTGAACGTTTAGATTTTGGACAGTAATCAGATTATTTAGCATTATTCATGCATGTACAGAAAAATAACCAATTCGCACAATCCACAATCCATATAACACATCACTGATGTTGTGGAAATTATTGCATACTAGTCACAATGTCACTCTCACATACTATTTAAATCAGTATCATACAATTTGGGGTGCAGCCCTGGTTATGTCCCTGTCTAGGGTTGAGGTGAAGGAAAAGGGAAAATATATCCAACAACATCTGTCACCACACCAGTTCCTGCCCCACACATGATGTTCATCCGCTTCAGCTTCACTCAAGCTGCTTCCGTCATCAGCTCCAGCCCCCCCATACCCGGACCACACCAGGGGCAGTAACTCTCTCCCTCCTCCGGTTATCTGGGGACGAAGTGCCGCCAACGACTTTCCTGCTTAGACTCAAGATCCTGGAGTGACTGTGTATCGGACTACTTAATGCAGATGTTCATATTTTACATTTTACTTGAACTATGACTCCATGACTTATTAGTTTGATTCTTACATTTATCATCTAGCATTCCTTGCTACTGTCGCTCTAGGCTTGCTCAATTTGGGATTGGACAAGTGCCAAACAAGGCAGCATTTCAAAACGAGTCTCAAAAGGAAACCTGTTTCAAAAAACATCAAAGTGAGTGTTAAATGAACGTGAAGCATGAGGCACAACATTAATTAATGCTCCCAGACACAGCAGTGCTGCTGGAGTTTTTAAATACTTCAGTGGAAGTGTACCTGTTAAAGTGATTGGTGAGTGTATTTGTACACTACGTATTAGGGAACACAACTGTTTCTTAAGACATTATAGATCCCCTAAACAAGCACTGACTCCAGCACCAGAACAGAGTAAGTGGAAAAGGGGTATCAGCCCCTGTCTGTTCCGAATAACCCTCTAGAGTACTTGCTCGATTTGATTTCTGTGGCTGTTTAGCCCTGCGTTCTGACAGATTGACATACTGCTGCTTTCTTCCCGTACTTGCAGAGCACAGCAGGAGCCTACAACCACGGGAATGCTGTCCTGCAAATGGGCTCATGTGGGTTGTGGAATACAGAAGCCGGCAAGGTTTCCATCTCTTCCTCTTTCTACATCATCGTGTAATGTAAATGGCCTTTACACAGCAGGAGCCTTTTCTGAAACTCAGGAACTTTTCTTAGAAATATAAAAATGTTCTTTTTCTGAGGGGGTACTCAGGCTGATTTGGGAGCCTGTGCTGTAGCTCTCCCCATGTCCTGATTTAATACTTTTGGAGAACTCAGCAGTTCCAGAGTGTAAGCTTGCATTGAAAGTATTTAATTGTTTAAACATAAGCTTTACAGAACTGCCAAAAGAGGGCAATTGTTTTAAGCAAGCAAGAAAGAAATGGTACCATTTATACTTACAAGTAAGAATGAGTGTGTATGGAAAGCCACAACACAAATGCTTTTTAAGTGAATTGAACTAATCTTGTCACAGCTCCTGCAATGTGTTGAGAGACCTCACATAATTGCTTTTCTGAGGTACATACAATCATGTATTTAGTCTTTGTACTCAGTTCCTGTCTCAACCCCCATGCCGTTACTGCTTAATTCCCTCATTGTGTACATCTGTGTCATGTTTAAGCCCAATTTGTCTGTGTAGGTAAACTCTCTGTTTCTCTTGGCCTATGTTTTGTGTTTAGTGTGGATTTGGTCATTGTCTGCCTGTTTTTTGACCCCGTCTATGGGACTACTGGAAAAGCCATGATAAAATGTATGTGATGCTATTCACTGTGGTAGTGTGGTAGTATGCGGTGTGAAAAGTGGTCGTTATCTCCATTAACACAGAAATGAAGTAGCATTTATTAGCACTACTTTACTTATAAGTAGATAAAATTGATTCAATTAAATTACGTGTTTAGAAGCTACTGCCACTTTACTGAAGGAAATCTAATTTGAGTTATACTTTTCATACATGCTGTATCTGATTTTGTACACATGCATTTCAACTTAATAGTCAAATGCAACTTCAGTTGGTCAGATTGAAATCTGTTTGCTGTATCCTAAATATACTCACTGTCATAAAAAAATAACTGGGGAAACTTGTATAATTGAAAGGAGGCCTCTGAGAGCCTTTTTATATGGCAGCATGGAAGCAATTTAACGCCCTCTTGTAGTCATGTAGTCATGTAGTGTAAAATTTAGTCTAGCCTGACCTGGGTCTGAATCCCAGGTGAGGCTTGCAACATGTAGGTTGTGAGGTACATTCATGAAGCCCTGCGATGTAACCTTGCAATATATGCAAGACAGGAAAGAACAACACTTCACACAACACCTTAACACATCCTTCATGTTGCTGTACTTTTAATAACCGTTGAACAGTTTGTGTTGCTTATGTAGTTTTCCACAGTGATCGTGGTTCCTGCAGAGCCATGGAAATGAAAACTCATTCAGCAACATAGTAGTCCTAAATCAAGCCAGTTCTTCAATAGGTTCTACAACCTCTGTCGAAACACTCTTTTTTTTACAGTAGCATGGTGCTGAGACCCTAAAAGGAAAAACAATGTCAAGTCAAGTCAAGTCAGATTTATTTATATAGCGCTTTTTACAATGGAGCATTGTCTCAAAGCAACTTTACAAGTTTAGATTATCTCCTAATAACTAGGTCCAATCCCAAAATGGTGGGCACCACATTTTTCACAAAGACCCATCTGCTCACTTCCCTTTCTACTTTTCAGGCTTTGACAAGTCCAGCATTTTGTGGCCAATACTGTGGATGGGGAAATGAAACACACCTGCAAACTGCCAAAACAAGACTGAGTTCAGTCTTCTGGCCAAAGTCAATCTAGAAAAACGAAACTTTAATAAACAATGCAATGAAATATTTGTCATAACAGGCGGATGGTAAAACAGACACAGAAAATGAATGCTGCAGCTTTTGCAGGGTTGCACAACCAGAGAGGTCTGATGCACGTATGTCACGTATGTATGTGGGGTACAGCTTGGTCATAAATAAAGTTATATGAGACCTAGCAGTGACAGGCCAGGAATTGTTGGTATAGGCCTTCAGTGGAGTCTGTGTTGCTAAGAAAACAAAAGTAAATCAACCCACTTTACAGATTTACACAGTGTGGACATCATACAGTCATAAAATATGACACCATTAAATAATGACATGTGCTATTAGAATATGCACAAATGATTGATCAAGTAATTCTCCCTGACCATAAGGAAACCCCAGTTAACTATTCACATACTCACTCTCTTTCCATGCCTGCTTATTCCAGTTCAGGGTCACAGGGACTGAGGGGGGAACAAAGAGTTGGACAAAGCACCAGGCCATTGTTGGGCACATGTACAGTGGTGCTTGAAAGTTTGTGAACCCTTTACAATTTTCTATATTTCTGCATAAATGTGACCTAAAACATCATCATATTTTCACACATGTCCTAAAAGTTGATAAAGAGAACCCAGTTAAACAAATGAGACAAAATATTATACTTGGCCATTTATTTATTGAGGAAAATGATCCAATATTACATATTAGTGAGTGGAAAAAGTATGTGAACCTTTGCTTTCAGTATATAGTGTGACCCCCCTGTGCAGCAACAACTGCAGCTAAACATGTCCTGTAACTGTTGATCAGTCCTGCACACCGGCTTGGAGAAATTTTAGCCCATTCCTCTGTACAGAACAGCTTCAACTCTGGGATGTTGGTGGGTTTCCTCACATTAGCTGCTCACTTCAGGTCCTTCCACAACATTTCCATTGGATTAAGGTCAGGACTTTGACTTGGCCATTCCAAAACATGAACTTTATTCTTCTGTAACCATTCTTTGGTAGAACGACTTGTGTGCTTAGGGTCGTTGTCTTGCTGCATGACACACCTTCTCTTGAGATTCAGTTCATGGACAGATGTCCTAACATTTTACTTTTAGAATTCTCTGACATAATTCAGAATTCATTGTTCCATCAATGATGGCAAGCCGTCTGGCCCAGAGTGCAGCAAAAAACAAGGCCCCAAAACCATGATACTACCACCACCATGTTTCACAGATGGGATAAGGTTCTTATGCTGGAATGCAGTGTTTCTCCAAACACTAAACGCTTTTCTTTTAAAAACCAAAAGGTTCTATTTTGTAAAAAATCTCATCCATCCACAAAACATTCTTTCCAGATAGCCTTCTGGCTCGTCCCACATGATCTTTAGCAAACTGCAGGACGAGCAGCAATGTTCTTTTTGGAGAGCAGTGGCTTTCTCCTTGCAGGCCCTGCCATGGCACACCATTGTTGTTCAGTGTTCTTCTGATGATGGACTCATGAACATTAACATTAGCAATGTGAGAGAGGCTTTTCAGTTGCTTAGAAGTTACTTGGGGTCCTTTGGTGACCTTGTCAGCTATTTACATGCTGCTTGCTCTTGGAGTGATCGATTGTTGGTCGACCACTCCTGGGGAGGATAACCAATGGTCTGGATTTTCCTCATGTTGTACATAATCTGTTCTGACTGTGGATTGGTGGATCCCAACTCTTAGAGATGGTTTTGTAACCTTTCCAGCCTGATGAGCATCAACAACTTCTTTTTTCTGAGCTCCTCAGAAATCTCCTTGTTCGTGCCATGATACACTTCCACAAACATGTGTTGTGAAGAGCAGACTTTGACAGATCCTTGGTTCGTTAAATAAAACAGGGGGCCCACTCACAACCGATTGTCATCCCATGATTGAAAACACCTGACTCTAATTTCACTGCAAATTAACTGCTAATCCTAGAGGTTCACATACTTTTTGCCACTCACTAATATGTAATATGGGATCATTTTCTCAAATAAATAAATGACCAAGTATAATATTTTTTGTCTCATTTGTTTAACTGGGTTCTCTTTATCTACTTTTAGGACTTGTGTGAAAATCTGATGATGTTTTAGGTCATATTTATGCAGAAATATAGAAAATTCTAAAGGGTTCACAAACTTTCAAGCACCACTATACATTTCATTTTTGGAAGTAGTTTTAGATAATTTTAGTAAAAGTCTGCTCTACACAACACATTTGTGGAAGTGTAACATGGCATGAAAAAAGGTCTCTGAAGACAAAGGTTTATGCTCATGGATAGGGATTAAGGTTTGAATAGGTTAGAAAACCATCTCTAAAGAGTTTGGACTCCACCATTCCACAGTCAGGCAGTGTACAAACTGAGGAAATTAAAGACCAACAAAGATGCTCCCAGAGCAAGGTATGTGTGAGGTCACAAATGGCCCCAAAGTAACTTGTAAGCAACTAAAGGCCTATCTTGTTCTAGTCCTCGTACTGTTACTCAGACCACATCAGAGGGCAGTAAGTCCCTCCCTCCTCCGGTTGCCTGAGCAACCCATGCCAAAAAAATTTCTCGCTGAGGACACGAGATTCAACAGTGACTCAGTTTTACTGGTCTAAATAATCCAGATACACATATTTTCTACATGGATATATTCAAAACTTTATGTATATTTACTATTGTCCAATATGCTTTAGTTTTATGTTATATATTTATTATACTCTTCATAATATTGTATTCTGCTCAATTTACCATAGTCTATATATTATTATATTTCATTTAATTTTAATAATTATATTTTTTCGGATTAATTTTTATATTTAGCTTCTGTTTATCTAAACACCTACTATAGACTTATCAATTGGATGACATACTTTAATTCTTACCTATAACATTTAGGCTGCTCAAGGATGTTGGTTCTCTTTTTGAGTGTTGGTCCTCTTGGTCCTCCAAGGTTTCTTGCTTATTAAGTTTAGGGAGATTTTCCTAGACTTGCTCAGTTAGGGCCTTGGGCCTAGATAATTGTAAATCTTCTTTGAGACAATGCTCCATTACAGTCCAAGCAACTGTGGTTTAAGGGCTTTGCAGTGGAAGCTCGGCAAAGGTGGGATTTGGACTCTCGATAGTCCAGTACCTTAACCGCTTAACCACGTCCCAAAAAAGGCCACACTTCCCAAAACCCGGGAATTAGGAGCTTTAGATACAATGGTGTGCATATCACCATTTAGAATACAATGGTGTGCATGACAGGGCTGCAAGTAGAAAGTCACTGCTCTCCAAAAAGAACATTGGTACCCATCTGCAGTTTTCTAAAGATCATGTGAACAACCCAGAGGGCTACTGCTAAAACATGCTGTGGACGAATGGTGTTATGACTAGAGAAAGGAAGTCACTCTCCCAAAGAATGTTTTGGAATAGCCAAATGAGTCAAACTCCTGACCTTCATCCAACAGAAATTTCCTGACATGGTCACATCATATTTTTATTGCCGGCTTAAATATGTTTTGTGTGGTGGTAATATAATAGATTCCCTGAACAAACAGTGGAGGGAACTTCCAATAGTGGCATTATTAGAAGCATGAGAAAGGCTTTTGCCAATGCTGCTATAAAAGTCAAGTCAGCACTTTTTACAATGGAGCATTGTCTCAAAGCAACTTTACAATTTTAGATTATCTTCTAATATCTATGGCCAATCCCAAATTGAGCAAGCCTAGGGCGATAGTGGCAAGGAAAAACTCCCTAACCATTATCAGGAAGAAACCTTGGGAGGACCTAGACTCAAAAAGGGAGCCAACCTCCTTGGGTAAAAGCTCCTCTCTGCTCATAAATCACTCTAAAATGAGTCGGAACTGTCAGTGTAGGTATGCACTTGAGGTCTTGCAGTCCTGAGAGTTCTGCTTTGCATGTCTGACCTCTGGTGCCTCATGTCATGGATGGTTACCTTGACTCATTTAAAAAGACTTCTCGTGTTACAGCCAGAGACGCACTGTATTTAACCCCTAATTGCTAAATTTGACCCAACTGTGAGAACAGCCCCTGGACTGGCAGTGTCAGGGAGACACGTCTGCTTGATGAAGATTGAAGGAACTCCTGTCATCATCAGGCACATATGCTTGGCCACCCACGTCTGGGAGGCCATCCCCCACTTTAAATGACAAGCAAGCAAGCACCCTTCAGCGTGAGAAGAGCAACACTTCACTACATTTCACTGTATTCACTCTAGCCTGCTTTGATGTTCAATCTAATGGAATAATATGTGTTGGACCAGTCATACAGCACAGTAAGGAACCAAGGACAGGTCATAGTGGTAAGTGATGTGGGAGGATTGAAAGTCTGACACTGTCTATTCAGTTGGTGGAAGTGGACTGTCACTCTTTCAAAATGAAACGTTTACCAGGCTGCCAATTATGTGTGCGTGTGTGTGTGTGTTTGACTGTGTGTTAACATTAGTAAGTTCCCAACTTTTTCGTCAACAATTCACAAGGAAATGCTAATGACACAAATAAATAATTGCTGTGAGCTCAAAAGGAAGACAGCCATCTCTGTGTGAGTCAACTCCCACTGGGCTGAACAATGAAACAATTAAAATAAACACATACACATGTTTGGTGATGAAAGCAGTACTCATGACTTTGACCATGTGATCTGTGGTTTGTATAAGCCAGTTAAAGCTGATGGCAGGATGAACTCAAACATGCCTCTAAACATGTCTATGGAATAAAACTTTACGTTTTGAAACAAATGGTTTGCAAGGAATGGTAGATGTTTGCACTTAAGATTAGGCTCTTTAAATGTAACTGACAATGTAATAGTTTTTTTTCCAAGTCTTTTCACACACCCATTGCAGCTGTACATGTAGAGTAGTAGCTGTAGATGCAGTGTCATGCACTAGGTTTAGGAACTTGTTGGACAATCTTTTATCCAGATGTACAGGGGTGCTTGGACGTTTGTGAACCCTTCAGAATTTGCTAGACTTCTGCACAAACATGACCTCAACTGCAGAAAATGATTCAATGTTACATAACTGTGAGTGGCAAAAGTTTGTGAAACACTAGGTTAGAAGTTAATTTGATGGTAATATGTGTTTTCAATCAATGGGATGACAATCAGCTGATAGTGGGCACCGTCTTGTATTTAAAGAAGAGGGATCTATCAGCGTCTGACCTTCACAACAAGTTTGTGGAAATGTTCCATGGCACAAACAAGAGATTTCTGAGAACATCAGAAAAAGAGTTATATATTCATTTCTAAAGAGTTTGAATTCCACCAATCCACAGTCAGACGGTCGACTAATAAAGATCAGTACAATACGTGTAATAGGTCACAAAGGAACCCAAGGTAACTTTTAAGCAACTAAAGGCTTCTCTCACAGTGGCTAATGTTTATGTGTCCAGCATCAGGAGTACACTGAACAACAATGGCGTGCACGGCAGAGCTGCAAGAAGAAAGCTACTGCTCTTCAAAAAGAACATCACTGCGCAGCTGCACAAGCCAGAAGGTTATGGAGAAAGGCTAAGGGTTTGTTTGATTTTTAAAGGCAAGGCCAAATTAGATTTTCAAAAAATGTATTAACTGAGAAGTGTTATGTCTTGAGAAAGAAAACACAGCCCTCCAGTGTTACAGCCTACACTGCAACTCATTCGAATTATTGTGTTTTTGCGTCTCTCTGTGTGGCTCACGCCTGAGCATTGAGTCTTGGTCCTCCCAAGGTTTCTTCCTCATAACAGTTAGGGAGTTTTTCCTTGCCACTATCGCCCTAGGCTTGCTCAATTTGGGATTGACCGTAGATATTAGAAGATAATCTGTAATTGTAAAGTTGCTTTGAGACAATGCTCCATTGTAAAAAGTGCCATATAAATAAAAAAAGGAAAAAGGGGCCAGGTGTTGCTGGTGATGCTGTTGTGTTTTGTGACTGCATGAGGGAGAAATAGTTCGCACTTCATGTTCATTTGGAACTCGATTTGTTAATCGTGTTGATGGTCACTTTGATGCTCAATTGAGACATGTTTTTGACACTAGTGTGCTGTAATCCTTGCTTTGGACACTCAATCACTTCGCTTGTTTTTGCCCCATGGATTTTACATGCTGGTTTATATAGTTTTGTGGGTTCTTCAGGATTGTATGTTCTGATGAGTATTAATTGGATATTTTCTTCCTTTTATCCTTCCTATTCTGGTGTCCTAATCCTAGACTAGTATGAAACGCCAGCATAAGAACCTTATCTCATCTATAAAACATGGTAGTGATAGTATCATTGTTTAGGCATGTATTGCCACATCTGGACCAGAATGGCTTGCCATCATTGATGGAACAATTCTTTCTGAAAAATACCATCAAACTCGAAAGTAAAATGTGAGAACATCTGCCTGTGAGTCAAATCTCAAGAGAACATGCTTCAAGATACTGACCCTACTCATAAGTTCCTCCAAGTTGACCTGCAGAACTGTTCCCGGAAATGTTTAGTAGCAGTTATTGTAAATACACACCAGTTACTAAAAGCAAAGGTTCACACACTTTTGCCACTCACATATATGTATACTGGTTAATTTTTTCCTGATTGAATTTTCCTCAATAAATAAATTACCAAGTGTAATTTTGTTGTCTCATCTGTTTAATTGAGTTCCATATATCTACTTTTAAGATATTAATAATTGATGCAGAAATCTAGATTGATCTAAAGAGATCTAAATTGTAAAGGGTTCACAAACGTTCAAGTACCACTGTAGCTGAAACTCTCTGTTTAAATTTTCAAGTGAGATAAGCAGTTGGGTCAGTCAACTAATTATTCTCAATTAGTTCATATAATTTCATTAGGCAGTTCACAGTTAATTCTTAAACCAAACATTTACAGCATGGCACCATGACTGCATTACATCCTGTGAAGCAGGTCGCAGACTGAAATGGACATTGAAGGGACATTACCATAGTCTTTTTATGCTACTGTATTGTAAAAGTCAAAGAAAAGTGTGTCCAAACGATATGTAAATGCATCAGAGATACCGCTGAAAACACAAGAGGAACTCTACAATATACACAGCATCCTTAATTTTTTATCTGTGGAAATTCACAATAATGATAGACAATACAGTAATGTATTGTTATGATACATGATTGCCTGTATAGGGGAAAGCCGCAACACTTAATAGGATAGTATGATGGACCTGAAAAATGCATTAATAGACAGTATTACGAACAACACAGAAGACTCAACGAGTGATTGTGAACCAGTTTATATAGCTATTGGATAGAGAGAATATACAGGCAGTGGGGGGAAATGGCGATCACCATTTACAGCTTGTTACAAATAAGTAGCAACTAGATATTAAATATTTGTTTTTTTGTCATTTGTTTATTGAGGAAAATGATCCAATATTATATATTAATGAGTGGCAAAAGTATGTGAACCTCTAGGATTAGCAGTTAATTTGAAGGTGAAATTAGAGTCAGGTGTCTTCAATCAATGGGATGACAATCAGGTGTGAGTGGGAACCCTGTTTTATTTAAAGAGCAGGGATCTACCAAAGTCTGCTCTTCACAACATATGTTTGTGGAAGTTTTTCATGGCACGAGATTTCTGTGGACCTCAGAAAAAGAGTTGATGCTCATCAGACTGGAAAAGGTTACAAAACCATCTCTAAAGAGTTTGGACTCCACCAATCCACAGTCAGACAGATTGTGTACAAATTGAGGAAATTCAAGACCATTGTTATCCTCCCCAGGAGTGGTCACCCAACAAAGATCACTTCAAGAGCAAGGCATGTAATAGCTGACGAGGTCACAAAGGACCCCAGAGTAACTTCTAAGCAACTGAAGACCTCTCTCACATTGGCTAATGTTAATGTTCATGAGTCCACCATCAGAAGAATACTGAACAACAATGGTGTGCATGGCAAGGTTGCAAGGAGAAAGCCACTGCTCTCCAAAAAGGACATTGCTGCTCATCTGCAGTTTGCTAAAGATCACGTGGACAAGCCAGAAGGCTATTGGAAGGCTATTGTTTTGTGGACGGATGAGACCAAAATAGAACTTTTTGGTTTAAAAAAAAAGCGTTATGTTTGGAGAAAGGAAAACTCTGCATTCCAGCATAAGAACCTTATCCCATCTGTGTGAGACATGGTGGTAGTATCATGGTTTGGGCCTGTTTTGCTGCATCTGGGCCAGGATGGCTTGCCATCATTGATGGAACAATGAAATTCTGAATTATAGCAGAGAATTCTAAAGGAAAATGGGCAGGACATCTGTCCATGAACTGAATCTCAAGAGAAGGTGGGTCATGCAGCAAGACAACGCCCCTAAGCAACACAAGTCGTTCTACCAAAGAATGGTTAAAGAAGAATAAAGTTAATGTTTTGGAATGGTCAAGTCAAAGTCCGGACCTTAATCCAATCGAAATGTTGTGGAAGGACCTGAAAGTGAGCAGTTAATGTGAGGAAACCCACCAACATCCCAGAGCTGAAGCTGTTCTGTAGAGAGGAATGGGCTAAAATTTCCTCCAAGCCGGTGTGCAGGACTGATCAACAGTTACAGGAAACGTTTAGTTGCAGTTATTGCTGCACAGGGGGGGTCACACCAGATACTGAAAGCAAAGGTTCACATACTTTTACCACTGACTAATATGTAACATTGGATCATTTTCCTCAATAAATAAATGACCAAATAAATGTCTCATTTGTTTAACTGGGTTCTCTTTACCTACTGTTGGGACTTGTGTAAAAATATGATGATGTTTTAGGTCATATTTCTGCAGAAATATAGAAAATTGTAAAGGGTTCACAAACTTTCAAGCACCACTGTATTTCCTTGGCACACTTTTGGCACCTTAACACTACCTGAGCATCAGTTAAATGCCACAGCCTACCTGAGTATTGCTGCTGAACATGTCCTTCCGTTTATGACCACAATGTACCATTTTCTGACAGTGACTTCCAGCAGGATAACGCACCATGTCAGAAAGCTCAAATCATCTCAATCTGGTTTCTTGAACATGACAATGAGTTCACTTTACTCAAATGACCTCCACAAATCTCTATCCAGTAGAGCACCTTTGGGAACAAGAGATTTACATCATGGATATGCAGCAGACAAATCTGCAGCAACTGCATGATGCTATCAAGGCAATATGGAACAACATCTCTGAGGAACGTTTTCTAGCACCTTGTTGAATCTGTGCCACAAACAATTAAGGAAGCTTAACATTTGCCACAAGTTACAGTTATTAATTAACAAAATGTTAGTTTTCTTTTTTAATGCTGCTGATGCACAACTGTATATTTTGACCGGACCAGATGATACACATAATATACAGATATTACATATATACAGATACATATACTGCTTTTTGTTGCCTTGTCAGTTGCATTAGATGTACCAATTAAATAAATATTTTAGTTGATGCTCAAATATTGGCTACATTTATCTGGTTACATTTAACATTGATTATAAACTACTACCACTAAGGCCATAAATGGTTTCACCCCACTTTATCTGATTGAACTTTTTGTCTATTATAGTTTGCCATGTCTGCTCTGATGAAAGTGTGCAGGTTTATGGTCAGCAGAGCAATGAAAAGAACAGTGGGGGGGAAAGCTTTTTCCTACACAGCTTCTAGCTATGAAATATCCTTCATATGCAATCTCAGTTACTGGTACTAGGAACTAGGTCAAAGATTTGCTTATTTAGTTAGCTATTTTGCTAATATCTACTCTATTAAAGGTGCAAATCTGGTGGTTCATGGCAATAAATGATTCTGGTCAACTGTTGGTTGGTTCTCTTACTAAAGGTGGCTGATGGTGGAGAGAAAGATCACCTACGTCTCACAGGATGAATCACATTAGCTGGACATCCATCCAAACAACTGCCGCTGTGACTGTAAACTGTTATAGTTCCACTAAACCTGTTTGATTCTCTCATCAACACTCTTATTTACAGCAAGCACATTTAACATCTTTATTTTTCATTGTGATTATTTTATTTTCCGTTATATCTGAACTCCATTACATGTTGCTGTAGGAGTGTCATCCAGAAGAGGATGGGTTTCATATTTGTTTATCCTTCCTACTTCTATTGTCATGTGCTGCATAAATACAGTAAATTTGGCTTGATATAACCTTATAGAATGTCCAGGAACATTTTCTCAAAAGGATTAATGTTCCTTACAAGCGTCATACAGAGAAAGTTGGCACACTTCTTACAACATCTGATTACATTACTGTCTACCATTAAGACCACTCTTCATTTAAATAACTGAGGTCATCTGAGTTTCTGTGCCAGGTGGCTTTTGAAATGTACAACAATCAATCTTTACCAGCCTACATAATACATTTAATTGGAACATGAACTATCAAGACCCTCATTAGTACAAGTGTGCTTGTCCAGTTACCAAAATCAGCTATATACCACTATGTATGTGCTTTGACAGACCTGTGGAGAGGTTGCATCATTCCTTCTGGCCTGGTATCAACTGTTACAGCATTACTGTGCATGTCTGCCAAAACACTGGGAAAGACATGAGCTAAACCCCTTTCCACTGTTTGACTATAACTCGATGAATGGAAATGCATCTAGCACAGGCTGCTGACATGGTGGTGGATGTGCAGCTCCTGGAAGCTTTTCATATGATTTCCGTAAAGCAGAATGCAGTGTGCTTTCATTTCAAGTGAATATGTGATCATTGTGAAACTGTTAAACTTTTTTGCTTCCTAATATGGTCCTGTCCAATTCCCCAGCTCAGTATAGGGAACGTGCACCCCTATCTAGTAATGTAATCTCTCCTGTGTATAAGTTAGTAAAGTTAATATGATATCATAGATATGCACTGCTAAAAAAATTAAAGGAACACTCAAATAACACATCCTAGATCTGAATGAATGAAATATTCTCATTGAATACTTTGTTCTGTACAAAGTTGAATGTGCTGACAACAAAATCACACAAAAATCATCAATGGAAATCAAATTTATTAACTGATGGAGGCCTGGATTTGGAGTCACACACAAAATTAAAGTGGAAAAACACACTACAGGCTGATCCAACTTTGATGTAATGTCCTTAAAACAAGTCAAAATGAGGCTCAGTATTGTGTGTGGCCTCCACGTGCCTGTATGACCTCCCTACAACGCCTGGGCATGCTCCTGATGAGGTGGCAGATGGTCTCCTGAGGGATCTCCTCCCAGACCTGGACAGTCTGTAGTGCAATGTGACGTTGGTGGATGGAGCGAGACATGATGTCCCAGATGTGCTCAATCGGATTCAGGTCTGGGGAACAGGCGGGCCAGTACATAGCTTCAATTCCTTCATCTCGCAGGAACTGCTGACACACTCCAGCCACATGAGCATAGCATTGTCCTGCATTAGGAGGAACCCAGGGCCAACCACACCAGCATATGGCCTCACAAGTGGTCTGAGGATCTCATCTCGGTACCTAATGGCAATCAAGCTACCTTTGTGGCAGCCACATGGAGGGCTGTGCGGCCCTCCAAAGAAATGCCACCCCACACCATTACTGACCCACTGCCAAACTGGTCATGCTGATGGATGTTGCAGGCAGTAGATCGCTCTTCATGGCGTCTCCAGACTCTGCCACGTCTGTCACATGCTCAGTGTGAACCTGCTTTCATCTGTGCGCCAGTGGCGAATTTGCCAATCCTGGTGTTCTCTGCCAAATGCCAAGCGTTCTGCACGGTGTTGGGTTGTGAGCACAACCCCCATCTGTGGACGTCGGGTCCTCATACCATCCTCATGAAATCGGTTTCTAACCGTTTGTGCAGACACATGCACATTTGTGGCCTGCTGGAGGTCATTTTGCAGGGCTCTGGCAGTGTTCCTCCTGTTCCTCCTTGCTCAAAGGCGGAGGTAGCGGTCCTGCTGCTGGGTTGTTGCCCTCCTACGGCCTCCTCCACGTCTCCTGGTGTACTGGCCTGTCTCCTGGTAACACCTCCAGCCTCTGGACACTATGCTGACAGACACAGCAAACCTTCTTGCCACAGCTTGCACTGATGTGCCATCATGGATGAGCTGCACTACCTGAGCCACTTGTGTGGGTTGTAGAGTCCGTCTCATGCTACCACAAGTGTGAAAGCACCACCAACATTCAAAAGTGACCAAAACATCAGCCAGAAAGCATAGGTACTGAGAAGTGGTCTGTGGTCCCCACCTGCAGAACCACTCCTTTATTGAGTGTGTCTTGCTAATTGCCAATCATTTCACCTGTTGTCTATTCCATTTGCACAACAGCATGTGAAATTGATTGTCAATCAATGTTGCTTCCTAGGTGGACAGTTTGATTTCACAGAAGTTTGATTTACTTGGAGTTATATTGTGTTAAACAGTGTAATTTCATTTTATCATTGAGAACTAGAAAAGCATCAGATTATTAATTATTCATGTTAATGTTCAAATAGTGTTGCTTAATTTTTTATTATGCTAATAGTAATACATGAGGTAACATGAGGTAACAGCAGCACCTGTGGCTCAGAGGTAAGAGCCAGCTGCTCCTCTATTGAGGATCTGACTTCAAACTAGTGTGGTGAGGTTATGGAACCATGTGACAGACTGGTGCCCTGTCCAGAGTATACCTCTGCCTGTGCCCAGTGAACACTGAAGGTTCCAAACCCTCCCCAACAGTGTGTGTCTGAGTGAAGAAAACCAATGAAGGGATCAATGTTTTAATGTAATTGGATGCCACCGTTGCAACAAGTCAGTTTTTGAAATTTCCTAGATATTTCATGATCAACTGTGTGTTTTTACTGAAAAGTGGAAGTTTGAGTCCTATTCATTGAATTCATTCCTCATATTTAATAATGAATTAATTCTACTTCTACCTCATCACAGTTCCATCCAAAAAACTTGGGACAGAATCATGCGATAGTCAGGACACGTGAGTTGTGCACACTTAGACGTTTTCAACAACGATTCAGAAAATTGGAAAGGATTGCGAATAGATGGGAGACTGGAAACATTTCTCCCCATTCAAGTGAGGATATATGTTGTCTTAACATCAGAAGTTTCAGATTCAGATTCACTCATATACTCGTGGTCCCATTCAGGGTTTCCTGCATGTAGCTGCAAATCTGTATCTCCAAAAGTATCTCTTCGGATCCCTTCGGATAGGACCTGCCAAAATATTACCTATTACCTTCAATCCACCCCACTAAATTGCCTAACCAAAGAACAGCATTTACAGCTAATCCATTTTGGTCCATCCAGTCTCTCTGGGGTTTATCCTGTTCAGGTATGGATATGTTATTTACATTTACATTTACATTAACAGCATTTAGCAGACGCCCTTATCCAGAGCGACTTACAATTGGTACAATCTTACAATCCAAGCAATTGTGGGTTAAGTGTCTTGCTCAAGGACCCAACAGTGGCAGCTTGGCAGAGGTGGGATTTGAACCCTCGACCTTCTGGTCCAGAGTCCAGTATCTTAACCACTAGCTACTACCACAGTCCCACATGTTAACCCCCCATTTCTAATCACACAGCAATGTTTCAGCAGACATCAACAGATACAATACATATTGTATAGCTAATACCTAGATCCCAAAACTAAAACTAAATGTGTGGGCTCAATCCAAAACCTTAACATGAATAGATCGACAAATGAGAGGTCGAACCCAATACAGGTTTGTTTGTTTGGTTTATTTAACATCAAAATCAACATCCTTGGCCATCTCTACACAAAGTTACATCAAGAAGAGTCAGATATGCAGAGCCAATTTTAGCATAATCCATTAACCTAATGCATGTATTTGGACTGTGGGAGGAAACTGGAGTGCACAGAGTAAACCCATATGGACGACATGCAGACTCCACACAGAAAGGAACAAGACTGCTCAACCCTGAGATCGAACCCAAAACCTTCTTGCTGTGAGGCAACAGTGCTACCCACCAAGCCACCGCGCTGTCCACTCAATAAGGATACATATATAAATATGTATAATATAATAAATGGTGCCTCCTCTACTTAAGCAAACACAAACACCCTACAACCTGAACAAGTCCATTACACATTTTTATTTGGCTGTGTTGGACATTTGATTGCATTGCATATTTTTCTGAATGTGGTTTTTATTTTTTTCAAAGAATAATTTTTGCAGAACACTGCCTCATAAATTTTCTATGGTTTCTCCAGCACTGCTTCATTCAGAATTCTGTTTCGTAAACAGACAGCACCTCGACTGGGCAGGTTTACTGGTCCAGATGGAGGTAGTGTGGGAGAAAGATGCTGTTTATGGCAGGTTGTCTGAGAAATAATTTTAATAAATACAATGTAAAAAAGTATGAATGACAGGTTCAGTGAAATGATTGTTCAACCAAAGGAGCCAAGTGACAACTGTTCGTTTTGATATATGCATGCTTTTTCTTATTTACAAACAATTACTAAAATCAGTCTAGGATAGGTCACTGTCCACTTCCCCTTGCCCTCCTGTTCTGTTCTGGTAACCAAAGAAACTGCAATTATAGGACATGTAATATGCTTCCAAGTCACTTTTTTAGGTCCCAAAACACCACTGTGGACTATTTGACAATAAAAATTGTCAATTCAAATGTACTTCAATCAATAAAACATTGATTTCTGCATCACAATTTTTTTTTTCCTTTTGTTTTCTGAGACATTTTGAAATCTTTTTGCTGTGGTTCCTCAGTCCAAAGGTTTTCTTACATGGTGGTTAATTGTTATTTATGGTAATTATGGTAAATGTATGGTAATCGTAAATGAACACACACACACACACACGTTTACGTTTATTCATTTATTTAACGTCGCTCTCAGCATCAGTGGCCAAGTTCAGCGACACACACAAGGTTACATCCATACACAAGGTTATTTCAAGACAAGTCACTCATACATTTACATTTACATTTACAGCATTTAGCAGACGCCCTTATCCAGAGCGACTTACAATTGATACAATCTTACAATCCAGGACCCAACAGTGGCAGCTTGGCAGAGGTGGGATTTGAACCCTGGACCTTCTGGTCCATAGTCCAGTACCTTACCCGCTAGGCTACCACAGTCCCACTCAAGTCAATGCCAATTTAGTGTAGTCAATTAACCTAACATGCATGTCTTTGGACTGTGGGAGGAAACCGGAGTACCCGGAGTAAACCCACGCGGACACGGGGAGGACATGCAGACTCCACACAGATAGGACCCAGGCTGCTCCACCCTGGGATTGAACACACACACACACACACACACAGACACACACACACATACACACCAGATATGTAAATGATTGATACTGATTAAGGTACACAATTTCTACTAATAAATCTCGTGTTTTTGCAGCATTTGCAAATCTGACAAAGTTTTCAGGAAGGTTCATTTTACTTGTGATTTACTCACAGTTCACCCCTGTTTTTATGAAGGTTTCATAAATACAGCCCTGTGTGTATGTGTGTGTACATGTCAGCAAGGACAGAAGAGAACTTATTGTGTGCAAACACACGAGTTATGCTAGTGCTGAAACTGTCACATAATATGCAGTACAGAGAAGGTGTAAGATAGCAATTTTAGTCTAATAGACGTTTTGCTGGAAAGACAGCGAGTTATCTTCTCGTAACAAGAGTTGTAGCTCTTCTTGTCGTGAGACAAGAGGGCCCTGTAATTATATTGGCTGCATCCCAGGTCACCCCTTTCTTTTCGAATGAGTGCTTCGCTCCTGCGGTATTTTACTGTGAATAATAACAACAAATGTAGATTCTGTTCCATGGAGAACTTCCAACTTTCCTCTCTGACCAGTAAAAGTCAGAATCCCATTCTACCTGAAGCTGCTTACAAAAGTCCCCGAGTGCAGACAGTGTGATTGCCAAGATTATAAACGGTCTGGGAAAGGGAGTCTGCTGGATGCTGTCTTAGGCAGCTCCCACAATGTAGCAGTTAAACAGCCTACATGTGGACATATTTTTATTCTGGACATTATAACGTTACTGACCAATTATTAAAATTTGTGTTAGAATGGGGACTCAGTATGGCGACTGATGGGAAAGTTTATTAGACTGAGTCCAAGTCATAAGTCTCGTCTCAGGCTTCATCTGCACCCATCCTGCTGTAGTTGTGTATTGTAAACATGCTTCACCATGGTAATGCTCATGATACAGTATGAGAACCAGTAATGGAATCACAAGGCCCCTGTGTCAAAGATGTAGTCCAAAACTTTAGGAAATCCCCCCTCGCTCAGCTAGATACTAAAAACAAAATGAGACACGCGTTCACACAATTAAGTCACGTTTATTTTTTCAAAGAACAAGGAAAACATTATGTATGCATTGTAAGAAACATATCTTTTAGTTTGGCACAAACACAAAAGTGCTTAATAGTAATACTTCCTAAATAACTTTTGTCTTATGAAAGTATGTTGATATTTAAGAAATTTTAATTGCAACCCTCAGCTGATCCCTTTGCTCTCGATCCTAAGTGAGTGTCTGAAATAGCCCATCTCTGAGAAAATGAGACAGTTTGATGTCCCATTTATTTCATGTCTCATAACCACCATGAACACAATTAGATACAATAAGAAACCTGTAAATAGGTTCATTCAAATCATAAATAAAAAACTTGTCACATTAGAGCCATGGCATTCTTTCAATGTCTTAAAAGTCGTGTGTGTATATTTTTGTGCAAATACTGTCTGAAATGTGTGCAGACTATTCAGACTGGATGGGCATATTTCCAATGCCCTGGATACACTGCTGGTGATCATAATTGGTGGAGCACTCTAATACACCTTAAACTTACAGAGTGACAACTGACAGCTAAAATGTAATAAAATACACATACAAAAATACAATAAATCAGGTATAAAAACTATGAACCACAGAATTCTTTATAAATATGCTGGTCTTCTTGCCATGTAATACTTTTTTAATAACACAGGTTCACCTCCTTCCTTGTAAATCACTTGTAACAGTTGCATTTTATTGCCATCAATGCAAACAAACCTCTTCTCAATTTCACATTTTTGGTCAGATGCACAAGTTCATGTCATAACAGTTAAATGCACAAAGCATTTTATCATATACTTTTGACTAAAAATAAAAAAATCTTTGGTGGCTAAGCAAAAATAAAACGTCTGTATAAAAGGCAAAGAAGTACAACAAAAAAGTACAGCATTGCCAAAATGTTCTGATTTGGCTTCGATTCTAAAAAAACGAGTACATTTAGATTTATACATATATAAAACAATGTTAAAAAAAACAATAAATTATTTAAGAAAAATGAGCCTCAAGTGACTGCATCCCAGTCAATCACACAACGCAAACATAACCACTGAGGTATTTGTTCATCGAGTACATTGTCAAGCATTATGTATAGTGAGAGAGAGAGAGAGAGAGAGAGAGAGAGAGAGAGAGAGAGAGAGAGAGAGAGAGAGAGAGAGAGAGAGAGGAGAGAGAAAGTGCATTAAAACCTAAACAGTTTCATGGAGTAGACTGAAATGGAACAGATACAGGTGGTTTTTGGAAAACTATAAAAATAACAGTCTGACATCAACAGTCTGAACCTCGTTTTTGGTGTTTGTTGCCTTGTAATATAAACTTCAAAGAAATAACCTTGGTGTCAGTCACAGCAGCAATAATAGCTCTCATGACAGAGTCATTTTCTATCCTCTATGGAGAACCATAGCAGAGCAGTCTGAGACTGTTCCCAATGTAAACGTTGAAAGTGGGGGGTGGACAAGACGACGAGATCAGACATCAAGCACCATGTCATACTCTTGCTCAGTCTTCCTTTTTCCACATTTTGCTATAAGAACCACATACAAAGTCAAAAACACAGTCCAGTAGCTGGCATATGCTATTGCACCAATTATTAACACTATCTCCTCCGACTCTGGAAAAGGATTCCGTGTCTCTTGGACAATGGTGTACAAAATGCCAATAAAGAGGATTGTAAACCAGATTGATATGGGAATGAGGCCAATGAAGTTCACCACTATTGTCTTCCTCCCTGAAGTTCCCCAGCCTGACTTGTTTATCGTTGCAATGGCGAACATCTTCGCTGGTAGCAAACTGGACATGTATAATACTGAGTAAAAAGACATGAAGACCATGACGATGTTGCCTCGCAGGAAGCTGGCAAACGTGGATTTGATGAGTGCCACAGCCTGCACGATAAGCAGAAAGAGAAGGATGTTCCAGATTCGACCATGGTAAAACAGTTGGATGGCTGTGGCGATAAGGAAAAAAGGGAAGAAGCCCGTGATGACTGCCTCATAGGTCATCCACAGGTGATGCTTGTGGAACCACAAGGAATTGTAGAGCCACTCTCTGAAGTATGACTTGCTCCATCGTGTCTGCTGGTTGAGCCACCGCAGGTATGTAATGGGAGTCTCCGTGAGGCACTTGGAGCGTGCAGTGTACTTGGTGGCATAGCCCAGGCTCAGCACACGATTGGTCAGGTGGCGGTCGTCACCAAAGCTGCAGTGGCTTCCCATGAACGTCTGATTGTACCAGTCTTCCAAGAACTCATGGAGCAATGAGTTTCTGTACATCCCCAAAGGCCCGCTGATGCACTGCACACATCCAAAGTAGGACTGGCATGCTCGCTCGATATTAAAAGCCATCCAGTATCGCACGCTGCTCAGGAAGGAGACCCATGATTCATATTTGTTCAGGATCTGGAGGGACACAAAGACAGAGGTGTCACACATGTTCATAGACCGCAGTGTGTAGTTATTTCTGTATTGTTATGGTTATTGAAGGTGCATCTTTGTCACAAGGCGCATATGGAAGTAATAATAAATGTGAAAAATCTTCAGAATGAATGGGATTCACATTGATATAACTTTCAGCTGACGTAGGAAACAGACACTGGATGTCTCTACAGGAATAGTGAGTTCCTTGAAAACCAACGGAAGCAATTAAACTGTCGTTCCACCCACTGTCCCCCTAAAACAATAATCCATTACATGAAAGCCAGGAAAAAATCCCCATGAATATCCAAATCTGACTATGGCAAAAAGTTGAAGAATTTACCTGTTATACAAAGCCTGCATGTCATACAGATACACACATCAGACACCTTTACAGAATTTAGCAGCCACTATAATCCAGAGCGACATACAAATGATACAATTCCAAGCAATTAAATCCAGTATCTAACATGACCCAACAGTGGCAACTTGGCAGAGGTGGGATTCGAACCCTTAACCTCCTGCTCCAAATCTCAAGTCCAGTACCTTAACCACCAAGCCACCACAGTCCCTCCACAGACACTTTCTTATAAAGATACACACTATATCTGATAACAGGCACAGTTTCACACCTCACACTATCATTCAATGGAAAGAGACCATCATAGGACCACCACTGACCAGATATTATCTGATGACCTGGCTTTTAAACACTGTTTGCACATTAACCTAACAGCATCAGGACACTGATGAAGGTCTAGAGTTTTTTCTGTTTAGTTTGTTTATTTCTTAATGGCATGTCAGCAGTGGCTGTATCAGCTATATTGGCTATATATATGGCAGGAGCATGGTCATGGTTTTATGTATTTAAGGTCATGTCATCATGGATGGCATTATCCATGACAGGAGCAGGGCTACAGCTGAATAGGGTGTCAAAACACACTGGGACCAATTTAGAAAGACCAGTTAACCTAAATGCATGTTTTTGGAATGTGGGAGGAAACCGGAGAAACCCCACACAGACATGTGGAGAACATGCAAACTCCACACAGGAGGAGACAGAGGTCAGGATTGAACCAAAGATCTCGGATCGGCAAATGCTTGTGCCAATATGCCGTCTTCATGAACGCGTTAATAAAATAGGTAGATAAGTACGTAAACACAAATTGATGCATTTTGTTAAAATCCACTCCAGGTGATGAAAATGGGAGGTTTCAACAAACTGGAGTTTAAAAAAAAAAAAAAAAAAAGTAAACTATCAGTCAATACCGTCTTAATAATTCCTTTAAGAATTCAAAGCATAAAAGTATCTACTGATTGCATTAAGAGCAGAACACTTCAAAAGTGCACGTTTCAAAGTCAAGATTGTTCTTCATGATGAAGGCCTAGAGAATCGACACAAATTGCACACGGTGTAAAATGACCTACCATTTCTATCTGTACACCTACAAGCTATATCAACAAGGTAGGTGTATAATAACGTGGTCAGTAAGAGTTGCACTGTGTTTAAAAACTCACTAACACAAAGGCAACCGAAGCACTCATGCCAGCACAACACCAACATGACAGCGTCGTTGAATGATCCAAAACACAAATAACTATTTAGCAGTGGTCCTTTGGTGGTCCCTTTCAATTGACAGATGGGGTTGGGCCATAGTATCAGATTGGCTATAATCAGTAGCTGTTTACCTACCATGCTAGTATATCTGGAAGTATACATAGTAGTATATATGTGGAAGGAGAACTTGATAGCATTTTTGGAAAGGCCATGTACCTGCACATCTCCCCCGACACCCCCCACCATGGGGTCTTCCTCGAGAACTTTCACCATCTCCACTGAACAGGCAGGGTCCAACATGGTGTCCGAGTCACACACCTGAATACACAGCAAAAGACAAACACACACCAGTTAGCTTCCAGCCACCAATTTTAAGGGTACAGCCAAGATCACCAAAACATGACTCAAAACATCCAACAATTTTGTTGATAAAACTTTGGCACTTTGTTTTTGTCTCTTGAAAAACATTTTTAAGTTCATTTGGATGCAAATTCAACTCATATAAACTGATTAACTACTGTAATCTGGAATATGCCCGTGTCATCAGGGAAGAAAAAAATCCATTGATGGAATAACCTAGTCGTTGTGTATATTCAGGTAGTCAGGTGACCTCATTCTTTGGGCACATAACGTTGCTGAACCTAGACCTGACCAACTGCAGCAACCCCAGATCATAGCACTGCCCCCACAGGCCTGTACAGAAAGCACTAGGCATGAGCCATGCAAGGACACTGGTTGTAGAGCCCATGGTTCTGATGATTAGCATCTTGCTAAATGAATGCAAATAAATGATGGCTGCTACAAAAAAAATAAATACACTATTAAGCTAATCATGTGGTTTTACTAGGAATAGTTCTTAAACTGGTCTTAAACAAACTTCTTAAATGAAGGCACACAGTCTTATCCAAATCTGCCCCAATTTTTAATCACAAAAATGAAGGTGGTTTTTGTCTGTCCAAACCCACATACTCATTCAGGTGCTTGTAGTGTTGGCTAGTTCTGCAAATCATTTTTCACTAGACTTGAACAAGCAAGCTTTTGCAATCCAGAGGATGTAATAGAGGCTCCTAAAAACCTTTAGGGAACTTTCACACCTGTAAGTAGGTTTGCCTCGTCCAGAGTGAAAGTGATATTGTTTGTTCTGCATTTGGTATTATTTGCAGTCACACTGCACACATTTAAGGAAGCAAGACAAGAATTTTGGCCAGGGCTGCAAACATGAACTTAAACATCTTATATTCTCAGGCCATAAATATAGTGATATATATTTTGGTCCATATCCAGATATGTTGCTCTCACTTGCCAGCTGTCTTTCCACTGATAGTGTGCATGCCTATTTGCTATAGCTGTAGCCTTGTCATTGAAATACAACCACTTATGATTTCTGCAAGTATTTCACCGTTCCTCTACATAAACAAACATTAAGAAGAGACCATGAGGTCATTGCGCCGTCCTGATGCGAACTCATGGTTGGCTTATCCAATTGAATCCCACAGCAAGAGAGATCACCATTAGGGCAGTCCACAGTGACAGATTGGTGATATGCTAAATGCAATTATTTTTGTTCACATGAAGCAGAGGTCAAGCCTTTCATTAAAACCAGATGGAGAGTAGACAAAAATCACACCAGTTGTAAAATTTCCCCAAGAGGCCCCGGCATGATTACCTGCATTTGAAAGTTCAAGGCTCAGTTTGCAGGGACAAGGCCAGTCATTCTTTCATTAGACTTATTTTGCTGTGTAGTGCATGGTTTTCACACAGATCTATGGCTAGAGGCAAATGTCTGTTTTACCACAGGGGGTTAACACACAGGTCCTTTTATTGTGCCTTATCTTTAAGTGGTTGTAAACCAAGACACATTTCTTTGCATCCTGTGATGAGGTCTTTCAAACAACTAAAGGTCAAGGCCAAGAAATTCCCACATAAAACTTTATTTATGCACAAAATGTTATCTATAATACATATCACCATACTATTTTATATACACACACACACACACACACACACACACACTCCTGATTCCATCTGTATACACCAACACAGCAAATTCTTTACAGAGGATTATTTTTCACAAAAATGCTGACAATGCATCTGTAATATTCCAAAATAGCTCTGAAAGCTGTGAATGGCAGCATACAGAGATCCCAAATCAAGAGCTTCGCTGTTAAACACAGTCATTTCCCTCAGTCCCAGCACACTACACACGTTAGACTGGCACAGTTTTAACGTCACAAAAGTGCCTTTGTGTTCCCTAGCTGCCATATTTAGCTTGGCAGGGCCAAGTTACCTCGGAGACTTACCTGCACATAGTCGACACTCCTTCCCAAGGCTTTGAAGGCTGTGTACATAACTTCCCTCTTTCCACCCCACTTCTGCATGATGCAAATGCACTTATTGTTGAGTACAATCTGAGAGACTTGCTGCAGACTCTCGGTGTATGATTCCTCCGTCTCGTCTGGGCCTCGATGGTGATAGTTGCTTTTCCAGACATAGGTGGCTACCTTGTCCCGGCCCATTATTTCCTGAAAGATGTCCATCATGTAGTTGTCATCAGGATTATTCCCATCAATCACCATAATGACCTTGAGGCCTGGGTAGGTGAGCCTCTTGACCGATATCAAACATTTTCTCAAGTAGGTTGGGTCTTCTTGGTAGGCAGCTATGCAGAGTGCAAGCGATTTGTTGAGTTTGATTGGTGTCTCCAGGGAACGTCGCATGTTCCTATGTTCTAACAGGGCAAACAAGCTCTGGATGATGAGGTGAATGACTAAAATGGCTCCATACAGGCCGAATGACAAGTAGTTGCCTGTAGTTGTAAAAAACTGATATTGCATGATGTAGGCCGTAGATATTCCCACAAGCAGTGAGACTCCAAACAGTGTTGTCCCAATAATCCTTAGGTAGGTAATCATGTTATCACATTTCATCTGAAAAGGATAAGACAAGGTTAACAATAACCAAGCCAGGTATACAGCGTAGATAAATGGTTCTCATTGTATTAATACTGCCAACAAAAGACATTTCAATAAATAAAATTCCAAATGAGCAAATCAGAAGATCTATGATACTGTGCTACAGCAAGGTATACATATACTATACATATATACTATGCATGGATTCAATGCTCAATTCAAGTTTTGCTTCATGGAATGCTTTGTATTATGAATCCTTTGAAACATTACTGGGGGAGTAATCGGTATCATTTGTCCATAGTCCATCATCTATCTTGAAAAACCTCTAAAAAGAACAAAAGCATCAGGACACATTAGACTTTTAGACTGGAAATTGTTCTCACTCACTCCCCCCAACCCACCCCGTTCTCCTTAAAACTCAAAGTGGTTTCAATGGCCATTTGTTCCAAGTTTCCAAACTAATGCAGCTCCCCATCTGCTTGGCAGACACTGCTGCGGGGCACCACCCTCTTGACATCATCTGTTTATATCTCCGTGGGAAGACACGAGCAGTGAAAATCAGATTATCAGAGATGCTAGTCTTTCTGCACTATTATTCTAGGGAAAGACCTCTCAAGCTAATGAGTGTTCTTTGGATAATCGACTCTCAACCCTAGTTGATTTTAATCCATAATCTTTGCCCTCTGACTTGGGTCACACAGCTGGCTTCAGCAAGGTGGGGCTAATATGACGAAGTGAAGCACTGTTAATGTACCAGGCACACAACTCTGGCCTTTAACGTCACCAGTGTTTACGATACCCTGGGCGCTGCTGTTGCAGACCTTCCAGACTCCACCTTATGCAGAGACATCTAGCATCTACACAAACCCAGAGCTGCGCTGTGGAGTGACTCAGCCCCTTCTTTTCATCATAAACTCTGGGTGAACCTCAGTGCTCATTTGAGGGCGCGAACGTGGTCTGTACAGAAAGTAAAGGCTCAAATCTGGAGGCTTATTGGGATTATTTAAGGAGAACATATAATCAAGAAAGTAACACCGTCCTTTGTGAATTAAGTCATCAATTCATGTTCTGAAGTAGTGTCTCTGTAGAGGTGGAGGCTTAACGCCTGGAGATTGACAGATCCTTTTGACCTTAAGGGTGTAGGTAGTGAGACATGCACTTGATTCTACGGAGTGACTCAATACCTTGAGGACTACATGTGTTCAAGTGTTGCCCCTAGTGAATTAAATGCTAATCCATCACCACGTATCATATTCATTTCTTAACAAAGTCTAAAGATTGGGAATGGGCACTTACAGCATGTGCTGTGTGGGGGAAAATGTCCTGTTACAGTAATGGTCATCATCTGGGAGTGTGTGTATGAGGCACTGGCTGTTTAGAGTTGGCTATGTTCCAGCAAATTCATGCAAGGGATTCATGGAGCACAAGAGACGGAAATTTCAATCATTCATTCTAAACGGTTTTGATGGTAAATGAAATGCTACACTGGACCTACAAAAAGTCTGCACTGCCCAGCTCAAACACAGTCACTCAGACCTCAAACTCTGGATCGTGCTCATCAGAGGGCAAAGAGCTGTTAAAGGCAGAAGGGTTCGTATTCAAAATGTAACGCAAGTCTGTGGAAATACCAGAGATCTAACAGAAATGCAATTCACTTTATATTTGTCTTTTTATGTACAGGAGTCTGCTTGTGGTTTCATATTTAGGAACACATAATAAATCACTAAACAGTCATTAATGGTAGGATAGCCATAAGTTTTGGGTTATTTGGATTTGGGTGTGGAAACGTGCAGGGAAAACCCTGGCTGCAGACCATTACTCGGCATCAGTATTAGTAGATCAGTAGACACTGAGTCTCAAAGGTGACTCAGTGGTTAAGGCTCTGGACTACTAATCAAAAGAGCATGAGTTCAAATTTCTGACTTGAGTAAATCCCTTAACCTTTAACTGCTCAGCTGAATTGTAAGTCGCCCTTCATAAGGATATTTGTTAAATGCAGTGATCATGTCACTACTTGTGTGTAAAGTTTTAAATAGCAGCCAGGATCTATAAGTTACTGTGTCATTATAGCACAAAGACCCCACTGTAGGCTTGCTCAATTTGGGATTGGACGTAGTTATTAGGAGATAATCTAAACTTGTAAAGTTGCTTTGAGACAATGCTCCATTGTAAAAAGCGCTATATAAATAGATCTGACTTGACTTGACTGTTTAATTCAACATCTAGGACGACAAAAATACAGCACTCTGAAAAATATTTAGAAAAGCTCAAGAAACCGATGTGTCCAAGGCTCACTAATTCACAGTCACTCCAGATTTTAGTCGACCAATAAACTGCAGATGACTAAATGATATGACAAAGGTTTAGGAATTAGCCTAGTAGAAATTCCTTCTAATTGCATCTGCAGTAATTATTTTGTAACCTGGCCATGGTCATAGTGAATGTAGAGTACATCTAAGCAGCTCTGGGTTGGAATACAACCTGAATGCTTTACATCACAAGATATTACACACACTTGCTGTTCAAGGATGTGTGAAAATGGCTTTTTTTTTTACTTTAGGGTTGCCAATTCAGCTACAGGAGAAAACGCAGTACCAAAAGAAAAGCCAAACATACATATATAGAAATCCAAAACAGACAGTGACTGTAGCTCAGGAGTAAACATGAGCCACACTTTTTTCATTTATCTGCACAGATTACCACAAAAGTAAAGAAACAACCATATAAAATAAAAATGGTTTGGCAGAAGGTGATACTTTTTCAGACACAAGACACAGGGGGAAACCTGTTAGGCAATGTCACTACTATGGCAGCCATCTTGGATTCAACTTCAGTTCTGTTTTTTCAATGGGAAGGTAAGGTGTGTGACACAAACTGGTAGAGAATTCCACTAAAACACAATGGTGTACGTTTATTTGTTGCCATGTTCAAACATTTTCTTTTGTACTATGTGAAAGATGCTGTTATCCTAAACAGAACATGTTGAGATCGTCCACATTTCTTGTGAACGAAGCATGCGATCACAGATGTCACCCAAACAGACCTCCCATTCCCTGGAGTACAATTGCCAGACTTCTTGCCAACATTTCCCGATTTCTTCCATCAAGAGGGTGCCACACCTCAACTATGGATGTGTTGTCAGAGACTATCTTGATGTGCAGTTTCACGTAGTTTATAGCCAAATACACAAGGCTGTGCTTTGGTCTTCCTGACCTTAACAATGTATCTGAATGCTTGACAGCATATACCAGACAGATTGCAGTTCTGTAAACCAGTGGAGGCACTGGAGGCTGAAAGGTTTACACTTGCTTCTTCTACCTTGTTTTGTTAATTACTTGATTCCCCCTCAATATGCCGCTGACTGTTTTGAACAAAGTGTTTGACTGGATGGTGAGCACAGCTCGACCATTTGAAAATTCATGTAAAAACGCTAGTTAATACCCATGCACGCAGTAACGTAATAAGCTGCACTTCTTCTAATCTAAGTATATTATTTGAAAGCAATTATACTCATTGATGAGTTGAGGTTGGAAATTATTGTGGTTGCGTTGAAAAATGTGCTTGAAAATATTACAAACATTACACAAGAATAACTTGACTTGCGATTGTACTCCTGCTTTTTTCAAAATAACAGATCCACTGACAAGACACAAGTCATCCACTTTTAACTTCAGAGTAACTAATCCACCAACAGGCAAGTTTTTGGGAGAACATGGTGTAACCAGAGAAACCCACACAGATGTGCAGTTGCTGCCCAAAAGACAGTGAATGTGGAACAGGATTCAACAGGTGCCTCTAAAAACAAAGTGACAGTGTTGAGGATTTGTTGGACACATGTGTCAACAGCACTACTGGCTGCATGACTCAACACATTCTTAGTTCATAAAATGAATCCCAAATACAACTATGCAGTATAAGCTCTTCTAATTCCTTTACCAAAGTGCAGAATGGAAGTGGACATTCCAATATCTTTGCTTGTCTTTACTTCTAAATGTGTCCAAACTGAATCATATGGTTGAATCATTTTATTGATGTATTAAGATTTTTAAGTAAACTTTAGCAGACCCTACACTACTGATTTAGACAGGCAGGCATACTAGGCCTTTCTGACAAGACCCTTTCACTGCACTCTAGGAAAAAGAAATTGTCTGGGAACTCCAGTCATGATGGTGGCACATTGCCAGAGGAACTTCCTAGATGTACGCACTAACCACAAGCAGATATATTGTTCCAGCTTAAGGGCTCTGCTCTGCTTAGTTGGTTCTGTTGGCCAACTATATACCATCCCTCACCTTTGTTTAATAAGGAGCCTATCAGCCTTCAGAACCCTTCCATGTCTCTTACTGTGTTAATAAGGAACAGAAATTGTGGCTCCACTTTCCACTTACTCACTCACCCTTAAGAACCCTTATGTGTTCTGCAAGCTGAGTATAAACTTCACAGACAGTGATGAACAATGAAGCTATTGCTGAATCACAATAAAGGATTAAGCAATAACAGATTAAGATGATTCATGTCTAATCCTGAACTAGTCACAATCATAGAGATTTTTTTTTTTTAACGTTTTAACCCCACGTTTTCTGGTTAGGGTCATTGGAATGCCAAGACACAAGTGTGCCCTCAATGGAACACCAGTCCATCGCAGGGCTGGCAGGGGCCATTGTTGCAGTAGCAGGGTATCATCCCCCGATTGGCCTCCCCTTCTTCAGACACAGCCAATTGTGTGAAAGGCTACAAAGTGCTCATCTGAACTGGAAAGAAAGCACAACTGGGATTTGAACCCGAGAACCTGTGGTGGGCTATTGAATTATATCGCTTCCTTCAAAGACATACAATTCATTTTCATATCAATTCAGGGTTGTGGTGAGGGGTCAGGGCCTAACAGCACAGGGTTCAAGATGGGAACTAACCCTAAACAGGGCAGTAGTCCAATGCAAAGCACATGCACACACTCACTGGGACACTAGAGATGCCAAATGGGACACTCACTGGGGCACTTTAGAGATGCCAACTAACCTAACTCATGCCTTTGGAATGAGGGTGGAAACTGGAGTACCCGAAGGAAACTCACTGGTGCCCTGTCCAGGGCTGGATCCTGACTTGCAAACTGTGCAACCCTGAATTTAATTGAATTAAATGGGTATGAATGAAATGAATGAATGAGATTCCAGATTGGTTGCAGTTCTGAATGCCATAGGAAACCACTTGAGGGTAAAATATTCTTGGAGAGTTCATGGTTGAGTCTTGTGCTATTAATGTGTGCCGTTATTTTCTCAACAAGTAGCAGCGTGTTTGGCTGGGTGGTGAAAACATCTCCAGTTTGAAGAGTCTTACATCCTTCTAGTTGTAGTAGATCTGTAGAGCCATATGCATGCAGCCAAAAGCTAGTTATAATAGCTAATAAGGCAATTTAAGCTGCATACCCTTCTAATCTAATTCTATTACTTGAAATGGCTCATTGATAACTTGGGTTAAGAAACGTACCAGGACGTTAAGCATAAACAAGCCTTAACATGCCACAAATCACAATATGTATGGTATGCGACATATAAATGACGTGAAATGAGGAAGAACGGCATTGATAAGGCTACTGAAATGTATCCAGAGACACGAGCTACAAGCTGAACAGAAACCTATCGCTGCTATTAGAAATTCTATGACTTAGTACATGACATCACTGCCCGCGTCATCTCCATAATTACAATGATTTGGTTGGTCAAAAAACAAACAAACTAAAAAAGAAAAAAAAACGCCACTCATTTCACGTGTAGTAAATACATACGAGCATAACATAAACCACACTGTTCACTGCTGCACTTCGCAGTTAAGCGCGTGGGCAGAGCGTTCATATAAATCCAGACTAAATATTACAGTCTGGAACGTCCGAAAGACTGAAGTGTTGCCAGATTGGGCGGCTTTCCGTAACACTATAATCACGTTAAAATCACTCAGGCAGAGTTAAGTGGAAAGTTAGTGAAAGTAAAAACTCCATATCGGCGACGGTTTATATACACAGCAACAGAACAGTGTTCAAACACTCCCTGTATTGATTAACTAACCCTTGAAGTAGTATAGCAACAATAAGGATTGTTTAGTAGCAGATAACAGATAAGTGATAACAGAAAGACGTTCTCAATCTGGTCTGAATTTATTATCAGCCATGTAAAAATAAATCTCAATATGTTACTTCATGTCTGTCTTTTTTTTAGAAGCAAGTTTCAACGCACGCTTTAATTTTTGTAATCGGGATATCTGGCAACCCGAGATGAGAGAACCAGCGGCACGCAGCATCAGCAGTAGATGTCAAGCCTGTTACATCTGTGCTGCTACTGAAAAGCGAACTCTTACCGGTTTGATCTTCCCTAAACCACAAGACAAGCCGTGCAAAAGTGATTAGGAAGTTAATTCTTACACTAGTTAAAGTAGCATAAGTTTACCAAACTGTAATACAGGTTTGTAAGAACATGTGTGCTGTTCAGCGGTACGGGTTATAAATCCATAGTTCCTACCTTGAAGCAGCTATTTGATGCCATTTCTTTGGGCTTTTTTGGATGGAGAAGATCAGACGAGGCTCCGTTGGCAGGACTTAGGCTGGAATAAACTTTCTGAAAGTTTCTTGAGAGGCTTCAGAGAAAACGTGCATGGAGTCTCCACGTTAACCGTTAAAATCTCAGTAAAAGCACATAAAATCGGATCGAGTCCTAATAGTCATTTTTGGCTGGTGGCGTGTGATTAAAAAGCTTAAAAATGGTATCCAGTAAAATGTAATTAAAAGGTGATGAAATATTCAAGTTTCTCCAAGCATCACTGATTTCAAATCTGGACTTGGCGCGGTAACGCTATAATTTCATGCAGGCGGCCATGCGGTGCCTCTTCTCCCAGCACGTCCATTTGGAAGAGGCTTATAAAAGCCGAGTTTTTAGAGTTGTTTTAATAAGGGGGGGAAGGTTCGAGGGGGCAAGGAGGAGCAAATTTGTTGGAGGAGGGAAAACGTGCTACTCCTTGAAACTTCCGAACTGGGGGGACGCCGCGCCGCGCTCCTCACCCTTTAGGCTGACACTGTGTGAAACTCAAGTGTCCAGCTGCTTTAAACACGTTATTGGCGTCAGTATTTCAACAACGTGAACAACGTGCTCGTTTATTAACCCTTAATGGCCGGGGTGTCAAGTTCTCCATAAAACAGATTCCTCAGTTCACGTAGCATAAAGTGAAGTTTTATGTTTAGACAAGCCGTACATGAGCTCTATGGACGGGTTCTATCATATAAGGCAGCTATATTGTGAGGTCTATTGTGTGTGTTCCTGACGGAGATTATCAGCCAATGGCCAGTCTTCTTCAATTAGCCCATTCAGTAGCACAGGAAGCGAGTGAAGTACTCATAATGACCGCTAGGTAGCGGCACATATTTCCAAATCGACGAATAATGACTGGCGTGGTGGTGCTAAGTTTAGGAGATAGAGAGTGGGTACATGTTGCTGGTTACTGAATGAAGAGTACTTAAAAATCGTTTGCAAATATTACAACATAAGTATAAATTTGAGAATGGGATTCAAACATTACATCTTGTTCAATAACCGTATTTGGAATTTCACATTTACCTTATCCATTCATGTACAGCATTTAGCAGATGTCCTTGTCATAAGTGACTTCCAGATTAGATCCCAAAAGTGTCAGCTTGGCAGAGCCAAGTTTTTATTTTGCAACTTTACAATTAATAATACAATATGCCACCACTGACCCAGAAGACACCATTACTGTTGAGCCAGAGCCACTTACAGCTGGGTCCTCCTCAAAGTCCTTACAGTGGCAGGTTGGCAGATCTAGAAACTTTCAACCCACCGATGAGTCATTCTTAACCATAGTCATAAAGTCTTAAACACTAAGACACCATTGTCCCAGCAGAAGCCCTTACAGAATGAAATACAATCAAACTCAGCAGCTGAAGGTTACATGCCATACTCAAGAGCAGTGATGGTATTTCAGCTTACAACCTTCAGATTAGTAGTCCAGAGCCTTAAGCTTGTTTAACCGTGGTCTTGTGGTTGGTGGATGCTACAGGAACATTAAACGTAAGGCGTGAATACACCCTGTGTGGGATGCCAGCCTCATCACACACTCACTCAAATTCACACTCACACCTAGGGGCAATACTGATTAGCCAGTCTACCTAACAGCACCTTGGGGATCTGAGAACCTGCAGCACCTAGAGAAATCTTGAAAAACTTTTAATAAACTAGTGTAAACTTTCAAATTAGTACCTATGTGGAAATCTGTCTTGAGGTGTGGGTGAGACGGAGGGTGTGTTAACCTATGCAAGGCCCTGACATAATGTCTCTTTAAATTTAATATACAGAGTGTCTCAAAAATGCAGAATTGTAGGGTTAATACACACTCACTGAACAATTTATTAGGAACACATGTAAACGTTCATGTAATGATACAATCAGCCAATTGTGTGGCAGCTTGAAATGAATTAAATAATGCAGATTCAGGCCAGCAGCTTCAAGTAGAGTTCACTTCATCCGTCAGAATGGGAAATGTCATCTCAGTGATTTTGACTGTGGCATGATTGCTGGTGCCAAACTGAGTGGTTTGAGTAACTGCTAATCTCCTGGGATTTTCATCTGCAACAGTCTCTAAGGTTTACCCAGAATGGTGTAATATAGAAAACACATTTAGTTCTGTAAACAGGAGTGCCTTGTTGGTCAACAGAGAATGGCCAGACTGCTTCAAGTTGAAAGAAAGGCTACTGTAACTCAGGTGACCACTCTGTACAACTGTGGTGAGCAGAAAAGCATCTCTGAATTAACACATCAAACCTTAAGGCAGATAGGCTACAATTGCAGAAGACCACTTTGGGTTCCACATCTGTAAACCAACAACAGAAAGCTGAAGTTGCAGTGAGCACAGGGTTACCAACACTGAGCAGTTGAAGACTGAAACAATTTAGCCTGGACTGAAGAATCTTGACGTCTGCTGAGGCACACAGATGGTTGGGTCAGAATTTGGCACCAACAGCATGAATCTATGGACCCGACATACCTTGTGTCAACATTCCAAGCATAACAGTTCCAGTAGTTTACTGCACTCAATAAAAGATTTAAATCTCCTTAGGAAAGAAGTATGCTGTAGCCTGTCTTGTAGAGCACATTGGTGTTGTCAGTCCAGTTTAGTCTGTAATTCAAGTTAACCGCCAGGTACAGTATCTGAAGGAGGGTGTGACATTTGTCTCTTCCACCTGAATGGTAACTGGCAGGGGTTCCCTAAAATACCTGAAATACTCCACCAGCTCCATTGTCTTGTTGAGGCTAAGGTGCAGGTGATTTTCTCAACACCACAAAACAAAGTTCTCCACCAGCATTCATCCACATTGCTAATGCGCCCCACATTTGCAGGAGGGAGGTCATTTGAAGGTGGAGTTGGTGGTACTGGTGATATATTGTCTGACATAAGTCTGACATGTAAAAGGTGAAGAGAAAAGGGGACAGTAGCATTCCTTGGGGTGACCCTTCGTGCTGTTCACCACAATCTCTGATTGTTCTCTAGTTCTGGAGCCTCTCAGATAATGGCCTGTTTTATTGCAACATTTAAGAAGAACAGGAGACTTTAAAGGCTTTGGAAATGTGGTGGCTACAGCAGGTAAACTTTCTCTTTTTGTGTTGTGGTCTATTCTAGCATAAAACACTGTTCTTGTTATCAACTCATTTAGCCAAGTTCAGGTTTAGTAGAACCTGTTCTACTACGTCACATTTGTAGGGATTATAACAAACTTTAAAAAATCTTTTATACCTTTGTTGTTTTAGTTTTATCCCCTTCTACTCTTTAATTGTAGTATCAGTATCACTATCAGTCGTCGTGGTGTCTGCAGTTTGCCATGTTACTGGCCAACTCAAATTTACAGACAGAGCTTCAGATAACCAGTTTCAGGCAGAAAGAACACTGTGGTTGCTCAGGGTAGGGATACAACGTATGTCAGTATCCATCTAAACAGTGCTGCCTAACTAGACTAAGAAGTGAAATCTGCCACTACTATATTTTTTGCTGAATTGTCCATACCTTTAAACAAATTCCAGTTAATTACCAAATAGATTTTTAGTCCCCTAGGGAATAATATGAGCCCAATTTTAAAAACAGTCCAAAGAAGCAGTTCTTATTCTGTTAATTTGGCTTGCTGGCAATGACAGGCAATGACTTGTGCATTGTGGGGTCGTCTGGAGAGAAGGGCAGCCCCGCGTTACACAGCTACAAAGGAGGGGCTCCCAGGGAGGTAGAAACTACCTGAACACTATGTCTTCTACTGGAAGTCTGGAGTGGAATCAGTGGCTAGAAGCTGATAAGGTTAATGCTAAGAGGTTGTTTTCTACCCCCTGCCTGATTTTGATGAACAGCAACCATATGCTGTCCTGATTCGTTTAAAGCCTTTGGACTAACTCGCCCAAAGTTCACTCACACAGAAATTCATTGCACTCTGCACGTATGGATCCCAGCCCTCTCTTCCAGTGACCCTAAGACCACCTAGGGTTTCACGATGTGTATCCTGGCCAAGACACAAGACTTTTCTTTGGTGCTGTGGACCTGTAAGACTTTTTTTTTTATTTCACTTAGAACAGCATCATCATTGAGTGGCTATATGCTACCCGATTTACATTTTGTTTTAAATCAAAGACCCTAATATCTTAATTTGACACCTAGCTCTACCACTGAATTTCCAGGATGTACAGCTCAAAACATTTATAAGTTAGGTTGCCTTTCAGGTTGTGGTTTGTTGAGTTTAAAATAGATTAAGATATTTATGGTGATTTCGTTTCTCTTGTCACTGCCATCTTATTCCTGTATTCCTGCGGATATTCAAAGCAAACATTGCTTATGCCATGCCTAATACAACCCCAAATCAGAAAAATACCTACAGTGTTCCTTTCATTTCCTTGGTATTCCTTGGTACTGTCCATTGCAGACAGTATGGAGCCAAGATATTTCGTGTTTTGTGTGGTTAACTTCATTTCATTTGTTTATATACATCAATTTCTGCATTTCAGGCCTGCAGAAGTTAGGATGGGGCAAGTTAGGGCTAGTGATGAGGTAAAAAATAAAAAAATAATTATGTGATTTCAAACAGGTGATGTCAACAGGTGATTGTAATTGTGATTTGGTACAAAAGCAGTATCCATGAAAAGATGAGTCTAATAAAATATTGTATAGATGAAATAATGTAATGGGTATCTAGGACACTGACCATCATATATCTTCTAAGCAATTACTGTCCAGTGTTCTTCTTCCTTAGGTGCACAATCATTCTTAAAATGATAAACTCTTTAGGTGTCATCCAGTAGAGTATGGGATACAGTTGTGCAAAAAAGTATTTAGTCAGTCACTGATTGTGCAAGTTCTCCTACTTAGAAAGATGAGAGAGGTCTGTAATTTTCATCATAGGTACACTTCAACTATGAGAGACAAAATGCGGAAATCCAGGAAATCACATTGTAGGTTTTCTAAAGAATTTAATTGTAAATCATGGTGGAAAATAAATATTTGGTCACCCACCAAGAAGCAAGATTTCTGGCTCTCACAGACTTGTAACTTCTTCTTTAAGAAGATCTTCTGTCCTTCACTCATTACCTGTATTAATGGCACCTGTTTGACCTCGTTATCTGTATAAAAGACACCTGTCCACAGCCTCAAACAGTCAGACTCCAAACTCAACCATGGCCAAGACCAAAGAGCTGTCGAAGGACACCAGGACAAAAATTGTAGACCTGCACCAGGCTGGGAAGAGTGAATCTACAATAGGGAAGCAGGTTGGTGTGAATAAATCAACTGTGGGAGCAATTGTAAGGAAATGGAAGACATATAAGACCATTGATAATCTCCCTCAATCTGGGGCCCCACAGAAGATCTCATCCTGTGGGGTCAAAATGATCATGAGAACAGTGAGCAAAAATCCCAGAACTACATGGAGGGACCTGATGAATGACCTGCTGAGAGCAAAGTAACGAAGGCTACCATCAGTAACGCACTACATCGAGAGGGACTCAGATCCTGCGGTGCCAGGCGTGTTCTCCTGCTTAAGCTAGTACATGTCCAGGCCCATATGAAGTTTGCCAGAGAGCATATGGATGATCCAGAAGAGGATTGGGAGAATATTGTGTGGTCAGATGAAACCAAAATAGAACTTTTTGGTAAAAACTCAGTTCGTCGTGTTTGGAGGAAAAAGAATGCTGAGTTGCATGCCAAGAACACCATATCTACTGTGAAGCATGGGGGTGGAAACATCATGCTTTGGGGCTATTTTTCTGCAAAGGGGACAGGACGACTGATGCGTGTTAAGGGAAGAATGAACAGGGCCATGTATTGTGAGATTTTACCTCCTTCCGTCATTGACAGTATTGAAGATGAAACATACCTGGGTTTTCCAGCATGACAATGATCCCAAACACACCGCTCAGGCTACAAAGGAGTGGCTCCGTAAAAAGCATTTCAAGGTCCTAGGGTGGCCTAGCTAGTCTCCAGACTTCAACCCCATAGAGAATTTGTGGAGGGAGTTGAAAGTCCGTGTTGCCCAGCGACAGCCCCAAAACATCACTGCTCTAGAGGAGATCTGCATGGAGGAATGGGCCAAAATACCAGCTACAGTGTGTGCCAACCTGGTGAAGACTTACAGGAAACCTTTGACCTCTGTCATTGCCAACAAAAGTTATATTACAAAGTATTGAGTTGACCAAATACTTATTTTCCACCATAATTTACAATGTGATTTCCTGGATTTTTTTTTTCATTTCGTCTCTCATAGTTGAAGTGTATTTAAGATGAAAATTACAGACCTCTCTCATCTTTCTAAGTAGGAGAACTTGCACAATCAGTGGCTGACTAAATACTTTTTTTGCCCCACTGTACATGCATCAGATCTCCATAGATAAACAGTGGAAGTAGGATGGGGGTTATAAGGAACACTCACAGTTTGACATGGACAAAATCTAGTTGAAAGCTTTGTCAGAAGAGTGAAAGTGGCTGTAGCAGCACATGGGAAACTCCACACTAATGGCCATGTTTTTGGATCTAATTGTTGGGTGTCCACAGACTTCTGTCTCAGTAGTTACTGAAACCGAATACCTAAACATTTACAATAAAATACCACATAACAGTGACATCAAGGGCTACAGCAAAGTACAGTTATGTAAATTACTCTTATTGTAAATTAAAAGTATTTTAATGACAAATTTGCTGCCAGGAATTTATTGTAAAATTGCCCAAAATGCTTTAGGACTGGCTTTGGGAATAACTGGATTACAGAGGACTGGATTTGCTTTAGGCTGCTTAAAGCTGAACTGTAATGTAGTGAATCTTTTGCTGCTGCAGCTGCTCTGCTTGGCTGTAAGAGATGACTCAGCCTATGGATTAGTTAATGCTGCTGTGTTTATAAAATATGATAAGTAATTTCTGTGCTCTTAACAAAAGTACCTTTGAAACTTATCTGATTGAATATAAAACAATGATGGACCGTGTAGTGAATAGAGTTTACTGTTCTAAAGGTGGCCATCACCACATTAATTTTCAACTGAGCTGTGGAGCTAAATAGTGCTGGATGAGTGTGAGCGTGTAAGCTCCTCATGAAAGTACTTTACTAAATGCTACCCACTACTCATATTTTCCACAACTGCACCCGGTGGTTGTCAGCAGCACTCAACAATAGTTGGTCCTTTCGCTTAGCACTGGATATCCTCAGATGAACGGATGTAAGAGGGGTGGAGAATAAAGGCAATGGGTTTGTAGTGTGCCCAATCCTAAGGGAACTTCAACATGTGTTTCTTCAGCTTGTGGGTGTCTGCGTGTAAGAGAGAGAGTCATGTTAGTTCTCCACCCTGCTTGTTTTTACAATCACCATAGAGAATGCTCTGAACAGGGATTCAGAAACTCAATCTATTCTTTAACTTGTCTCTCCTCTTCATATGTGATGTCATACAGAGGTCAAATAAGGCCAATTTGCATGCCTGTTAAATAATACTGTCAAGAATGGGTCTCTGGGGTGTCATAAATTACTGTAAATTTGAACTTAATTTGAGTGCACACGCATGAATTGCCTCTCATATTGAAACTTTCAGTTATTTTGTGTATGGTAATAGTCTGTAGCTACATACTACTGCACAACTGTAAAATATGTAAATACTTTAATCTGTAAACTATGTCATGTAAATGTTAGTTTAAGGCTAGCACTACGATACAGAGTGACATTTTGTGCAAAAAAAGAATCCTGGATGTTAAGTACATCCAGAAACAGCATAGATGTTTTTGGACTCTGAGCATCTGGGATGGACCATCACATAGTGGAATTGTGTATTGTGGACAAGGGAATCAGTATTCCACATCTTTTTTGGAAAAAATGGATGTCATGTGGGGTAGCATGATGGCTTGGTGGGTAGCACTGTTGCCTCACAGCAAGAAGGTCCTCGGTTCAATCCCAGGTGGAGCAGTCTGGGTCCTTTCCTGTGGAATCTGTATGTTCTCCTTGTGTCTGTGTGGGTTTACTCTGGGTGCTCCGGTTTCCTCCCACAGTCCAAAATGTGTGTTACATTAACTGCTGTCTCTAAAGTGCTCTTAATGTGGTTGTTGGTACCCCTCAGTTAATGAAAGAAAAACCCACAATGGTAACATAAATAATTTTAATCTGACAAAAGTAATAATAAATACAAAGTCTATGAAAATGAACAAATGAAAGTCAGACATTGCTTTTCAACAATGCTTCAACAGAATTATGTTAAAAAATAAACTCATGAAACAGGCCTGGACAGAAATTATGGTACCCTTAATTTAATATTTTGTTGCACAACCTTTTGAGGCAATCACTGCAATCAAACGATTCCTGTATCTGTCAGTGAGACTTCTGCACCTGTCAGCAGGTATTTTGGCCCACTCCTCATGAGCAAACTGCTTCAGTTGTCTCAGGTTTGAAGGGTGCCCTTTTCCAGACGGCATGTTTCAGCTCCTTCCAAAGATGCTCAACAGGATTTAGGTCCAGGGCTCATAGAAGGCCACTTCAGAATAGTCCAGTGTTTTCCTCTTTTCTCAGCACATTTTCTCTCTAGAATTCCTAGTCTTGAGACTTCATTGTACCCTGCACAGATTCAAGACACCCTGTGCCAGATGCAGCAAAGCAGCCCCAGAACATAACAGAGCCTCCTCCATGTTTCACAGTAGGGACAGTGGTCTTTTCTTGATATGCTTAATTTTTCCATCTGTGAACATAGAGCTGATGTGCCTTGCCAAAAAGTTCCATTTTTGTCTTATCTGTCCATAGGACATTCTCCCAGAAGCTTTGTGGCTTGTCAACATGTAGTTTGGCTAATTTAAGTCTGGCTTTTTTATGTTTTGTTTTCAACAATGGTGTCCTCCTTGGTCGTCTCCCATTAAGTCCACTTTGGCTCAAACATCGATGGATGGTGCGATCTGACACTGATGTTTCTTGAGCTTGAAGTTCACCTTTAATCTCTTTAGAAGTTTTTCTTGGCTCTTTTGTTACCATTCGTTTCATGCCTCTCTTTGATTTGTCATCAATTTTCCTCCTGCGTCCACGTCCAGAGAGGTTGACTACAGTCCCATGGGTCTTAAATTTATGAATAATATATGCAACTGTAGTCACAGGAACATCAAGCTGCTTGGAGATGGTCTTATAACCTTTACCTTTAACATGCTTGTCTATAATTTTCTTTCTGATGTCCTGAGACAACTCTTTCCTTTGCTTCCTCTGGTCCATGTTGAGTGTGGTACACACCTGACTACCTGAAGCCCTATATATAGGCCCACTGAGTGATTACACCTGTGATGCTATTTAGTGAACACACCTTGATTTAACATGTCCCTTTGGTCACATTTTTCAGGGTACCATCATTTCTGTCCAGGCCTGTTTCATGAGTTTATTTTTTAAATAATTCTGTTGAAGCATGGTTGAAAAGCAATGTCTAACTTTCATTTGTTCATTTTCATAGACTTTGTATTTACTATTACTTTTGTCAGATTAAAGTTATTTCTGTTACCACTGTGGTTTTTTTTCATTAACTGAGCGGTACCAGCAATTTTGTCCACGTGTGTATGTACCATACAATGGAGTACTGCCCTGTCTAGGGTAGTTCCTGCCTTGCGCCCTATGCTGCCACCTAGGCACTGGCTCTTCCGCGATTATGTCCAGTAACAAGCAGATAAGAAAGTGAATGAATGAGGATGTTGTTTGCCTCGGACCAAAGGCGAAAAGGACCATCCAGACCGTTATCAGCAGCAAGTCTAATAACCAGGTTCTGTCATGGTGTGGGGTTGTCTCAGTGCTCTTGGCAATGGACATTTACATTTCTGTGATGGCAGCATTACTGCAGAAAAGTACATTGAGATTTTAGATTTTTAGATTTGCTGCCTTCCTAATGACATCCATGCATTTTTCAACAAGACAATGCAAATCCACATGCTGCACAAATTACAAAGGCAATGCTGTGGAATAAAAGTATATTGGTACTGGACTGGCCTGCCTGTAGTCCTGACCCAATAGACAATGTGTGAAGAATTTTTAAATGAAAAATGTGACAATGACAATATGGTACTGTTGCATACCTTAAACATGTTTTAAGGAACTGTGAGATTAAAAAAACATCTGAACACTTCATTACTTGGTATCCTCAATGTCAAAACATATTTTAAGTGTTGTGAGAAGGAATGGCAACATTACAAAATGGTAAATGCTTTACTGTCCCAACTTTTTTTTGGAATATGTCAGCATGAATTTACTCTTGTTTCCTCCCACATTTGATGACTGGAGACTCGACTCGACAAAATAAAAAAGACATGCGACTTAACTTTGACTTTACTGTCAGTGACTGAACTTTCAATTGGACTTGGGCTTTAAGACTTGAAAAGGCTCTAGAGTCTCTTCAAACCCATTTTTATCATAACAATTTATTTTTAAGTGTTAAAATGATATTAAATTGCGCAACTGAGCCTCTTGTATTGGTCAAGTCAAGTCAAGTCAGATCTATTTATAATCTTTTTACAATGGAGCATTGTCTCAAAGCAACTTTACAAGTTTAGATTATCTCCTAATAACTACGTCCAATCCCAAATTGAGCAAGCCTAGGGCGACAGTGGCAAGGAAAAACTCCCTGAGTGCTATAGGAAGAAACCTTGGGAGGACCAAGACTCAAAAAGGGACCCAACCTCCTTGGGCGGCGTAGATGATAAATCTAAGAACGAAACTAAAGTCATGGAGTCAAAGTTCGAATAAAATGTGAAATATGCACATCGGCATTAAGTGGCCCGGGTATGGTGGGGCTGGAGCTGATGACGGAAGCAGCTTGAGTGAAGCTGCAGCAGATGAACATCATGTGTGGGGCTGGAACTGATACTGCAACACAGCTCGGAGAGAAAACAGAAAATGTAATTAGTTATTGATTAAGAGCACAGTGTCTATCTAACAATCACTGATGCCATGTCAATCACTGATTGGTAATGCTTGCATGCTGCTGGATCGCTGTAACGCTTGGGAGCTGAGCTGAAATCCTGGAGGGAGACATGTCCAGCCTTTCCTGGGAAAAAACAGTGAGTTTCCCCCCGGATACAGTCATTGCAAACATAACTCTATACTGTTAAATATTAAAAGTAATATGCATTTAAATTACTTGCGCTAATTATAGAGGGGAAAACTCATTCTTTCAAGTTTTGAAGGATTGCATCCCTTCTTCATATGCCTCACAGTGGCTTGGTCCGCTGCCTGCTGAACACAGTCAGTTTAATTTGGAGAGATAAGAAAAATGGACAACCAATCATTTTTCAGTGCACTAAAGCAGCAAGTATGTAATAATATACAACTTAATTAAAGATTCATAAGAAAGGAACAAAGTGCTTATGGAAATGTTTCACAATGGTGTCATTAGGCTTAGGCACACAGAGAACAGAGCTGGGCACAGAGAGGAAGGGACAGTCAGATGTACAGAGTCTCAGGTAAATTAAGTATGGTGTGATCTCACTTAACTGAGAAGCATTGTGAAGATGATTTCAGTATGAATTTGCACTGCACATTAAATATGTGTTACTGGTCTGATCTCGAAGTCTGCTACATTAGCTTTACAAGAACATATTTTGAACTTTCAGTGCAGCATAAAAGCCGAAGAAATACTTCAATGAATAACCTAAATCAAACAAAAATATTCTTCAGGACTGAAGTTTTTAAGACTTGGGAGTTGACTCGAATTTGCTTGTATTGACTTGGGACTTGTCTGTGTTGACTTGGGATTGAGTGTCAAGACTTGAGACTTATTTGTTACTTGCAACTTAGTGACTTGTTCCCACATCTGGTTATGAGTGTTTCTGACTAGAATAACCTTGCTCCTGTCATGAACAGCCACTGACGCAAAGTTAAACAAATTAATAAACCAAAGCAAACCTCCTTTTTCTCTAATAAAAGCATGTATTCAAGGTGGCATGGACTCCACGACTCCATGATGTAACTGAATGCTTGACTCTCTCTGTTTCCCCCCCAAAAAGTGTCCCCAGAAATGCTCATTGGGGTTTAGGTTTGGTGACTGTGGGGGGAAGTCCATGATAATCAGCACTGCTTGATCTCCTTTAGTCTTTATGTAGCTGTATCAAAGTCTGAGGTGTATTTTGGGTTATTATTTTGCTGCAGTATGAATCCTTCTCCACAAAGATCTATAGAGCCTCAGATTCTTGATCCCCTCTGTTTTTAATGTTGATATTGTTGCTGTTGTCACAGCAGTGTGATCCTCCTGCTTCTGCCCAGTTTGAGATTAATTTTGTAACCGCACCACACGTTGCAAGCCCAGCCCAGGTCCTCAGGAACTGCTTCACATTTCAACTGAGCCATTAGAGCTGTAGAACAGGAATTGGCCTTCCCAAAACTGCTGCCACAAACTGCAATTACACAGTTCCCTAAAATGTCATTGCTTACTATGGAATTTGGATTTCTTTTCAGTGGAACAATTAAGCTAACTTTACAGTTGGCTCTATGCCTTTAAAATAATGAAACGTGATTCATACCTCTGTTAAATGTTGCCTCACTGACTCAGATAGAATTTTGTTTTACACCATTCCATCGTTCAAACTGCTTATCCATAGAAATTGAGTCCATGAAGACCAGGTTTCACTAGAGAACACCATGACACAACTAGTCAAGTCTAAGGCTTGAAAGACTAGAGTATGTCTTTTTGCCATATACTTTAACAACTTTCTCCAGCATATGAAGAGTCATAAATTATAGGGATACAGAAACCCATGGCTACTGATTGTAAGCACAACAACCTGAAAGGATTGAGGGGTCACAGAATATACTGGTCCTTCTCAAAAAATGAGCATATTGTGATAAAGTTCATTCTTTTCCGTAATGTAATGATAAAAATTAACCTTTCATATATTTTAGATTCATTGCACACCAACTGAAATATTTCAAGTCTTTTATTGTTTTAATACTGATGATTTTGGCATACAGCTCATGAAAATCACAAAATCTCACAAAATTAGCATATTTCATCCGACCAATAAAAGAAAAGTGTTTTTAATAAAAAAAGAGTCAACCTTCAGATTATTATGTTCATTTATGCACTCAATGCGGCGTGGCATGGAGGCAATCAGCCTGTGGCACTGCTGAGGTGTTATGGAGGCCCAGGATGCTTCGATAGCGGCCTTAAGCTCATCCAGAGTGTTGGGTCTTGCATCTCTCAACTTTCTCTTCACAATATCCCCACAGATTCTCTATCGGGTTCAGGTCAGGAGAGTTGGCAGGCCAAATTGAGCACAGTAATACCATGGTCAGTACAAACCATTTACCAGTGGTTTTGGCACTGTGAGAGCAGGTGCCAGGTCGTGCTGAAAAAAAATGAACTCTTCATCTCCATAAAGCTCTTCAGCAGATGGAAAGCATGAAAGTGCTCCAAAATCTCCTGATAGCTAGATGCATTGACCCTGCCCTTGAATAAAAACACAGTGGACCAACACCATCAGCTGACATGGCACCCCAGACCATCACTGACTGTGGGTACTTGACACTGGACTTCAGACATTTTGGCATTTCCTTCTCCCCAGTCTTCCTCCAGACTCTGGCACCTTGATTTCCGAAATGACATGCAAAATTTGCTTTCATCAAAAAAAGTACTTTGGACCAATGAGCAACAACCCAGTGCTGCTTCTCTGTAGCCCAGGGTCAGGCGCTTTCTGCCGCTGTTTTTCTGGTTCAAAAGTGGCTTGACCTGGGGAATGCGGCACCCTGTAGCCCATTTCCTGCACCACGCCTGTGCACGGTTTTGGCTCTGGAAATCGGCCCTTCTCCCACAATCCCTCCTCAGGGTCCGGTCACCTCTTCTCGTTGTGCAGCGTTTTTTCTGCCACACTTTTTCCTTCCCACAGACTTCATACTGAGGTGCCTTGATACAGCACTCTGGGAACAGCCTATTTCGTTCAGAAATTTATTTCTGTGTCTTACCCTCTTGCTTGAGGGTGTCAATGATGGCCTTCTGGACAGCAGTCAGGTCGGCAGTCTTACCCATGATTGCGGTTTTGAGTAATGAACCAGGCTGGGAGTTTTCAAAAGCCTCAGGAATCTTTTGCAGGTGTTTAGAGTTAATTCGTTGATTCAGATGATTAGGTTAATAGCTCGTTTAGAGAACCTTTTCATAATATGCTAATTTTGTGAGATTTTTGAGGTTTTCATGAGCTGTATGCCAAAATCATCAGTATTAAAACAATAAAAGACTTGAAATATTTCAGTTGGTGTGCAATGAATCTAAAATATATTAAAGTTTAATTTTTATCATTACATTATGGAAAAGAATGAACTTTATCACAATATGCTAATTTTTTGAGAAGGACCAGTATTAAGATATGGAATTGTCCACACCTGGGCAATCTGGCACAGCGGCAATTCCCTAGCCCACCACTGAAATTACCTGAGATTGAGTTACAGCAGGGCCTCCTGGCTAAGTCAGATGTCACACAGTCATGATTGGCCATCTCTAAATTAGGGTAGGCTGGTTTTAGGAATCATCACCTGGTGCTCTAGCAGTTATCCCTAATTAAACCTGCAATGGACTGTTGTCCCATTCAGGGTGTACTTCTGCCTGTGCCCAGTACTGGTATAGATTCCAGACTCTCTGTGACCAGGACCAGGACAAGCAGAGAAGCAACAGGAAATACTGCTGAACCTGACTTAGATTAAGATCTAACAGCATCTATTCCAGAGAATACAGGGTGCAGATGTAAGCATGCTCTGGATTTCATGTCAGTACAGTGCAGCCAAAGATAGTTACAGAATGAAAATATCATAATAAAGAGTACAGAATGTTGTACATAAAACATGAAGGCTTAATTACACGCAGGACTATTAAATGTATATTCTTGTAATTGCTAACTAAGGACAACGTGAGTGTTAAACAGTACTCCATCTTACTTGTGGTCTCAGTAGCTTGTAATTTTAACTCTAGTGGTTTACGAAATACTTTTTCTGTAAATACATGTTTTGCAATAAAATGAATTCCTTGGACTATACAACCCCAAAGAAGAAAAAGTTGCGAGGGTATGGAACATGCAAATAAAAAAAAGTTGTGTTCCTTACATTTACTTTTATTTCATTGCAGACAGTACAAACCCAAGATATTTCATGTTACTAAACATAGATTCCTGCATTTCCGGCCTGTAACCTATAATGAAGTAAACGAGACTAAATAATGATGTGATTTGTTTGTTTTTGTATTTGGTTTATTAAATGGGAGGATCTGGAGTAAAATTTCAAACTAACGTAAAAAATAAGACTCAGTCTGCCACTTCTTTAGAAGACTGTACTTTCAGTTGTAACTTGCTATATATAAGAACTTTGCCAACTGACTATTGAGTGGCATGGTGGCTCGGTGGGTAGCACCGCTACCTCACAGCAAGAACATCCTGGCTTCAGTCACAGGGTCCTTTCTGTGTGGTGTCTGTATGTTAAAGTTAAAAGCATTATCATGTTTTGTTCTACCTAGGGTAGAGGTACTATCTTGCTACTGCACCATATTTGCTCTGTTACCACCAGTGGTGCTGCTCTGTTGTTTCTTAGGCTTTATGGAATAGGGTTATATGATGCAGTTAATCCATTTGCAACTCTGAACTCATTAAAGAAACCCATTTCTGTACACTTTTAGGTGATTTTATACATAAAACAGCAACTGAGCAGACAATACTGTTTGTTTCTTAAAGTAAAGAAGCCTAAGGCACTGGTGCTCATTATAGTGGTAATTGAGCTAAGGAGGTCAGAATGTTAACCAGTTCAGCTTGGGCTGCTCTTTATAGTCTCACATCCACAATGAAGCACTTTGGACGGCTTCAAAGCAACTTAACTGTTGCTACGGGGTTCCGTATCCTGTGGGCTCATGGCTTGGATATCTGCCAGAGTGAGCAATTAGATTCTTCACCAAGAGAGAAGGAAATGACTGTGCACATAATTGCAATAAATAGTTTGTGAATCATTTGGAATTACTGTAACTGGATTTCAGCATTAAAGTCGCGATATTAAAAACACACTGTAATTGTACTAATAAGACACTACTATTACTTTTCATGTCTTTATCGAAATTGAAACACCTTTAGCAGCTATCATGACCGTTGTAACTGCTGACCACACACATAATGGTGAGGATGAATTTCAGATTATTCCTCTTCAGGTCAATTGGGTTAGGCCATGGACTCTGACTTGGCCATCCCAAAGCACACATATTCTTCTTGTCAAACCATACTGGCTTATTTTTACGACTTAATCATGTGTTTGGGCTGTTGTCCTCATGTATCAGCCAACATCTGTTAAGCATCAGATAATACACGGCTACCCTAACATTCTCATGTAACATTTCTTGATACAATTTTAATTCATTGATCCCTCATTGACTACAGTCTGTGTCAGTGATGAAGTGAGGTCTTGCTGTGTAATATTTTTTCCATCCTAGTTCAAGAAAAACTTCTGTCTGAATACTGTCCAGAAAGCCTCATGGAACATCCAGGTGGTCTTTGCAAAGTTGTAGCATTTTTTAAAAAGTTGTTTTTTTAAAAAGTTGTGTTGTTCTCCCATTAACATTATTTACATCAAATGTTCATACAGGTTTTCTTATACTAGGCGAATTATTGGCGTATTAAGAAACTTTCTAGAGATTTCTGCATGTCATGCTATTACATATTTTTCATCTTTCAGCATTAAACTTTGTGCTCCTGGTTTGATCTTTGCAGGATTCCCACTCGCAGAGTTATGGTCATACTTAATTTCATTTGCAGGAAAGTGTGTGTGAAGCCTTGAATTTAATAAAGCTAATTTAACAGCAATAATGTTTCTTATATCTCCAAATCAGTACTGAATCTTCCCCATTTGTAGATTGTTTGTCTCACTGTGGATTGATGAGCGACCAAATCTGTAGAAATGATTGTACCGTTTTCCAGCTACATGCATCTCTACACGACATTGTATATGCTTTTAGCTTATATGGAAAAAGCCAGAAAGACTGAATGTGCATTGGCTGATGTCAGATAAGGATTATTTTGTCAACCAGGCTTCATTTTTTGGACCATTTAAGTTAACATGTGGCTAAGGATGGTACATTTTCTATGATACAGTGGGTTTGTAGTGAAGCTGCAATTGTGAAATGTATTTTCCATTCTAGATTGGTCTGATAATCCAAGGAAATGTTTTAGTGTGTAATCTCTCAGCGTCCACTGAAATGATTGTAGCCTTACTTTCTACAGAGTTAAATAAAATTCATACTCAAACTCATGATCTACCATTTTAAAGTTCATATAACTCTTGTAACTGATTATCAGACTGAAAAAAACGTTGTCAAAGCCAACCATTTACTAAGTTTTTACAAGTTTGTGTACTGTGATTTCTGGATCTGACCATAAACTCCACTAATTTAATCGTTAATTATGTCTACAGCACAGGACAGCAGCTTGTCGTTTGTCAGAGTGGTAACAACAGTTTTATCAGTGCTAAGTGAGAGGTCATGTTTGGAGCAGCAGGGAGTTCCTCCATGCCTCCTCTGTATCCCAAGCCTTCTGGAGTCAGACCAGCAGTCAGAATTACAGTCCCCTGAAGTTCCCTTAGATCACATTGCCAGATACATGCTGATTTGGCCTGTGATCAAAAAAGTTTGGAAGATTTGCATTTTTAAGAATTTTTGTCCAAGAAACAAGAGCTAGGTCTTTTTGGGAATAAGTTGGAGTGCTAAATAATGTGTACTGGTCAAAAAAAGCAAGATCATGCAATTCTGTTTATCTTTTTACAGATGCAATGGTTTCACTCTTGAGTTGACTCCACTTGACGTCTTGGTTGAACTTTTTTTCTTCATATTAGTATTTGGTATTTGTCAAATGTATTCACATCTTAAATTGATTTGACATGGAATTAATTTCAACTCTGCATGCACTGTGCACTCCTTCTCCCATGACAAATCCTCTATGTGACAAAAACAACTCCACCTTGGAAAGCACAAGGGACTGTCTATGACGATGTTTACTAGAAGAACACCCACTGTATTTCCTGTCACCTCCATGATCTTTGGCCCTCCCAGAGTCCACTTCATCTGTTGCACTCAACCCTCTTAAGTATAAACTGATGCAGAAATCAGATGGCTATATGCAGTGTAAGATGGCTAAGTCCAAGATGTTTGGGTCACTTTTGAAAGGCTCACACAGCACATAGACCTCCACCCTCTTCACATACACGTTATCTTAATTCCCTTTGTGAAGCACCTCAGATTTACTGTTGTATTCAGATATCATGCTCATGTCATGAGGAGAGTATGGGAGGACGCTATGAAAAACTATGAAAATTATGTAAATCAGATGCCATGGCCCTCACTGTCACCATAATTTAACCAAATTGTTCACCTATGGGATATATTGGACCAACATATTAGCAGCAGTCTTCACCATCATCATTTAAACATTAACTGAGGTAATATAATTTGAAAGACAAGTGTTCCACCCTACAGTACAGTTCCAGACGGAGAAATCATGCCAAGGTGTGTTGGAGCTGTTCTCATGGCTCATTGTAGCCCAACATCTTACTAAGACACATTATGTTAGATTGTTATTAAAACATTTGGCAGTTCTTAATAAAGGCTTAGTTATTTTTCTGGTGTTCCTAGTGTTTCTTCTATGCTTGGTTCGCGCCAGAAGTGGGATGGTCCATCATGGAGGAAGAGGAAGCTGGAGGACCTGTTGGGCAAGATTGACCAAGGTATAGCAGAGAAAGAAGAGCGAAGCCAGGAATCCCAAGGAGATAGCTCAATGCCTGCCCAACTTTTCCACCTGCAAATCTATCTGCAATGCCCACCACAGGCAGTCCAGTGACAGCGGTTGAACCGAACACTCTACTCTAAGTTTGATATATTGACAGGCCAGCATAAACATGACTGGAACGGACAAATGCTACCTGGGTTTACTGGCTTATCAGGCAGCCTTGGAGATCACTAGGTCAGCCCAGTTGATGTTCAGACACAAGCATCAAAGCCTCGAGGAGCTAACATTTGAGACACTGTCCAGAGTGGAAGTAAGCACAGGCTTCATCACTGAGCATGAGCGGAACCTTTGATCCATTTGTCCGCTGTGCACTGAGTATAAATAGGGTGCATACGGTCATTGTCTTGCTACATGACCCAGGTCAAGATTCAGTTCAGGGACAGTTGTCCTGATATTTTCTTTTAGAAGTTGCTGGTATAATTTTCAAATTCATTGTTCCATCAAGGCATCCAGGTCCAGGTGCAGCAAAACAGGCCCAAACCATGATACTACCTCCACCATGTTCACAGCTGGAATAAGGTTCTTATGCAGAAATGCAGTGTTTCCCTTTCTCCAGATATAATACTTCTCATTTCACAATCTACAACATGTTTTGCAATAGCTTATTTTCTTTTATAAGTGATCTTTAACAAACTGCAGATTGATTTGATGTTCTTTTTGGAGAGCAATGTCTTTCTCCTTACAACCCTATCATGCACGCAATTGTTGTTCAGTGTTCTCCTGATGTTTGGCTCATGAACATTAACATTAACCAATGTGCGAGAGGCCTTTGGTTTCTTAGTTAGCCTGGGTTCCATTGTGATCTCACGGTTTATCACACACCAGGCTCTTGGAGTGAATTTTGTTGGTCGCTCTCTCCTGGTGAGGGTAACATTGATCTTGAATTTCTTCCATTTGTACACAAGTTGTGAATGTGGATTGTGGAGTTATATAACCTTTTCCAACCTAATGAGTATCAACAACTCTCTGATGTCCCCAGAATCGCTTAGTTTGTGCCTTGATACACTTCCACAACCAAGTGTTGTGAAAATCAAACTTTGATAGATCTCTCTTCTAAACCAGGATGCCATTTACTGAAAACACCTGACTCTAATTTTACCTTCAAAGTAACTGCTAATACTAGAGGTTCTCATATAGTCCCCTCCACATTTATTGACACCCCTCGTAAAGATGAGTAAAAAGGGGTTATAAGAAATTCCCCTTTTTGTAAATTAGCTTTATCTCATGCTGGAAAAAAACTTCAATCCTTTAATTGAAGTAAATGTAGTATTTTAACTAAAATTGAACCTTTACTGTTTTTTTTTATTTTTATTAAACACATGCAACACATTTATTTGCATAGAAATTCTTGGGAAGAAAGTGTAACTGAAGCTTTTTTTATATATATATACTTTACTTTTTAAGGTTGCTTATAGTGTCTTGTAACTTTCACAAAGTAAGTCATGACTTCCTGTTTCACTGGGGTATATTTATGGGATGACACGGAGGTCAAATTCACTTTGTCATTCTTCCATGAGGGATGGGCAAGAGAACACAGTTCAAATGTTGACCATCGTAAGTCATGGAGTGGATATACAATGTAGATACTCATCTGAAAATATCAATATTTACAGTTATGACTACAGTTAAAAAATTCCAATCAACTGGTACTGTGATAAAGTTGCCTGCATGAGGACTGAAGTTTATTTTGTTCCCACACACAATGAGGAGGATGATAAGAGTGGCAAAAAATCCCCAAGGATCACTGTTACAGAAAAAAGGTACACTCTTAGGGTCACCAAGTCTCCAAAAACTACCGTTAGATGGCACCTCCATGCAGTTTATTTGGAAGGTGTACCAGGAAAAAAGCCATTCCAGTCATTTATTTTATTTTATTTTACATGTTGCATAAGCATCAGTGGCTATTCACAACAGGAGTATCAATACTACATGCATTGAGACACATATATTCTGGGCCAATTTAGAGCAACCAGTTAAACGCATGTCTTTGGAATGTGGGAGGAAACCAGAATACGCAGAGTAAACCCATGGAGACACAGGGAAGACATGCAAACTCCAAACAGGCAGGGTCCAAAATGGGGATTGTGGGAGCTGCGAGGCAACTGAGCTAACCACTTGTGTCACTGTGCCACCCATTCCTGTGATCTAAAAACAAACATAAGGAATGACTGGAATCATGTTCTTTGGTCAGATAAAATGATCCAAAACATATGTCCAGATCAACACATAAATGGCTTACTGAACACAAATTCAGATTCACAACTTCTGATAAAGCTTCTGACATCTCAGTCCCCTGATCTAAACACCATAAAAAATCTGTGGGGTAAGCTAAAGAGGAACCATTCACCTATATGTGATATTGGATCATTTTCCTCAATAAATAAATGACCAAGTATAATAATTTTTGTCTTATTTTTGTCTTACTTGTAAGAAATCACTTGTAAGTTTTAGCTCATAAGCATGCATAAATAAAGACAAATTGAAAAGGTTTCACAAACTCTCAAGCACCCATGTTTATATAAGTTAATTAATTTAATTAGTTAGTCATGACAAAATCGTTTGTGTAAAATGTGCATGCATTCAACAAAAAACTTGGACTTGTTTCATATTTTGGTTATTTATGAAATTTTTTGTCACAATCAGTGGTTCTGAGCACTCAAATTTATTCTCAAGAAAGGAAATGGGAGAAGAAGCATGTTACTGCTCAAGGCCTACTTTCTAAATGCCTTTATACTCTGTTCTGTATCAGTCTGCTTCAGGTCAGGAGGCCAGGTTTAAGAGTAATATGAAACAACAAGGTAATGAGAAATGTGAAGATGGTAAAGCAAGTTCAAGTCATGGATTAAGAAGGATGAATCTTGTAATTATTACAGCTGTTCTGAGTTCTGAAGTCATCATCCTAAATCAATTTATTTGACATAAACCATACCAGTAACACTGATGACAATTTTCTTATCTCTAGCTGTCTGCTAACCCATTTTAGACTGAAGTCATTATTCATAGTTTTCCTTTGGTGAAAAGAATCACCATCACTCTGTACTTACTTTGAGAAAAAATGACTCCCCATGGTAATGTCTTAGATTCTCGATGATAGATCATAAATCTTAATTAATAAATCTGCTTTTAATAGCACATATTACATGAAAACTACAGTTCAGTTTAAAGAGGCCTAGTAATGTTTTGATAGGAAGGTAATATAAGCATCATATCCAGAGACATGGCCCCTCCAGATCAGCTGTAACCTTGTACACAGATATCCATGTCGTCAAAGCAGATTTAAACTGTGAAAAGCAGGCAGCTTCTGTTTTCTGTCTTTGACAGTCATTTGCTGTCTAAACAGAGAAATCCTGGGAATTCACAGGTTTTCATCTCCACCATTTGATTGGTCTGGTGTTTAAGAGTATGAAAAGTTAATGGAGATTGACAATCGAAGAGAAACGAAAACATTGTCCACCATTGATCATCCAGACAATTAAAATGAATGAAAAAGAGGTAATTGAGATTGTCATTCACTACAGATGCATTTTAGTTAGTACTATAGTGCTTAAAAAGCAAAAATCTGTACACAAAATGCTATCTCTGCTCTTCAAAGGAGACTCTGAGTTGGCAAGCAGGAAGAGCTCTTATATCCAGTCGAGTCTGTGCTGTGTCAATTCCCAGACCAGTGGAAATGAGAACCCAAAGTGATTCTTAGAAAATCCAAGTAATTCTTGTATACCCATGGAACATCTGGGTGCATTGGGTATTATGCCATTGCACAAAGAATGGAGTCATTGTTTTAGACAATTACACAATCTATACTGCCAAGCATATCCTGCAGCAGTAAGCATGGTCTGTAGATAGCGCTGTGTTAGTAATTTGCACAACTGTTTTTATGAAAGGCTCTATGTTGCTATTGAAAACACAACGCTTTGTATGCAGTCTGTTCCTAATCACCTCATAACTACACTTCTGGAAGAGATCCACCGACACACAAAAGTGGTAGTGAAGAAAGGATACTGTATAATGGGCATTGTATTAGGATAATCGTTTCCTTATGGTATTCCAGACAAAAAACTAAGATCAAACATAAATTGACATTCTTATCAAGGCAGGTATTTTCCCATAAACTATGAAATGATATCGGTGGAAAGTTTAATAATGTGAAAATTTGGTGTTTTAGGTCATTTTTATACATTTCACTTGAATGCTTTCTTAACTGGGGTAAACCATGCAATTAAGCAGGTTTGCATTACCAGTTAAACCACTTTGTATGCCCCTGTTAAATGTGTGAATTCTTACAGCTTATTAAAGTCAGGCTTCAGACAAAGACAGTTGCAGCTTTTGGCAATTACAGCAATGGAATCTGATATAACCAAGTGGTGATTGCAGTTCTTCACAGTACTGATTCCAAAATTCTTGGCTACTGGGAATTACCTTACGCACTCACGGCATTCGTCTGAACATGACATCAGTGCTTACGGTTCATGGTGGGAACACCCTGTTAGCACTCGTATAGTGGCGGTTTCACATGCCCCATTGGGTTAGTCACCAGTAAGCAGAGACTGTAGCTTCCAGCTTTTAATGGTGCTATTTTATGGCAGCAACTGTTATTCAGTGCGTAGTATGGCCTAAATGTACTGATATCTGACGAGGACTGACATTTCTGAAAAAAAGGGCAAAAATTATTTGCTACATGTCAGGTGATGGACCTTCTGTAAAAGTAAGAGGGCCACTCAAATCCACACTCAGCATCTGGACCCAGTTTGACATGAATCAGGCTGATCTATGAAGTGCATACATGGATTGTACCCTCTCACACCCCCATCACACCCTTTTCTTATGGTCTGAAAAGATTCAGAGAAAACAAAAGGGTGTGTTGCTGCTATAGAGTGACGTTAGGGTGTAAACTGCTAGAGTGGTTTGAAGGGCAGACCTCCACAGCATAATAATGATTTTTTTAGCATGTTGCCCTCATGTTCCATTATCCTGTAGTAATTGTTGGTAACGGCCCCATGAGATCACTGAGTGGCCGCCTTTTTCATGGAATTTTCATAGAGGCTGGTGGAGTACACATATGTGCTGTCTGACTACGTGCGAACAGCTTACCAACTGCACCCACTGTTCTGGGTTGCAATGTCTAGCTATGAAGATTTTCCAATAAATGACTGAGCCATGCTTTAAAGTGCTGTCTGCTCATATACCATATGCCTGTGTAGACCAGAGCTTTTCTTCACCTGCTGAGGGTTATCGGAGTGATTCGATTCATCATGTTGTTTGTTTCACACAGTATAAACATTATGGCAGATAATTAAAATGAACAAACGTTGATATAGAATGAAAAAATATTTTGGTTCTATGGTGAGAGTAACTTCTCGATTATGAACCTATGTTGTCATTTAATTCATTTATTTATGTTCAGTAATAAGGTTATCCTGGTCAAGGTCAACAGTTTATCTGGAGCCTGTCATGGGGGGCACATCACACACTCATTTGCACTCAGAGAATTTGAAGGAGCCAAACCACTGTTATGTTCTTGGGAGGTGGGGAAAAAACAGAGTACCTAGAGAAAACCCACACAAAGTAACCTGAGCTCATGATCAAACCCTGTAACTGTCAGGCATCAACACTACCTGTGCACTGCCACATGATATAATTATGTTATCATAAAATACATTTAAAAGCTAAAAAATGTGCATTGTCTATTGTGGGAATTGAACTTCAACTTTTTCAATTTGTGCTTTTTAATATAGTTGATTTTATTGATGTGACACTAAATTACATTTAAGGTCTGCTCATGATGTTCATGGGAAATGTTACATGTTTAAGGAATAACCTAGCTATAACTCATTAAACATTTGGTTTTATGCCTTTTTTATTTGACACATTTGAAGGCGCGTTTAAAGTGTCTAACTGTAGACGACATAAAGCAGCATTTTCATGGCAGAATAGGTTCTGCTCTGTTATTTGCACCTAATAACCTTTGTAACATAGACCCATTAATAATATTTGACTGATCATTTGAAGCATTTAAATTAATCACATGTTGGGTTTTTTTCTGTTCTTTTTCATTTTTGTGAAATAGCAGTATGCAATACAAATTTGATTTGACACTCATGACAGGGTATCATAGTGGTGCAGGAATAAGTGATTCACCATTATTTCCAGAGAAATTAGACATTTGTCTAGATTTGTCTAATTTACCAGAACAAAACTTCAATGAAAACAGGAAGAGTTTTTAATCTAACGGATGTGCAATGCAGGTCTATAATAAACAGTGAAAACAAGAAAAATCCTACTGTTTATGGTTTCTAATGAATCCGGATAAGGTTACTTACTACACTCTCCACAGAGAAATGAGAACCACCCTGCAGTGTGCAAGAGAGAGCATATCCACTGCTGCAAAGTCAAATGGCCAGAGTAGACAAGGTCACAGAATGCCAGTTTTCTTTTGATTTGCATTACATTGTAATACTTGTAATAGAGTACCAATTATGAATGGTATCACTGTGCCAATATAGTGTGTAGATCATTCCCCAATTGACAAAGATCCTACTGAATCCTCTTAAGCAGTTTTACTAGAAGCCTTCATTGAAATTAATTAGCATGGATATTTGGTCATGTTTAACAGGTTACAACCTTGAATAAGCCACAAAAGCAGCTGTAGCTTAGTGGTAACTGATTTATTTATAACAATGACTTTTACCCCAGATGTGAGAGTGTATTCCTGAGCAAAATGTGAAAAGACAGCTAAATTCTGTGAACTCAGATGGGGGTGGGGTAGTAACCCCCACAAAGACATCTGCCTTCACTCTCACCCATAAACTCACTACAACAAAACGTGTGCCATTAAGAGAAAATAAGTTGGGAAGGAGGTTGGAGAGCACGTAGCGTTAGTCAGAGGAGTTTCCCTTTCCCCCTGCACTTAACTCTTACTTTAAAATTATAAACATGTTGGTCAGGGTCTACTTGGCAGGGGGTATCAAGTAGTGTGTGATTTCAGACTGTTGGTTTCTAGGCTTCTTTCTCATGTGATGTATTAAAAAACCAAATTAACCCCTGTTTTCTGTGTGATGGGTTGAGTGAGTGGAAGGTCAGACACAAAGGGAATACTCAAACTACAGCAAGTGGTATTTTGGTTCTCAATGATCTTAATGCAAAAGGCAAACATTTATCCCTATTTTCTCCATCCACAACATCAAAGGTGAGGCCTGTGGGATATTAAAGGAAATGTTTATTTACTGAAAATATTTGAAAGACTTAAGTAAGTCAGTGGAATAAGCTAAGTTGAGATTATATGCTGCTTAAGTTACAGTGGTGCTTGAAAGTTGTGAATCCTCTATGTTTCTGCATAAATATGACCTAAATCATCACCAGATTTTCACCAGTGGACAAAGATAAGATAAAATGGATAAAGTGGACAAAGATAACCCAGTTAGACAAATGAGATAAAAATACTATACTTGGTCATTTGTTGATTGAGGAAAACCCCTGTCGAGGGTTCACAACCCTACAAGCATGTGTGTACAGTAATGCATTACTCCAAGCTCTACTGGGATTCTAACCAGGAGGTCACCATTTGGCTGGTCGTTTGCCTGCAGTGGCGTCTGAGGTGTCAGGGATTGCTGAGGTGGGTTCTGGGGCAGCCATGGCAGCGTTTGCGAGGTCAAGGACTGCCGTGTCTGCTGTGTAAGGACCCACCTTGGTGATGTTTGGGGTCTGGGCCCAGTCTGGGGCATAGAGGCCCGTCTTGGTGAGATCTGGACTGTCCTGGGTCAGTTTCTGGGCCTGGAGCACAGACTGGGCCTGGAGCAGAGACAGTGACTGGGTCAGAAACAGAGACAGAGACTGGGTTTGGAGCAGAGACAGTGACTGGACCAAAAGCAGAGACAGAGACTGGGTTTGGAGCAGAGACAGAGACTGGGCCAAGAGCAAAGACAAGAACTGGACCAGGAGCAGAGACAGAGACTAGGTATAGATCAGGAGCCAGGGCTGGAACAGAAACAGAGACAGAAACATAATAAATGCTATGTGATTAAAGTAACTGCTGCCTGGGAATTGCACCATGTATTGCATTTAAAACATGTCGACAGAAAGGTCTGACACTCATCCGGATCGCCACTGTACTTCCCATGAGGACTGGAGGAAAAATCTTCCTGAACCGGAGCTTGAGTGGAGGCCTGTAGGGCAGAGCTATGGGGGGCCTGAGTTCACTGTCGGGTCTGGAACTGGGTCTGGTGAAAAACTGTCTTCTGCCACCTCCCTGGAGGCAAAGTATTCTGTCATGTTTGGCAGAAATCGGGAGGCGAATGCAGGCAGTTGTTTACTAGCGAGCTTTATGGCAAAACAGAGAGAGAACAGGAGATTCCATGGGAGGTGATGTGGCGGAGCGATGGAGGTCGGATAATGTAGTTGAAGAAGTGAAGCAACTGTGGTCAAGGCATCATGTAATTAGTACAAAGCAACAATAGTTTCATCTATTATACAGTAGTTTATCTATTGTACATTGAATAAAAACATTAATTAATATAATAAGCTCTTGTTTAAAAGGTAAAGAAGTAATTGTGCTGCAGGTAACTGCATTCGATTGAGTTTTGAATCAGCTAAACAGAACTATTTAAATCAGTGTAAAAATGTTTAAAAGCATAATGTTAATTTAAGTCAGATAATGTTTTGCTCTGCCTAAAATTATATCTAAGTAGAGGTCTCCAGCATGTCATGTTCTTCCGGTTTCTTGGTTGTGGGGCCACAGTGGAAGGCTGGACTGTATATTTAACCCCAGTTCCCTGTGGTGGGTCATGTGATTGTCTGTGACCCCGACTCTTTCTGACACACAGCAGTGTCTCCTGTAGTTTAACCTATGGACCTTCATGGCAGGGTATGTTATTTAAGCGAGTGGCTCATTTCCTCCCAAGAGTCTACCCTCCCAATTCACAGTGCATACAAAAGGCTGGTCTATGTTGGATGGACGGTCTTGTCATTGGATGTCAATTATAATCATTACCTGTATTTCCCCTTTAATAAAAAGGGCCTTTACTGAAAAACTGTTTAACTAGGCTCCAAAGTGGATGGAAAATACATTTTTGAATCTGCGATTTATCTAACCTTTTTATTTCTATAAATTTTTATCACATGTTCATTCATTCATTTTCATACACACTTATTGTAATTAAGTGTCTCAGGGAGCTGGTGCCCAACCGGCAGCACAGGGTGCAAGACTGGACCAACCTTAAACAGAACACCAATCTAACCCAGGGCACATGTACACACACACGCACACACACACACGGACACGGACACTTTAGATAGACCTACTGACTTAATGCATGTCTTCGAAATGCAGGAGGAAACCCGAGTACCTGAAAGAAACCCACGTACAAACTGGAAGAACATGCAAACTACACACAGCAGAGTGCGGGTCTGGAATAGAACTGTGGATCTCTGTTGCTGTGAGATGACAGCTCCACTGTGCTGCCTGTTTAAAAAAAAATGTCTAAATTAATTTTTTAAACAGTGCAAACAATATAATTGTCCAGAAAATGTCATTGTACTCTACCATCAATTAATAATAAATATACTGTTAAGTTTTTTACAGTTAGTAAAAATGTTTAAATAGTCAGTGTAGTATCTAGATTGCATTAGACAGTGAAAAGCCGGTTTTATAAAACAATATTTCATACATATTTGAAGCCTTTTAGCATCCATGGGATAGACCTCCTGACACTGCTAGAGATTTTTTTCCCCAGTATTTGTGAAAGGACTGTTGACCTTGCTTTTACATGCTCTTAATAATCCAATAACTGCAGAAAGTTAGATTTCACCAGTAATCCGTTTAACTACATGCACTTGGGTAATCAGATAATGGGAAAGCTCCGGGTTTACATGAGTCAGGCTGTAATCAGATTTCTACTTCACAATCATCTAAGGTATTATTATTTTATTATGGTTTTTATTCATTTCCTCGAGCATATACTGCAGTTCAAAGTCTGTATATTGTATACTGCACAAAGTAAGGTTTAGAACATGACACAGTTGTGAAGGTTTAAAACAAAGTTTTGTCAAACTATTTAATTCAGGGCAATTAGAGCAATGACCTTTAATGACCTTATTAAACATAAAGTACTATGTACTATCAATCACAGGCAATGAATTGGAATCTCTCTCTTACACCAAAGCGACTATATTAGTAATACATTGACTGCACCCTACTACATTTTGGAAACAATTAAGTTATTGCATGTTGCATGTTAAATATGATCAGATAATGATAAAAAAAAAAAGGTTTGCCTTTTCCTTGTGTAAAGACTGAAGCTTCACGGCTTGACAAAGGTCAGTCAAGATTCCCCAACTCTGTCTGCCAGACCACAAAGAACTCAGATTTTTACTGCAAAACCCTGTGACGTGCTGCAAATCTTAGTGGCAAATGTTAAAATCACTGACTTTAGCAATATAAGCCTGGGCTATAAACTCTGTAGCAATAAAACATAGAGATTAAGGTCGCATTGTGTAAAATGACAGGGTGTAATTCTGTAGAATATCATTTTATATTTACCTCATTCCCACAATTGCATTTTCCATTTGGTCTTTGAGGTATAGCTAGAGTATTATTACATCCAGATAAAGTACAATGGAGTCTGGCCAGGGGTCCTATTTATGTCCCCTTAGCCAAATATTACTGTTATATGGCACTGTGCTGTGTCAACATTATTATATATATATATATAATATATATATATGGCTTCTCTAAAGTAAGGATACACCCATATAAATTGAAAACTGTTTGGCAGACAGTGATCCAATTTTAGGCACAAGCTTTGGGGAAAAGGGGGACAACTGAAACAAAGCTTTTAGCTTTCTTGCATGCCACCATCTTGGATTCATCTTCCATTTCTAAAATGGTAAGGTAGCTGTGTGATACATCAGTCTGGTAGAGAATTACATCAGAAAGAAAATCAATAGGTGTTTCATGTTTATGTAAGTCTATTCATTCTCATGTTCAAACAGTGATTTTTCTTCTGTACAGGTGATGTTGAAGGATGCATTTTATCCCAAGCAGAAGGGTGTTGAAATTGTCCCTCATTTCTGATGAACGAAGCAGAAGTTTCATCACAGAAGATTTCAACCAAGGCCAGCCAAACATTGCTCCCATTAATCACGTGTTTGTTGTTGCCTAAATTATTGCAAAGATTCCCGGAGGACAGGTTCTGTCGACAATAAACCGAAATCTGGATGACCAAAAAAAACTGCCCCACGGATGTAGCAACAACAACGACTGCTGTGGTTCTCACTGAGCAAGAGTTTGCATCCTATCTGCATTGTTGACTGTCTCTGAAATTTGGGGGTATGTGTGCCCCGATTCAGCAGACTTACCGACCAAGAAAATTATGTTTGTTTGTTTGGTTTATTTAACATCGTGTCCCCCAGCATCAGTGGCCTTGTTTCAGTGATGCACACAAGGTTACAATCAAGACGAGTCATATACAGTGGGGCAAAAAAGTATTTAGTCAGCCTCTGATTGTGCAGGTTCTCCTACTTAGAAAGATGAGAGAGGTCTGTAATTTTCATCATTGGTACACTTCAAATGAGAAAAAAAAATTCTAAAGAATGTAATTGTAAAATTATAGTGGAAAATAAGTATTTTGGTCAATAACAAAAGTTCAAAAACTCGATACTTTATAACATAAACCTTTGTTGGCAATGACAGAAGTCTTCACCAGGTTATCACACACTGTAGCTGGTATTTTGGCCCATTCCTCCATGCAGATATCCTCTACAGCAGTGATGTTTTGGGGCTGTCACTTGGCAACACGGACTCCCTCCACAAAATTTCTATGGGGTTGAGGTCTGGAGGAGACCGGCTAGGCCACTCCAGGGACCTTGAAATGCATTTTACGGAGTCCACTCCTTTGTTGACTGAGTGGTGTTTGAGATCACTGTCATGCTGGAAGACCCAGCCACGTCCATGCTCTCACTGATGGAAGGAGGTTTTGGCTTAAAATCTAATGATACAGTGGGGCAAAAAAGTATTTAGTCAGCCACTGATTATGCAAGTTCTTCTTCTTAGAAAGATGAGAGGTCTGTAATTTTAATCATAGGTACACTTCAACTATGAGAGACAAAATAAGAAAAAAAAAATCCAGGAACTCACATTGTAGGATTTTTAAAGAATTTAATTGCAAATTATGGTGGAAAATAAGTATTTGGTCAATAACAAAAGTTCAACTCTATACTTTGTAACATAACCTTTATTGGCAATGACAGAGGTCAAACGTTTCCTGTAAGTCTTCACCAGGTCTCCACACACTGTAGCTGGTATTTTGGCCCATTCCTCCATGCAGATCTCCTCTAGAGCAGTGATGTTTTGGGGCTGTCGTTGGGCAACATGGACTTTCAACTCACTCCACAAATTTTCTATGAGGTTGAGGTCTAGAGACCGGCTAGGCCACTCCAGGTCCTTGAAATGCATTTTACGGAGCCACTCCTTTGTTGGCCGAGTGGTGTGTTTGAAATCATTGTCATGCTGGTGTTAGGATTCGCTCTAGGTCGTGCCCATTTTTCACCCCTTTTCGTTCTTTTAACACGTTTCCTCCAAGTGCAGCATGTGTGTATGATGTGCTTGCCTCCACAGAGATCGGTTGGCTGTCGCTTCTCCTCTCCATCGTTGCTCATCACCACTTGCTATTTCTATGCCGACCGATCTCGAGGACGCTGCCAGATTATTTCACTCACCACTTGGTACCTGGCTATGCTATCTCCCAGACTGCTCGCTACTTTAGCTTAGCTTAGCTTAGCTTAGCTTAGCATTAGCACTCTGGCTAACCCTTTGGCTGGTACCGCAGCTTACTTATAGCTTACTCTTATCTCCCGATCTAGATATTTAATGCTCGTCTTTCGTTTTTTTTTCTTTAGGCTCCCATGCCTGTTTTCTTTTTGTATTATTGAGTGCTCACGCCAGTTTTCCTTCCTCCCTAGCCCACCGGATTCCTGCTCTTGGTCCCAGTCGGCCTTTTGGACCTGCAATGCTCGCTGGGATTCCTGTTCGTCCGTGGAAGGCTCACCATACCACTGCCGCACTCCCAGCACACTGGTTCGGATTTGGTTCGCCTTCCCCAGCTCCCTGGACTCACTGCTGACCGCTGGTTCTCACACACACCGTCTGCACTCTCTCTTCCTCTCGCTCTCGTATATGTAATAAACTTCCATACTTATTACGTCGTTGTCAGTGTGCTGATCTGCATCCTGGGTTCCTACCTAATTTTACCGGACGCACTCCACCCATCCTTAACAGCTGGAAGACCCTGCTACGTTCCATCTTCAACGCTCTCACTGATGGAAGGAGTTTTGGCTTAAAATCTGACAATACATGGCTCCGTTCATTCTTCCCTTAACATGGATCAGTCGTCCTGTCCCCTTTGCAGAAAAACAGCCCCAAAGCATGATGTTTCCTCCCTCATGCTTCACAGCAGGTATGGTGTTCTTGGGATGCAACTCAGCGTTCTTCTTCTTCCAGTTGAGCTTTTGCCAAAAAATTCTATTTTGGTTTCATCTGACCACATGATAATCTCCCCCAATCCTCTGTCTGGATCATCCATATGTTCTCTGGCAAACTTCAGATGGTCAAGTCAAGTCAAGTCAAGTCAGATGTTATTTATATAGCGCTTTTTACAATGGAGCATTGTCTCAAAGCAACTTTACAGGTTTAGATTATCTCCTAATAACTACGTCCAATCTCAAATTGAGCAAGCCTAGGGCGACAGTGGCAAGGAAAAACTCCCTAGTTCTAGGAAGAAACCTTGGGAGGACCAAGACTCAAAAAGGGACCCAACCTCCTTGGGCGGCGTGAGATGGGCCTGGACATGTACTGGCTAAAGCAGGGGGACACGCCTGCAGGATCTGAGTCCCTCTCGGCGTAGTGTGTTACTGATGTGTTACTGGTAGCTTTTGTTATTTTGGTCCCAGCTCTCTGCAGGTCATTCATCAGGCCCTCCGTGTAGTTCTGGGATTTTTTCTGACCATTCTCATGATCATTTTGACCCCACGGGATGAGATCTTGCGTGGGGCCCCAGATCGATGGATATTATCAGTGGTCTTTTGTTTATCTTCCATTTTCTTACAATTGCTCCAACAGTTGATTTATTCACACCAATCTGCTTGCCTATTGTACATTCGCTCTTCCCAGCCTGGTGCAGGTCTACAATTTTCATTCTGGTGTCCTTCGACAGCTCTTTGGTCTTGACCTTCGTTGAGTTTGGAGTCTGACTGTTTGAGGCTGTGGCCAGGTGTCTTTTATACAGATAACGAGGTCAAACAGGTTCCATTAATACAGGTAACGAGTGGAAATCTTGCTTGTTTGTGGGTGACCAAATACTTATTTTCCATCATGATTTACAACTAAATTCTTTAAAATCCTACAATGTTATTTTACTTGATTTTTTTCTCATTTTGTCTCTCATAGTTGAAGTGTACCTATGATGAAAATTACAGACCTCTCACATCCTTCTAAGTAGGAGAACTTGCACAATCAGTGGCTGACTAAATACCTTTTTGCCCCTCTGTTTGTGTGTATATATATATATATATACACACACACAGTGGGGCATTGCCAATCGCAATCACTGCCAAGCGTAATCAGTCAAACCAACACACACATTTTTGGACTGTGGGAGAAAACCAGAGTAAGCCCACATGGACACGGAGAGGAGATGCAGACTCCACAAAGAAAGGACCCAGACCACTCCACTCTGGGACTGAAGTCAGGACCTTCTTGCTGGGAGGCGGTGGTGCTAGCCATTGAGCCACTGTTCTGCCGCCAAGAAATGACACCCTTATAAAATTCAGATGCTGCAATGCCAGCAGCAAATTTCTTCATAAACGGTGAGGTCAGCAAGCAAAATCATTGGTCAGACACAAAGTTATGTTATGATGTGTTGTATTAAGTCCCCAGTTGTGGGACCTTTCTTCATTTATGGAATGTTAAAAGTAGACCATTAGGCAAGACTGTTACATGAAGACGTTTATCTTTCATTGTTGTCCGAGGATGGAACATTTCCTGATTTCTTCCAACAAAATGGCTCCTCACCTCCTCGAATGCATTGTCAGGGACTATCTCGGTGGACAGCTTTGCCAAAAGTGGTTGGTCATAGGGGTCCAACGTTCGCATGATTTAAGATTTGGGATTTTCGTCTGTGCGATCATGTCAAGACACTTTTTACTCTCTGAAGATACAGAATGTTGTTCATCTTAAATACAATTGTATGAAAGTGCTGCTGACTCCAGAATAATTTCACTGAAGACCATTATTTTAGATTCAGTGGTGTACTAGCAATTACTGGAATCCCCATAAATGAAAATTTAGTTGAGCTTTCTTTTCTGTAAATTGACTAGAAATAGTGTTTAGATACTTCAAAATCACTTGTAAACGATTTGTGGTGTTTAACTTAACTTTTTATCTTTCAGAGCTTTTTACTTCTTACTGCTGTGTGTTACAAAACACAGGGGGCAAATCACTTTGCATTATCACTTATGCAAAAAAATTATATGATTATTATTTTTTTCCATGGACAGGGATTTCCATGAATAACATTGTATTATTTGTATCAAGTAGTAGCATGAATTGTTGATGCTTGTGCTAGTATTCAGCCAGATGTTTTGGTGAAATAGAGTGAATGAGAGGAAGGATAGCCTTAACACTCGAACATGGTGGACAGTAAATCGAACACATCATGTAGACCTTATGGTCAATACTTTCCCACAAAATCACTGTTTGACTATGAGAACAAGTAAAGGTACATTGACATGGCAAACCAATGTTTGTCTGGTGAAATTCTCTACCAGTTTAATGATTCACACAGCTACCTTACCATTTAAAAAAGTGAAGAAGTGAAGCTGAATTCAAGATGATGATATTCAAGTTGGTTACCATGTTGGCCTATCAGGTTTCCCCCTTCCCCCGTAGCATATGTGTCTAAAATTGGATCACCGTCTGCCAATCAGTTTTCATTTTATATGGATGTTTCCTACATTTTTAGATGTACATTCAGTCTCTGTTCTTTTTCTGAACTCCTGAACAGTAGTGGAATCCTTGTGTTTATTGGATATATAATATGAATCTACAGTTGATACTGGAACACATGCCAATGAAACTGGCTTTTTTAAAACTCTTCATAAAGAGGATCTGCTGTTATTAAAATGGAGCAGACCATTTACCAGCTATATCCCATATGTTATTAAAGTATTGATATATTTCAGCCTTTCCATTGTATGTTCTACGCAAAAGTCTTACATTTTTAAGCTTCCACAGTGATTATATCACTTTTCTTAGTGTTGAGACTATGCATCACATATTGGCAACATCTAGCCATGATTACACACACTGTTTGCCAGGCCACAAAGAACTCAGTTTTCACTTGCAAATCCTTTGACTCTGCAATTTTCCAGTGGCTATGTTAAAATCTCTGACTGAGCATTACAAGCCTGTGTGAGATCCTGAGATAATTTTGTGTCATGACAGCATTATCCCTGGATGGTCCCTAGAGAGAGTTTTGATCATATTCGGCATGCTAAATGTGACTTCAGTGATGACAGAATGTTTCTTTGAGGTCTGGATCATGTGTGCAAATATGTGTTCAGTTACTTCAATGGTGCATTTAGGGATGTTTTTAATTTTACTTTACCACTTCTTACTTACTGTCTGGATATCATCTACTGCATGACATCCATCAGACTGGAAAAATGAGGTCACAGGTACGCACATAGTCCCTCTAAGAAACATGAAGCCAATCATTTGTGCCACTCCTACGCTGCAGTGGATGTCTGACTTAGGCTTTATGCCATGGACACACTTTTAAGGAATAAACCAGTGTAATATGATACCACTGTGTTTCACGTTAAACCATTCCCAGCCTGAAAAAATCAAGGAGTATGGGGCAGAGTGCAGAAATTCAATATACATCATTTTAATCTCAACCTCTCAGTTTAGTCATACTCGATTAGTGACATGTATCTGGATTGGTCAAGCACATCTGGACCTCTATCTGTGACCCAGGGTTCTACCCACAACAAGTATAAAACACTCTCACCTCTCAGATTCAGTGCCAATATATTACCAATACTGTACTTTACAGGAAAATGTTACAGACTAATAAATGCCTCAAGATTCGATTTTCCGAAACCTAAAGTGTGTATGTTTGGAAGGAATTCAAATGAAAACCTAGTTTATTCATCCAAGATGCAAGCCACCTGCATCTGATGTTCATAAACTAAGCATTTGGATTTGCCATGGGTGTGACGATTTCATAACTAGCATACTCCCAATATGACATGGCCCTGGAAAACTACAGTTTAAAATTGTGGGAAGAACAACATGATTTATGAGAACAAAGGCAAAAAGAAAGAGTGCACCCATAGACAATTGCCCTTATTACGGACATATGGATGGTAAACCCCAGTGGCACACTTAAGACAATATGTATACTTTCGGTCAGTGGTCATAGTATGCCCACTGTCTTACAATGAATGCTTCAACAGTTTCCTTGAGGTCTAATCTGAGGCATAGCAATCTTTGTCCACTTTCAGTGTATGAAAGTGCTGCTGACTCATACATTTCCTCTCCAGAATAATTTCACTGAAGACCATTATTTTAGATTCAGTGGTGTACTAGCAATCACTGGAATCCCCATAAATGAAAATTCAGTTGAGCTTTCTTTCCTGTAAGTTGACTAGAAAAAGTGTTTAGATACTTAAAAATCACTTGTAAAAGAGGTTTGTGGCATTCGTAAACTTTCTATCTTTCAGAGCTTTTTACTTCTTACCGCTGTGTGTTACAAAACACTGCGGGCAGAGCACTTTGCATTATCACTTATGCAAAAAAAAAAGTGATTGTTTTTTTCCATGGACAGGGATTTCCATGAATAACGTTGTATTATTTGTATCAAGTAGTAGCGTGAAAGCTTGTGAAATCCTCTACACTGGAGACCAAACCTCCCTTTTAAATGAACTTCTAAAATAGTGCATTGTGCGAAGCCGTTTATTACTGTAATTGTGCCTACATGGAAATGTGGCTTTCATGGAAAAAAAACTGGTGAACAAAACAACAAGAATTAAATCTTAAACACAAACACATAAAAAGCAGGGGTGTGCCATTCAAGACAGTGAACACACACAGATACCAATGGAGTGTCATTTGAAAATTAAATGCAGTAAATCATTCATCCAAGAACACGTTAGAATGACATGACAGCAAGTAATGTGTTCCCAGTTAAACAGGACATCTCTTATTAAGATTCCTCACAAAATATGCCATAGTGGTATATAAAGTGTGGGTAAAAAAATTATTTTTCCTAATAGTTTACACTCCTTTCAGGTGGTGGAACAATTGATTTCTGTGCACCATGGGGAACTCGGTGGGTGATCAATTTGCTTTAGTCTGTCAAACAATCTATACCCACTGCCCCATCTCAGAAAACAAGTAGACCACCTACATGCCTTTTGGCTTCCACTACCTGCTGGGAGTAAACACCATCAGCCACCTTCCTGCTGTCACAATAGCGCCTGCACTAACATCCACGCCATTTGGTCCGACTGGTTACATGATGGCCTCAGTCACTCACTATCACTTTACACCCTGAGCTCAGACAGGGGAGAGCCATCAAAAGCAAGCTTCTTCACACGTTGTGACTGGCCTGGTTGTTAATCACAACCCATCAAATGGCAGTTGGCCAGGGAAAGTAACCACACAGGCAGCTTCCATTGAGACTCACTCATTTTATGACTTGTATTCAGACCTCCAGTAACAGCTTAATAGTACCTTTCACATAAAAACGGGTATAGAAATGGGCCCCCAAAGAAAGACAGTGTTGCAAAGTAAACTGTTGAATTTATTTTAAAAATGGTAAATGCCAAAACCAGAAGTGTATACAGACATGATTCCTGTAACTAGTCTCTAGTCAAGGGAACTCTGAGAGTATGTAGCTTTTTGGTTCCTCTAAGGGCACACAGCATAAAAGTGAAGAGAAATGCCAAACATGTGACACTAATAATATTAACAGTTCAGCAGTAAAGCACTAGTACATGACAATGGAGAAAGCATGACAGAAGTTGCCACTAGTGCTTGTATTTATGATAAGCACTAAGTAGTGTGTCACATATGGTGGCTATTAAACATGAGCAAAAGAGTTAGGTCACAGAGCCAGTTGTACAGTATGATGTCATAACTATACTGTCAGCCTGTGAAAGTTCTTTACCTTTAAAACTGATGAGTTATTTTTTCTTTTAAAGGTTGCCTGTTCTTAGCTGACAGGAGTGGCACCCACTATAGTCTTCTGTTGCAGTAGCTCTACTTCAAGGATCGACATGTTCTGCATTAAGAGATACTCTTCTACATACAGTACCTTGGGCGCAATGAGTGGTTATTTTAGTTACTGTTGCCTTTCGATCAATATGGCCTGGCCATTCTCCTCTAACCTCTCACATCAATATGTCACTTTCAACTAGAGATATTTTCTCTTTTTCTGACCATTTTCTGTAAATCGTATAGATGGCTATGAATGAAAATCCCAGTAGATCAGCAGTTTCTGGAATATTCAGACCAGTTTTTTTAGTGTCCAACAAATCACTAGCACCAATAACCATGCCACATTAGATCGCTTAGATCACCCTTTTCCCTATTCTGATGCTCGGTTGTTTTGATTGACAGTGTGTACATGCCTAAATGCATTGAGTTGCTGTCATGTGATTGGCAGATTATAGGTGTACCTAATATAGTGGTTGGTGAGTGTATTTTGCAGCTCTTAACCTTACAGTATTTGGCAGAGCTATTTTTCAGGTTTTTTTTTTAAATATCGCATTGGTTCAGTGTTCAAAATATTGCCGTAGCTTTAGCAGATATGCAAGTTGTGGATCAAGAAGCTCAAAAATCAGCTAAGAGTTCAAGTGGAGAAACAAACAGCTTTATTGAAGTTAGCTCGAGCCAAAATACAAAACGTGGACAGTGCACATTGAAGCACAATGCACGAATGTCTGACCTGTGGTTCCCAGGGTCTCCCATATATACGATTTTCTGGGCCTTCTGCAGGTCCCCACCACCAATAAGTCCAAACACACACACACATTGACCTTGCTTTCAAGTTAATGGTGGCGTCTGTTCAAACGCAGTCTTTTTTATATAAATGGTCACTCGTCCCCTTCCTATTCAGTAATACATTTCACATAGTATTACTTGCCTATACCCTGCGTGGTTATGCCAACATAATTATGCTCTAATACGTACTTTTATGCTTTATTTGGCTTTTCCACTTACAGATGCACCAGCAGCACACATACGTAACCATGCCCCCTTTACTAGATTCTGGGGTGAGAAATTGTTTTGCATTCCCCATTGGTACATCTTGGATGAGATCATCCCCGTTAACAGGCCTGGATCAAATAGTCACTTGATTGACAGGCCTCTCCACAAGGCCTCCTCCCAGATGGCCCTAGGGAAACTACACTCTGTAGGCTGGAAACTATACTCATCCAACTATTAATTCTCAAGAGAAATGTGCACCAACAACTAATAAGAAGGCCTATGTGTTCAGCTTTGAGAACCCCTGGGAGCCAAGACAGTCACACACACATGCTTGTCCTTGAGGGACAGAACACACAGTCTCCAATACAAAGTTAACCGTGAAAGGTGTTAATCATGGTGTCAAATTAATACCATTATGTTTCTTTATGATTGGAGAACTAAGGTGATTACACATGAATGATTAATACTTAATGATCAACTAAATTACTGTGATTATATATGAGTATATACTGATTAATGTGCATATATGTGAGTACAAACTGTTTAATATCATATATTGATCATATATCATATATCATATATTATATATACATATTGATTATCATATCATGAATAAAGATGAGAATACAGGAAAAACTACAACAATATTCAAAGTTGTCAGTTTTTATAGCACATACAATTACGGGTCTAATCATATTTAATTAACACACTAATTAGTTTGAAATTAGAAATGAGAAGCAGCATGCAGAGAGCACTATTTTCCTCGCTATTTCAGCAATCCTGATGATATGTGCACTACAGTGTGCCAGATCAATGTGGGTTCTTGTATAGGCTGAGAGATGTTGGACACAGCAGCACTGCAAATGATTTGTGGTTATGTACAGTTGATGATGTTTGTTTGGATTGACAGGTCACAGCCCAGCGAACCCCACTTGGACTTACCCTTTGGCCACAGTTGGCCCCTGTGCCAACACTCCCACTCACTAACAAACAGGTCCTTCTGGGGAAGCTGATCTTAACATGTGTCTGGCCTCACAGGCCTTTGCTCTGCACTCTCTCTCTCTTACTGCTTTTGCTCCCTGAATCACATCCAATCCATGAACATTTATTCTTCTCACCCTGGGGAAGACTATGATAGTTTTTAATTTGGAAATGACTTGTTCTTCTTTTCATGACAGTGGGGAGGGGGGTGAAGCAAAGGTCCTGGCATTTTGGTACTTGGCTCAGTCTTTAGCAGCATGATCTGATTCCTCCCAGACCAGTTTCATGCAAGTTGTGCTGCAGTGGGGTCCAACACTCCGGATTTTATATTAATAAACAGATTAGAAATTGTCAGGCCAAGACCTGAGGCTATCAGTCATAAAATACTTAAATATCTGGAGTCCTGATAGAAATTTGACTCATATCTTATGGTATGATATGCATGGTATGTGTATGTTCTCTGCTCATGTAAATGTTAATGGTGTCAATACTACTGTAACTATAAGGTTTAATCGTAGCATTAATAATAATATATAATAATATATAAAAACCTTAGGACAGTGGGGCCAGAGAGATAGTACTGGGAGAAAAGGTAGCATTACATATGGTGCTGACAGGGTTAATAACAGCTGTGTGAGGGGAATATTAAAACTCATGGCCTGTTAACCAGAGGGAAATGACACTGTTAATCAAGTGCTTCACCTCCTTGTTTTTCACATTCTCTATTTTCACTGTCATTTCTCTTGTCCACCCTCTTCTGGTGTCACTTCATTAGTCTCATTTTTCAGCCGCCACTCTCAGAGTATTCAGCCAAGTCTGTGGAGTCACAGCATGCATACAGTGAACCAGAGGTGTGATCTCTCTGGGACTGCTCCTTTCATCAAGTGTCAGAAGACCAATGCTTTAGGCATAAGATCAATTAAAAATGACTTTGGTCTGTTAACCCACCTTAATCAACTCATGATTTAATTGCCATGTCTATCCTGGTTTGAACTGGGTGTGGGAGCAAGGAAAACACTGTACATGTACAGAGAACAGGAATTTCATAACAAGCCTGGGTTTATAACAATGTATATGCAAGATGGCTGCTATGGGTATTCTGTAGCATTCAGTGGATTGCTTATGCACTTGCTCAAAAATTTACATGACAAGTCTGGCAGGGGCAAGACACAAACACAAACAATATAAATATAAACATAAATTAAATCATTACAGAAAGATGTGAAGCCAGCATCAGAAGCAGACATAGCAAACTGTACTATTTTTAAATGGTGCCAAATTCACATTACTAATTCACACTAAAGTTACATTATATTGTTATTATATTGTACTATAGGATATTATGGCAAATTTTTGACCAGGACATATTTAAACTATTGGCTTGGTATTGGTTTACACAGACATGCAGTTGATTCTCTTGACTCAGTTGCTACATAAGGTTAGCCAGCATGCTTGACTAGCTTGCTAGCTACATCATAAGCAGTCACTGTATTTGGCTAGCCATCTGACTAGCAAGTTCCTTTTTTTTACAACAATGTGATATAATTCACTGCTCTTCTCTTGTACTTGTCTTTTCCCCAGTATTTATTGTCAAATTTAGGCTTCAAAGAAAAAGTACATTTAATATGAGCATGCATATGATGTGTCTGGCAACCGCGTAAAAAGCTAAAATAAGACAAAAACCAAGCAAAAGTACACTCACTGAAGTCACATGATTATGGACAAAGACAACCTTAAATGAATTCCAGTACTTGCTTAGGTGAGAAGCACTATTCTTTTGTGTTAATTATCTGAAAACAAGTATTTCTGGAGCAAATAACAAGCAAAGACAACATAAAATTAGGTTTTTATTCACCTGTTTATTGAACCAGGCAGTACATGATGATGCACCAGTCCTCATCGGTGCTGAGTAGGGGTCACTGTTGCTGCTGCTGGGGGATGAATCCCCATCTGGCCTCCCCTTTCTTGTGTTCTTCCTCATCACACATAGGGAGATTGTCCCTGCTACTGTCTTTAGCTTATCAGTTAAGTAAAAGACAAATAATCACAGCAAACATGATCAAAATATTATCAAAATTTTATAAGTAATCTGACTGACTACTTGATAAAATTTTCAGTAATATCATACAGCCAGATTTTTAACAACAGTCCTTGAACTTCTGTAATGGTTGTGGTAATGGTTCTGATTCAAAGATTCAAAGTGTTAATTGTCATTTGCACAGTAAGGAAACAGGTTTCCGTGTACAATGAAATTCTTCTTTGCTCCAAGAATGACAAACAGAAATGAAAAAAAGAAAGAAATATACAATGAATCAACAACAACAACAACAACAACAATAATAATAATAATAATAATAATAATAATAATAATAAAAAACTACATAACTAGTACAAAATTAAGTAGAACAAAAATTACCGCCATATATAATATGGATATTATTGCCACCAGTGGGAGCCTGGCTATTATTTACAGATCAATTAAAAAGGAAGTGAAAATGTGCAAATGTGTAAAGTGGCAGTGGCATGTAAACATGTAGACGATAAAGTGCAGAGTTATTTCTGAGATAGGTTCAAGAGTCTGATGGCAGTGGGGAAGAAGGAGTTCTTTAACCTGGTGGTTTTGCATTTGACACTTCTGTACCTCTGACCTGAGGACAGAAGTGTGAACAGTCCGTTTTGGGGGTGGGTGGGGTCCTTTAGGATGGATGCAGCTCTCCTGTAGACTCTGTGGTGGTAGATGCTATGCAGAGAGGGCAGTGGAGTCCTGGTGATCTTCTCAGCAGTCTTCACCACTCTCTTCACTTTCTCAGCCTCCTCAGGAAGTACAGTCGCTGCTGAGCCTTTTTGACCAGCTGTGTGGTGTTCAGCGTCCATATGAAGTCCTCACTGATATGGACGGCCAGGTATTTAAAGCTGCTCACCCTCTCCACTTCAAGCTCCTGGATGAACAGTGGCTGATGAGGTTCCTCATGTCCACTATCAGCTCCTTTGTCTTGTCCGTGTTGAGGGCGAGGTTGTTGTCCTCACACCATGACTCTTGCAATGATGCAGACTCATCTGCAAAAAAAAGGCAAAAACATACTGTATGTATGAAGTGACATGGTGGCTTATTGGTTAGCGTGGTCTCCTCACACTCAAGCGTCAATGATTCAAACCCAACCTCAGACTACGCCTGTGTGAAGTTTGCATGTCCTCCCCGTGTCCAAGTGGATTTACTCCACGTTTCCTCCCACATTGCAAAGACATGCGTTTTAGGCTAATTGGTGTCTATAAAGTGCCCTTAGTGTATGTGCATTATGATGGATTGGCACCAAGACTAGGGTTATTTCTGCTTTTCGCCCTATACCGTCAGTTAGGCACCGGCTTTCACCGCAGCTCTGACCAGGATTAAGCGGATAAGAAAATGAATGAATGAATACTCTTATGTGCAATGCAGTTGTGAATGTGATGCAGACAGGGTCTCTTGCAATGAGGTTTTAAAATGGTCTTCTTACAAAAGCGCAATGAGCTCCCCCTCACTCCACATACACTTACAAGTCTTCTAGAGGTTTTCTGTTACCAAGCCTATTGTTGAAAATATGGATTCTGTTGTGAGCGATTTGTCTGAGGCAGAAAAAAACACTGCTACTTTAGACTTATGAATAGATGCATCTAGTCCCACAAGTTTCGCTGAAATGGCAAATTCTATCTACAGCCCCGAATCAGAAACAATTGGGACAGCATGGAAAATGCATATAAAATTAAAATCTTACATTTTCTTTGACTTTTATTTCATTGCAAACAGTATGAACATGAGACATCTCATGTTTTGTCTCATTTCATTTGTTAATAAACATCCATTTCTGCATTTCAAGCCTGCAACACATTCCAAAAACTTGGGATGATAAAGCATTTACTACTTTGTAACGTTGGCATTCCTTTTAACCATACTTAGATGTTTTGGCTTTAGTGTTTCAGGTGTTATTTTGTCCCATTCTTCCTGCAAACAGTTTTATGGTGTGCAAGAGTATGGGGTCGCCGTTGTCACATTTTTTGTTTCAAAATTTTCCACACATTCTCTATTGGGGACAGATCAGGACTGCAGGCAGGCCAGTCCAGTACCCGTACCCTCTTCTTCTGCAGCCATGCCTTTGTAAAGTGTGCAGCATGTGGTTTTGTATTGTCTTGTTGAAAAATGCATGGCCATCCCTGGAAAACTTGAAGACAGCTTATATTGCTCAAAGATCTCATTGTACTTTTCTGCATTAATGCTGCCATCACAGAGGTGTAAATTACCTTTGTCAAGGGCACTAACCCGAACCCACACCATAACAGACCCTGGCTTTTGAACTTTTTGCTGATAACAGTCTGGATGGTCCTTTTCGTCTTTGATCTGGATCACATGACATCCATTTCTCCCAAAAAAGATCTGGAATACTGATTCATCTGACCACAATATACATTTCCACTTTGTGATGGTCCATCATACATGCCTCAGAGCCCAGAGAAGTCGATGCTACTTCTGGACATGGTTAACATGAGGCTTCCTTTTTTGCACAGTAAAGCTTGAAGTGGCATTTCTGAATGTAACTCTGTATTGTAGTGGTTGATAAAGATTTGATAAAGTAATCCCTTGCTCCTGTGGTTATATCAGATATTGTTGAATAGGGGTTCTTTATGTATGAGGGATCGAAGATGAAGGGTGTTCAGCTTAAGCTTGCACCCTTGGCCTTTACACACTGAAATTCCTTCCAATTCCTTGAATCGTTTAATGCTATTATGTAGTGTAGAGGGAGAAATATGGTTTTATTATATCAAATCATGATTAAAATCAACTGTTGACATCATCTGTTTGAAATCACATCATTATTTAGTTTTTTAATTCATTACTAGCTCTAATTTGCCCCCGTCCCAACTTTTTTTGGAACATAAAAATTGCAGGCCTGAAATGCAGGAATGGATGTTTATTAACAAATGAAATGAAGTGGACCAGACAAAACTTGAAATATATTGGGTTCATACTGTCTGCAATGAAATTAAAGTCAAAGTAAATGTAAGAAACACTGTATATTATTTTTATATGCATTTACCATACTGTCCCAACTTTTTCTGATTTGAGCTACTCTTAAACCAGACAATTAAATTCTAAAGTCACAATCAGTAGTTCTATACTCCACAGGAGAGGCTGTAACTCTTGTTCTTGAGACTTTAAAAGCTCGGTAGTTGTACTTTCTAAAAGGAGCTAAACGGAAAAGGACAGTGAGTAAGCACCTTGATTCTAATGTTATATGTTTCTTCTGTTGGATTCTGATCACTCCACCCTGTCACTCCAAATCAGGTCTATGTTTAACATTCTTGATAGCGCCATTGTTGATTCTTCAGAACAAATGTGGATCTGAGAAAAGCCACATCATATCTCCTGCCAAAATGTCTTTCTTTTCCTAAAGCCACGTTTAGGTGCTTGGGTACGCTTGCACAATGGAATTCTTGTGGTGAAAGGAATGTTGCTTAAAAAGCTGTCCAGTGATGCAGATCTCTCTACAGCATGTAGATTCACGAGTGCTAAGATGAATTCCCTAAATTACCCTTATTATATAGTCTTATGCAAAGATTTTGACATCCCTGGATAACTTACAATTACATTTTCTGCATGAAAAGCAGTTCAAATAAACTCTGCAGGGAATAAACTTAACATAATTTCCTAGTTCGTATTAGCTGAGTTTACCATATTGGAAAAAAAAAAAGCATAAAAACTGGCTGGCGCAAAACTTCGTATGCCTTTCAAATGGCCACAAGGGTTTTTGTAAGATCTCAAAAGTCCGATGTAGAAAATTCTGGAACTTGATAAATTATGCCTTCAGCCTCTCTGGACATTGTGCTTATACTCATCAACCATGGACTCCTCTGAGCAGTTGACTGAGGATCTGAGAGTGACTCAACCCAAAGCAGGAGTAGATAATAAACTATAGCTAAACAATTCCTAACAGACTGTACAGGTATGCAAAGCAAAACATAAATATTTCTAGGGACTTGTAGGAAAATGTATGATCTCAACCCAAAAATCAATGTTGGAAGTATACAACACAACACTTACATAAGTCAAAGCTTGAGAAATAAAGGAGAGGCATAAAAAAATAAAAAGAACACCTTGCCATGAATGAGGTGCATTTATTAAGCTTTGGAACTGTGTGAATTCTGCTAAGCATATATATAAATCCAGTGTCACACAGTCAGTAGAGAAACTCAAGCTGAAAATGGCATTGATATTGCAACAAGACAATGGTTAAATACATACCTCAAAATTATCTCTAAAATACTCTAAATGCCTCAAAGATGCTGCATGCAAGACCACAACAAAACTGTATGTTATTAATGCCACTGGTTCAATGTATAGTAGCCTATTAATATTACTACTAGTATTAGAATTCTGTGTGTGTTTTTGGCAGGCATTTATTTCAAAGAGATTAGATCTACAGACTCAAATACATGCATCCTTGAATAGCATGAAATGGGTGGCACTTCTCAAACCAAATACCTGATGTCATAATGGCCTGTTTAACATCCTGCTATGATAGTATGTGGGTTGAAACACAGTCTGAAGTTACAATTCAGCATGGCATATGCCTGTGTGGCACAATGGGTGCAATGGTTAGCACTGTTGCCTCACAGCTCCGACATCCCCTGTTCGATCCCGACCCTGGGCTCCATCTGTGTGGAGTTTGCATGTTCTTCCCATGTTTGCATGGGTTTTCTCTGGTTGCTCCACTTTTCTCCCACATTCCAGAGACATGCATGTTAGGTTAATTGGTGTTTCCAAAGTGCCCCTTAGTGTGTGTATGAGAATGTGAGTGTATGCGCCCTATGATGGATTGGCACCCTGTCTAAGGTGGTTCCTGTTAGGAGGTGGGATCAGAGATCCCACCAGGAAAACGAGCAATGGAACCCAAATGCAGACCAGCAAGAGGAGCAATAAGATATATTTATTAAAGAAACTAGACAGAGTAAAATTAAACTCAATGACTGTAGAAGGGTTCGCCTTTGAGCCCAATACGTTGGTAGCGACAGTGTAACGAACGAAAGAGAAGTGCAGCTGTGGCATGAGGCTTGCTTCCAGGCAGGTAGTCCAACCCAATACCAGCGGTGGAAACCCATACAGCAGGCTGGGAGATGGACAACACGATCCAGATGCTGGAAGGAAGGAAACTGGCTATGAGTACCAAGAAAGCGAAACGAAACCGGCAGGAGAGCCGAGAGAAAACAATCAATATCTCAGTAGTGGGCTAGTGCTAAATACTAAGGAGTTAGCACACAGAATAAAGCTGTAGAGACAGCCGGAGTACCAGCTAAGCTAAAGCTAATCGGTTAAAGCACTGGGGAAAAACATAAAACGACTGTGTAATAATAATGAGAATGGAAAAAAGGCGGAGGCAACCCAGAGTGAACCCTAACAGTAACCCAAACGATCAATTCCGGACGATCACCAGTGTCTGTTAGGATTGGCCCTGTTGAAGTTGTGGATAAGGGACTTGTCGTAGACGGTGGAGCACGGAATCCAAGAGCGTTCCCCTGGACCGTAACCCTCCCAATCGACCAGATACTGCACCCCGAAGTACACACGTGGTTATGTAATTTGAGTCGAAAGTAAGAATAATTGATTAAGTTGGTAATAGGAAAAGGTCCAATGTAGCGAAGGGCCATCTTCCTGGACTCGACGTTAAGTGGTATATTGCGTGCCGAGAGTCAGTCATTTGGACAGGAGTGAAGGAGGGGCTGGGACTCCGGTGGCGGTTGGCTGAGCACTGTGTGGTGCCACAGGCCTTAAGTGCCGACCTGGTAGTCTTCCATACCTTACAACAGTGGCGTAGGTAATGAGTGGTGAAGGGTACCATATTGTCGGTCTCCAGGTTGGGGAGGAGGTGAATACGCCAGAGGGTCCTCGAAAGGGAGAGGCCCGTGGCGGCGTTCGGTAGGGCATTGTTTGCGTATTTTGCCCATGCCAGGTGGGAGCTTTACTTAGTGGGATCCTTGGAGGTGAGGCAGCACAGAGTGACCTCGATGTCCTGGTTCGCCCACTTGGCCTATCCATTGGACTGTGGGTGAAAACCAGACGTTAGACTGACAGTGACCCCTAGGGCCTTGCAAAATGAACGCCATACCTGGGAGACGAACTGGGGACCACAGTCCGACACGATGTTCAGGGGAATAGCGTAAACTTTAAACACCTGGTTGAAGAGGATATCTGCCATTTCAGAGGCTGAGGGCAGCTTGGGCATCGTGATGAGGCAGACGGCCTTAGAGAAATGGTCTACGACCGTAAGTATTACCATCTTCCGGTCGGACGCGGGGAGTCCCGTGACGAAGTCCGCTGTGATGTGTGTCCAGGGGCATCCAAGAATGGGAAGTGGCTGAAGGAACCTGGCAAGTTTCTGGTGGGAGGCCTTGCTATGAGCACAGATGGAACAGGCTGCCACAAAATCCTTGACGTCCATCTCCATGGCAGGCCACCAGAAGTAGCATTTGGCGAGGGCCAGAATGCGGCAGTTCTCAGGGTGAGCAGCAAACCTGGACTTGTGGGCCCACTGGAAAGCGGCAGTCTGGGCTAAGGCGTGCATGTAGGAGGTTAGGAGGTCCTCCCCTGGGGTCGGGCTCTGCCCCTTGTGCCTCCTTGATGGTGCGCTCGATCTCCCACGAGAGGTGACTGACGAGATGGTCCGAGGGTAAGATGGTGTCCGGCGGTTCCGAGGGATCCTCCGGGGAGAACTGGCGTGAGAGACTGTCGGGCTTGACATTGCGTGACCCTGGCCTTTAGGTGAGAGTAAAATTGAAACAAGCAATGAACAGGGCCCAACTGGCCTGCCAGAAGTTCAGGCGCTTAGCAGATTGAATGTATGACAGGCTTCGATGATCAGTCCATACCAGGAAAAGCTGTTCAGCACCCTCCAGCCAATGTCTCCACTCCACGAGAGCAAGCTTCACCGCCAGGAGTTCCCGGTTGCCCACGTCATAGTTCCTCTCAGCTGGGGAGAGGCGTCTGGAGAAGAAGGCACAGGGGTGCAACTTGTTGTCTGGGGCTACGCATTGGGAAAGGACGGCGCTGACTCCCGTGCCCGAAGCATCCATTTCAACGATAAACTAGGATCCAGCTGAGCCAAGACAGGGTCCGAAGTGAACAGCGTCTTGAGTCGGGCGGATGCCTTGTCAGCTTTGGGAGACCATTTAAAGATAGCCTTGGTTGAGGTGAGCTGGGTAAGGGGCGCCGCCACCTTGCTGTAGTCCCGGATAAATCAGCGGTAGAAATTAGCAAAGCCCAAGAAGCATTGAAGATCCTTGTGCCGCGGGGGACTGGGCCACTCTGCGGCTGCTCAGATCTTCTGAGCATCAGCCTTAATGCTGTCCAGATGGTAGGCATTGCGCAAGTCAAGCTTAGTCAAAACGGTAGCTCACTGGAGCAGGTCAAATGTAGACAAGAGGAGTGAAAGGGGGTAACCGGTTGCGCCTGGTGATACCATTCAGGCCCCGGTAGTCGATGCACGGCTGGAGGGATCCATCCTTCTTGAAGACAAAAAAGAACCCAGCCCCCAAAGGAGAGGAGGAGGGCCGGATAAATCCTACAGGTGGTAGCACGAGGGCACGTTGGAGAGGTCCACCAGGTCTTCAGGCTGAGAAGTGCAAGTGAGAGACCTGGAGATGGGCAAAGCCGAGAGAAGGCAGTGCTGGTGGCAGAAATAACTCCAACTGGTGACCCTGACCCAGTCTTCCAGTCAATGGTGGGGCCATGAAGGACCAGCCAGGGATGCCTTGATGTCAACCAAGATGTTGAACATGAACCAATGGTGTCTGGTCGGAGTGGATAACAGAGAAGGAGATGGTCTCTCGATGGTTGCCAGCAAGGACCAATGGCCCAGGTGAGGTCCAGTGGGTGATCTGAGCAACAAGTCTGCCATCCAGTGCGTAAGCCCATGCAGGAGTCTCCAGGCTCTCCAGCTGAGTTCTGAGCTGGGCAGCGAGGTCCTAATTGATGAAATTCTCCTTTGCAACAGAATCCACCAAGGCGTCCATGGTGCGGGTAGTACTCGGCAGATGCAGGGTGGCAGGGAGCGTCAGAAAAGGCCAGCTGTCTTGTAGGGGATTTTTAGTAGTGGTCTTTTGGTCAGACGGGACAGCCTTAAATGTGGTGGCCAGGTTGCCCACAGTAAGCACATAGCCACTGCTTCTTGTGCCGAGCCCATGCCGTGGAGGAGAGCTTAGCATGGCCCAGTTGCATCAGCTCAGGATCCTCTGAACTGCTGGGAGTGGTAGCCAGAGGTGCGCAGGGACGACTTCGCCTGGACCTACGCATTCAGGTTGGAGAGGGCCAGACAGAGTCCAGACAGAGTCTTTCCCTCGCACCAGACCCACTGCTTCACTCCCAAGCACTCCCTGCCACCCTGCAGGTGGATGGCCAAGTCAACCATAGCCTGTAGGTCATTGGGCTTGTCACGGACCGCTAACTCGTCCTTGAGGCGTTCGGACAAACCGGACCAGAAAGCCTCTCACAATGCGGGCTCATTCCATTCGGCGTCCTTGACCAACGACCAGAACTTCACACTGTAGTCAGAGATTGACCGGGAGCCTTGCCAAAGGCCGATGAGGTATCCCAACGCCGCTGCCCCATGATTGGGTGGTCAAACACCGCCCTAAACCGATACAGGAAGTCAGTGTACGGAAGATCCTCAAAACTCCTCTGGTAGAGTGCAGCCTCAGCCCACGTTAATGCCCTACCCCGAAAGCGGCCTACAACATACGAGACCTTGGTGGCATCAGAGACAAAGGCCAAGGAGCGCCTCCGGGTGGGTGATGAGGGAGTTCCATTGCCGAGGAAGGAGGACAAAGGTTCCAGTTGGCCACAGTGGAGGTGAATGGCCCAGTCAGAGCATCCAGAGGGCAGTGGACACTTGAACGCCACCAGGGATGGAAGAGGTCTGGCTCCCGGCAGCAAGGTTAACGTTCTGTGAACCTGAAACGAGAAGCTGATTAATTTTAGACATAAGGCTGGCTACCTGATGACTAAGTAGACAATTAGTGTCTAAGAGAGTGCTGAGAAGCTTATCTTGTTGTTCTAGCCAAGCCTGCTGACGGTCTAAGGCAATACCTACGGGAAGTGGGTTGGCGGTCTGCTGATCCGAGGGTTCCATGGTGGCCAGATTATTCTGTTAGGTAATCCCAGCGGTAAACAAGCAGTGGAGCCCAAATGCAGACCAGCAGGCAGAAAACGACATAAGAGCAATAAGATATATTTATTAAAGAAGTAAAATTAACCTCAGTGACTGTAGAAAGGTTCGCCGTTGAGCGCAGGAATTTGGTAATGAACAAAGGAGAAGTGTGGCTGTGGCGTGAGGCTTGCTTCCAGGCAGTTAGTCCAACCCAAAACTAGTTGTGGAGACCCAAACAGCAGGCTGGGAGATGGACAGCATAATCCGGATGCTGGAAGGAAGGAAACTGGCTACGAGTACCAAGAAAGTGAAATGAAACCGGCAGGACAGCATAGAGAAAACAATCAGTATCTCATTAGCGAGCTAGCGCTAAATACTAAGGAGTTAGCACACAGAATAAAGCTGTAGAGACAACCGGATTACCAGCTAAGCTAAAGCTAATCGGCTAAAGCTAGGTCAGCCAGGTACCGTGTAGTCGATGGGATAATCTGGCGAGTTCTGGTAGATCGGCTGGTGAATATATGCAGGAACGATGATTGAGGATGATGAGGAGCAGCTCCGAAACGCAGGAGGCATGAAGAAGCCAGGAGCAGCAGCCAACCGATCTCTGGGAAAGCAAGCATAACATGCACATACGCTGCACTGGGAAAAACATAAACAAAGTGCTAAGGGAACGTGTAAAAATAACGAGAACAGAAAAAAGACAGAGGCAACCCAGAGCGAACACTAATAGTTCCTGACTTATACCCTATGCTGCCGGCTATGCACTGGCTCTCCCGCGAACCTGACCAGGATAACCAGACAAGGCAATGAATGAAAAATGAATGAATATTGCCACTGTGAGTTTCAGCCTTGACTTGCACTCTAGTGGATATTGCTTTTCTAGTGGATACGTTTCCAGCCACAATCAGGTCCATGTAGTTGTACATCAAGTGTAAGTGCATTCATTCATTCATTCATTCATTGACAAAAACAAATTCACCCAGATAGATGACAGATTGACATCCACCCAGATGTCGGATTGCTGCAAAACTTGGCATGCAGTTATGTATTGGGCAGATATGTAAATGATTACAGGGTCTTGCCACAAGAAGGTGTAAAAGTGCTTCTCTCACTGACCTATAAAAAGGCCCTCAGAGGCCACTTTTGGTTTGTGTACCTCTTGATGATTGTTGCCTGCTAGACAAGCCTTTCTGACGCACTAGAAGACATTTTGCTCACTTTACAGACTTTGAGAGGTGGCGCATCATTGGACTGAGAGAAGCAAGATGGCCATTGTGATGAATTGCCCGCCATTGACCTAGGAGATATTGGGAGCAGTGGTTCCATAAGAGCACACACACATATGGCGAACAGGCTCTGGATGGCACAGACAGACCACCAATAGAGAGGATTGTTTGATCTGCCGACAAGCACTAGCAGTTCCCACAGTTTTGTTGTCCACCATCCAGACACAGGTGGCACTTTCACTACTCACCCCTGTCTCCGCATGGCCCATTTCCAAGTCATGGCACCCATTATGTGTTCTGCCATTGACAGCCAGCTACCATTGCCTTCATTTGCCGTGGTATCGTGAATGAGAAACCTTGACTGCTACGGACTGAAACAGTATCATCTTAAGCAATTAATCCATTTTATTTTTGGGATCCAACGACGGTCAGTTTGAGTATAGATGCCTCATGATGAGCACTTCAATCCTGCCTTCACTGTGAAGCGACACACAGCCCCTACTGCTGTTGTGGTGATCTGGGAAACCATGTCATACAACATTCGGTCACCTCTAGTAGTGATACGAGGGGCTCTAACAGATCAGAAATATGTGCAGGATATCCTGCGGCCACGTGTTTCCTCTCATGGCTGAGCCCTATACTGATCCATACTGGCATTTTTCAGCAGATTAATGCTTGCTCACACACAGCAAGGGTTTGCCCGGTCTCTAGATTTATCATCTATTCATTCAACTTGGTGCATTATGTTTTTTTCTCAGTGAGTGTATATTGGTAGAGAAAATTATGAAACTCAGACTTCTTCATCTTGATGCCTGCAACATGCTGACCACAATGAATCATGACTCAAAGTCATTTCTCTTTGAAATCTGTAAATAGTGCAGCTGGGCCTATCCAGTGTTTGTTTAGATTCCAGACAAAAGGCAGGCAACAGTTTTATAAAATAATTGGCTGAGTTGCATATATTCAATATGTTACTTTTTTCTTAATTGTATCCATTAGAGCTTCTGTTCCTGGCATCGCATGGACATACAGCATTAAACAGGGACATTTATAACATCAAAGTGACTAACGGCCTTTGAGCCAATTATCTGGCACCTGTTTGGTATTAACGCTACCACACGAAATAATGAATGATTTCTGTTCCTGGAGCAAATGTAAAACTATCTGAATATGTAGGTCTATGTGATGTCTGTGTGATGTCTAAGTAAATGTGAGCATGAACAGATCCATTTCTGACATTAATGAGAAACAGCATTTCCTTCCATGAAAAATTCAGTGATATACATGCACTACATAGGCAAACACTTGTAGACAGCCAAAATTACATCAAATACATTAGTATGCAGTTCTGCAGTACCCTTTACTTTTCTGAGGATTTCCACTAGTTTTTTTAACATGACTGTGAGGCAGATGAATTGGAACGTAAGCATCACTGTTGGCATTCCAGTTCATCTCAAAAGTTTCTGATGGAGTTAAGGTCAGGCCTCTGAGCAAGCCAGCCAAGTTTAACTCTAAAGTTGGCCAACCATTTATTTATTGACTTAAGCTTAGCATGGAATGTTGATGAACTGACTTGTTGGGGAGACGGAAACATGAGTCACTGAGTGTTTAGCAGAATTAGTTCTTCTTTCACTGTTTGTCAACAGAGATTCCATCCCTGTGTACTTGATATTATGAACCTGTTAGCAGTCAGTGTGTTTGAAATAACAAAGATCATTAATTAGACACGTTGTCTACTTTTGCCCGTATAGTATATACTTGAAAGTTATCTCTAAATGCTATTACATGTGAAAGAAACTCATGTTTCCTCAAGAAGGATATCATGTAATTTGTGTATTTTGCACTAAACAACTGACTCACCGAACTTGTTGTTTGACCACATATTAAAATAGTGGTTTTGTCAGGGAAGTGTCAGCAGGTCATGAAAGGGGCCATGTTATGAACAGACTGCGTGATTATGATGGCATCACGGCAGAAGTAATGGAATTGGTGTAGAGTGAATGACAGTGGTTGGAAACTGTTTGTTTTCCCTTGAATCTTAACCCCCAAAATATCAGTATGTAATCATAGTCATATCCACAGATGTGTTAGATCCTCATTAGATCCTCGTTGTGTCTTTTTCACACTTAACTTACAGTTTACTGCAGATTGCTTTGTTAACTTGCTTTCTGGTACTTCTGAAGATTACTAACAATTAGTTCTGAAGGACTAATTGTTGTGACTTGGATATCAAGGATGTCAGATACAGGAACAGCCACAATGGCTGAGAGCTTGTGCACAACGCGTGAGTGTCTTTGTGCATGACAGTCACTGAAATGAATGAACATTACTATTATTAATACTGTTTCTTGGTTGATGACACTGTGCTAGTCCACCAGCATGGTGCCTGCCAGATTGTTTGGGTGCTGGGGTGTGTATTGATGAAGTATTTTTAAAGTACTTTACTACATCTACCCCACTAACATACTCCCACACTCGGCTTTGTTACTTACTTATTGATGAAGTCAGACAAGAAAAACTGTCTCAAATAAAGTAATATAATTTGGCTGTTTGTTTGGGGTCATTGGCAAGCTGTTCCAAAAATCTCACAAACAGTCCACACAGAAAAAAAAGATCAGGAAACACAGGAGTAGGGTACAGAACATTCTGGCACCACAGAGCAACAGAATTAAAACTCACTCAAGATGCGAAGCAGCCAAACAATTATCACAGAAAATAAGACAATGATAAACAGTGAAACACAGAGCAGAGCTTATATAGTGATGCAGGCAATCAGTGGTGAATTAGCAGCAGGTGTGAAGAGTGGAGCTGGAGCGCAGAGTATAATCAAGCCACGCCCAACCTGTGACACAGAGAGAGCGAGAGAGAGAGAGAGAGAGAGAGAGAGAGCACGCACAGAAGGGATGGGCACATTCTGGAAACGTGGGAAAAACTAGACAGAACAAGTTGCAACTCTTCCTTGAAAACCATTTTTAACAGGATTTTTCTGGACTGTAGATAGGTGCACCAGGGTCCGATTTTTTTTTTTTTTTTTTGATAATTCTGAGCTGGGAGCAGAGCTGGACATCCTATAATTTTGAAGAAAAGTAAGGCTGAGGCTCTTCAAGTCTTAGGAGCACTTAGTGTCCATGACTGGCCATTGTAATTCCTCAGCTTTGCCTGTTTGGTTGTGCTTATGCAAAAGAGCTTGAACAACACATCTGGAAGCATCTGTCTGCTGCAAAATTTCAGCATGGGAGAGACCTTGCTCAAGCAAGAAAATCACCTCATATCTTGTCACTGTACTCACTGTTGCCATGATGTAAGATTTTATGGTTCAACAGTTACCACCAACCACAGTCTTGCCTTTTTAGGGTGGTTGTCTCCCACCCATCTTTATTACTTAGACATAGTTTCAGCTGTTTCAGTTAATCAGTTTAGAGAAATCTGCCCACAACTGATCAGTAGCACCTGGTTTGTAGATTTTTTTAATCATCCACTGACCTATATATATATATATATATATATATATATATATATATATATATATATATATATAAAATATTTGAAAATATTTTCATATATATACATATATGTATATATTATATGTATATAGATATAGATATATATAGCTCAGTGGATATATATGTATATAGACAGATACATAATATACAGTCGTGTGAAAAAGTGTTTGCCCCCTTCCTGATTTCCTATTTTTTTTGCATGTTTGTCACACTTATGTGTTTCGGAACAGCCACAACCAGGCCTGATTACTGCCACACCTCACTTAAATAGGACCTGCCTGACAAAGTGAAGTACACCAAAAGATCCTTAAAAGCTACACATCATGCTGAGATCCAAAAGAAATTCAGGAGCAAATCAGAAAGACATTTCTTTATAAAGCCATTTCTAAAGCTTTGGGACTCCAGTGAACCACAGTGAGAGCCATTATCCACAAATGGCAAAGACATGGAACAGTGATGAACCTTCCCAGGAGTGGCTGGCTGACCAAAATTACCTCAAGAGCGCAGCGATGACTCATCCAAGAGGTCACAAAAGACCCCACAACAACATCCAAAGAACTGCAGGCCTCACTTGCCTCAGTTAAGGTCAGTGTTCATGCCTCCGCCATAAGAAACAGACTGGGCAAAAATGACCCATGATGTTCCAAGACGAAAACCACTGCTGAACAAAAAGAACATTAAAACTCGTCTCAATTTTTCTAAAACACATCTTGATGATCCCCAAGACTTTTGGGAAAACATTCTGTGGACTGGCGAGACAAAAGTTGAACTATTTGGAAGGTGTGTGTCCCATTACATCTGGTGTAAAAGTAACACAGCATTTCAGAAAAAGAACATTATAGCAACAGTAAAGTATGGTGGTGGTAGTGTGATGGTCTGGGGCTGTTTTGCTACTTCAGGACCTGGAAGACTTGCTGTGATAAATGGAACTATGGATTTCTGCTGTCTACCAAAAAAATCCTGAAGGAGAATGTCCGGCCATCTGTTTGTGACCTCAAGCTGAAACGAACTTGGGTTCTGCAGAAGGACAATGATCCAAAACACACCAGCAAGTCCACCTCTGAATGGCTGAAGAAAAACAAAATGAAGACTTGAGTGGCCTAGTCAAAGTCCTGACCTGAATCCTATTGAGATGCTGTGGCATGACCTTAAAAAGGCCGTTCATGCTCGAAAACCCTCCAATGTAGCTGAATTACAACAATTCTGCAAAGATGAGTGGCCAAAATTCCTCCACAACGCTGTAAAAGACTCACTCAAGACAATGTGCTCTTAATCAGTAACTAACTACATTTCCTGTTTTCTGTCTGAGTTGTGTTCCTGTGCCGGTTCCAGTCCCACACATGATGTTCATCCGCTTCAGCTTTGCTCAGGCTGTTTCCTTCATCGGCTCTACTCCCACCGTACTCGGGCCACACCGGGGGGCAGTGGCTCTCTCCCTCCTCTGGTTGACTGCGACGAAGCACCACGAAGGACTTTCATGCTTAGACTCAAGATCCTAGAGTGACTCTGTGTGTCAGACTACTTCATGCCGATGTGCATATTTTACATTTTATTTGAACTGTCACTCCAAGTATTATTAGTTTAGATAAATTTGTTTCGTTCTTAGATTTATAATCTATGCCGCCCAAGGAGGTTGGGTCACTTCTTGAGTCTTGGTCCTCCCAAGGTTTCTTCCTCATTCTTCCTCTTCCTCATAATCATATTTTGTCCTTGTTTGTCCACTGTCTCCTTAGGCTTGCTCAATTTTGGACTGGATGTAGATATTAAGAGATAATATAACATTATAAACTTGCTTTGAGACAACGCTCCATTGTAAAAAGCACTATATAAATAAATCTGACTTGACTCATTGCAAGTTATTGCAAACACTTGGTTGCAGTTGTTGCAGCTATGGCCTAACCAGTTATTAGGTTTAGGGGCAAGCACTTTTTCACACAGGGCCATGTAGGTTTGGATTTTTTTCTCCCTTAATAATAACACCTTTACCATACCAAGTTGACCCATCCACAGTCTGAAGAAGCTTGATCAGGAATGGTCTTATTGGAAGGGTAGCAACCAAGAAACCACTATTTCATAAAGGGAACAGGATGAAAAGGTAAAGATTTGCTAAAGCTCACAAAGATTGGAATGAAGATCTCTGAAAAAGAGTATTAAGGAGTTATGAATCCCAGATTTGAGGTCCAATCATCGAGAATCAGAAAAGGTTGGGTCAGTATGGAAAATGCATATAAAATCACACAATCTTTCTTACATTTACTTTGACATTTCATTGCAGACAGTATGAACCTGAGATATTTTGTGTTATTGTCTGGTCAACTTCATTTCATTTGTTAATAAACATCCATTCCATCATTTCAGACCGGCAACACATTCCAAAAAAAGTTGGGCCATGGGCAATTTAGAGCTAGTAATGAATTTAAAAAAACTAAATTATGACATGATTTCAAATAGGTGATGTCAATAGGTTACTGTAATCATGATTTGGTACAAAAGCAGTATCCACAAAAGGCTGAGTCTTGGATGAGCAAAGATGACCGGAGGATCTCCAGTTTGTCAACAAATGTGTAAGAAATTAATTGAAATGTTTAAATGTACAATGTACCTCACAGAAAGCTTGGAATGGATTTGCATATGTATCCCTCTACAGTGCATAATCTCATTAAGCAATTCAAGGAGTTGGGAGGAATTTCAGTTCATAAAGGCCAACGGCGCAAGCTTAAGTTGAACACCCGTCATCTTTGATCCCTCAGACGGCACTGCATCAAGAATGGTCATTCATCAATAGCTGATAGAACTGCAGTGACTGATGTGTTAGTGTGTGTTGTGCTGGTATGATTGGATTAGACACAGCAGTGCTTCTGGAGTTTTTAAACACTGTGTTCATTCATTGTCCACTCTATTAGGCATATCTGCATTATTGCTACACCTTGTACATGGAAAGTCAGAGATAGTAGCTCATCTGTTTTCGCACAGTTTGTGTTAATCATTTGTGTTAATCATCATTGCTCACAGGATGCTGCCTATAGGATGCTGGTGGCTGGACAGTTTTAGTTGGTGGACTATTTTCAGTCCAGTAGTGACAGTTGAGGTGAAGCACTGCTGTGTCTGATCCATTCAAACCAGTACAACACACTTAAAAAACACCACCACCACATCAGTGTCACTGCAGTGCTGAGAATGATCCACCACCCAAATAGAACTGAACTACACTTGAAGAACTGCAAAGTGTTTGTATATGGCTGAGTGCAGAAATATGGCGGTGGTCATAACAGTGATTGGACAGTGTGTGTGTGTGTGTGTGTGTATACACCTTACACAGAAATTGAGTCAATTTTAAAATAATCAGAACAAATAAGTGAGTCAATACACACATTGCTCAGACTTGCATGTGTGTACCTGCAAAGGAGAGAGATGCAAAGGGATGTAAGTAAGCTAAAAAGATCAGCTCCACACTATATTATCTTAAGTAATTTATTTTACTTGGCATCCATATTTTGGGACCAGCTTACTGTTCTTTATTCAAAATCTGAACTCTGGCAACCAAGTTAAATAGTGACTAAAAGGCACTGATGTTAGCGCTGACCTTTTAAAGAGCATTTGATGTATATAATGTGTATTTAACATAAATTAAGCAGGTCATGGCTACATAGGGTCATGGGTGTGCAGCATCCATGATTCCCATTTAAGGCTTGTTAACAATTTGAGGAGGCTCTGGTTTCTCTCATTATTATGATTATGTTGACACTAAAATCCTGCAGTTCAGATTACATCTAATTTTCAAGTGGTGAGATTGCTGATTGTGGTCTGTGTATAAGCTGTTCACTTGCAATTTGTGATCAGAATGAAAACATTCACACGGACTAAAATCTATTTGCCTGTAAACAAAGCCATTGTGCTGGCAACCTAAGCTCTCATCATCCCACCCATAGCTTAAGGCCCATTCACTGCCCGTGACTAACATACAGCCTTCTCATTCTAAAAAGTTTGAAATTATGAAATGAAATTATGAAATGAAATGGTGAGTCAGTCAATAAAACTAAACATCTCCAAAATGCCAGTAACTCCAAAATGTTGAGTACACCTGGTCAGCAGTGGTGAGTACCTTCCGACAGTGGTCCAAGGAGGGACAGACTATGATCTGGCAAAAGGGTTTTTTGTGATCCAAAGCTCATTGATGTGCAAGGGCAATGGAGGCTGTCCTGCATGGTCTGATCCAACAGAGACGCTACTGTGGCCCAAATCAGAGATATTGAATACTGGTTAAATATCGGCACTTGACACTGGTGCAATGGAAGAAGGTCATTTGCTTCAATGAGTTCCATTTTCTTTTGACGACTGGATGTGAGTTCATTGTTTACCCTGAGAAGTGCTGGCAAGAGTGTGAAGAACTGTTTCTTAAATGGAAGAAGTTTGGAACAACCAGGACAATTCCTAGAGCTGGCTTCCCAATCAAACTAAGTAATCAAGGAAAAAGGTCCTTGGTAAGAGAAGTTTAGGTGCTTTTTTGCAAACTACTTTAACTCTTTTACTGAGGAGTGGCTTCTGTCTGACCACGCTGCCATAAAGCCCAGATTGGTGGAGTGCTGCAGTGATGGTTGACCTTCTGGAAATTTTTTCCATCTGCACACATAATCTTTGGAGCTCAGCCAGAGTGACCATTGGGTTCTTGGTCACCTCTCGTACCAAGGCCCTTCTCCCGAATTACTTAGTTTGGTGGCGCAGCCAGCTCTAGGAAGAGTTCTGGTTGTTCAAAACATCTTCCATTTAAGTATTATGAAGGCCACTGTGCTGTTGGGAACTTTTTTTAGTGCAGCAGATATTTTTTGTAGCCTTCTCCAGATCTGAGCCTCCACAAAATCCTGTCTCTGAGCTCTACAGGCAGTTCTTTCCTCCCTCCTTATGGCTTGGTTTTTGCTCTGATATGTATTGTTAGCTGTGAGACCTTATATAGACAGTTGTGGGTCTTTCCAAATCATGTCAAATCAACTGAATTTACCACAGTGGGACCGTGGTATGGGAGGCCCCCAAAGCTAGATTTCAAGTGTCATAGCAAAGGTTCTGAATACTTCTATCCATGTGGGGGGCTTGATTTTTTATTTCAGCAAAAAGCCTCAACATACCAAAATGTGAAGTATTTCTTTACTCAAAACCACAAACACTCGTAATGAAGTTTTTATACAAGAGATAAAACTAAGATAAAAGTGTACCATCATTTACTATTGCTATACCTATATCCCTGTTTCAATGTACTCTATCAACACTAAGCAAAAAGCAGAATGAACCCATTAAGAGTTGTGTTGTATGAGATATACAATTTTACATTTTTTCAGTGCTGTTGAAATAATCACAGTTATGCATAGTGTATTCATAACTACATGTCTGTGAGCATTTTCTTGCACAACTGTGTGTAAATGTACTGTAGATTCCCCGTTGCTTTGAATATTCCTTTAGAGGGGGTAAAGCAAACAGAAACCCCTTCTTTCTCCTGTTTTAGTTGGAGGTATCAACCACCCACAATGTAACAGACTCACGCCCCTCTCTGGTTATTGGCTGCGTGTTTTTTTTTAAGATGCTGTAATGCATTTTGGGACTTCATGGGCCTGTATGGCCTAAACACAGGAAACATGTCATATAACTGCTGGGTCTTGGCACATGGATGACTGAAGGTTCATGCATTACTATCAGTCACTATCAGGGTTACTGAGTCAGGGCTGGCCTTAAAAACAGACTAATTGAAAGAGAAAATAGCTCTTATGCATGCATGCATGTGTTGTTGTGTGTCTGTCTGAGGTTAAGGGTGCTTAGAGAGGGGCTAGTAGCACTGTTCACCGCTGATTGCTTATGCAGAGTCACACAATATGTGACACCATACAGTTACACAAACACAGAATATCAGAAATAACTGGTTCATTGGAGTTTCTGCCATCAAAAGCAACATTGTACTATATGATTTTGTTTCAAATTTAGTGACTGCCTGATTTTGTTTGCAGATATTTACAGCTCCTCAATTCCCTGTTTAATAATTCATGAATGATGTAATGCACATATATAAATGGGAGGATCAAACTGTTCCCAGATCAAGGAGGATCAAAACCGATCACGTTTAGTTTTCTGCAAGCAATTCACATTTAAACAGACATATTCAGAAATATTCACCAAAACACTCAATGGTCATGATTAAATATTTCAAGTATAAACAACGGAAAGAACAAAATATGTTTTTAACTGTAGTAATCCGTTTTTCAGGATATTGGAGCCAGCATTGTGGTAGCATCAGTGAATAAGATTCATGAAAGGATCATGGTTTGACTATTTTATGGATGGAGCACACACTGTAGCTGGTATTTTGGCCCATTCCTCAATGCAGATCTCGCCTACAGCAGTGATGTTTTGGGGCTGTCGCTGGGCAACACGGACTTCACAAATTTTCTATGGGGTTGAGGTCTGGAGACTGGCTAGGCCACTCCAGGACCTTGAAATGCTTTTTACAGAGCCACTCCTTCATTGCCCAAGCGGTGTGTTTGAGATCATTGTCATGCTGGAGGACCCAGCCACGTTCCATTTTCAATGCTGTCACTGATGGAAGGAGGTTTTGGCCTTAAATCTCACGATACATGGCCCCGTTCATTCTTCCCTTAACACGGATCAGTCGTCCTGCCCCTTTTGCAGAAAAACAGCCCCAAAGCATGATGCCCAAAGCGCCCCCATGCTTCACAGTAGGTATGGTGTTCTTGGGATGCAACTCAACATCCTTTTTCCTCCAGTTGAGTTTTCCCCAAAAAGTTCTATTTTGGTTTCATCTTACCACATGATATTCTCCCAATCCTCTTCTGGATCATCCATATGCTCTCTGGCAAACTTCAGACGGGCCTGGACATGTACTGGCTTAAGCAGGGGGACAAGCCTGGCACGGCAGGATCTGAGTCCCTCTCGGCGTAGTGTGTTACTGATGGTAGCCTTTGCTACTTTGGTCCCAGCTCTCTGCAGGTCATTTATCAGGTCCCTCCGTGTAGTTCTGGGATTTTTGCTCACTGTTCTCATGATCATTTTGACCCCACGGGATGAGATCTTGCGTAGAGCTCCAGATCGAGGGAGATTATCAATGGTCTTGTATGTCTTCCATTGCTCCTACAGTTGATTTATTCACACCAACCTGCTTGCCTATTGTAGATTCACTCTTCCCAGCTTGCTGCAGGTCTACAATTTTCTTCCAGTTGTCCCTCAACAGCTCTTTGGTCTTGGCCGTAGTTGAGTTTAGAGTCTGACTGTTTGAGGTTGTGGACAGGTGTCTTTTATACAGATAACGAGGTCAAACAGGTGCCATTATTACAGGTAATGAGAGGAGGACAGAAGAGCTTCTTAAAGAAGAAGTTACAGGTCTGTGAGAGCCAGAAATCTTGCTTGTTTGTGGGTGACCAAATACTTATTTTCCACCATGATTTACAATTAAATTCTTTAAAAATCCTACAATGTGTTTTCTTGCACATTGAACTTGCACAATCAGTGACTGACTACATACTTGTTTGCCCCACTATCTCCATTTCTGGATTCGCTGTGAACTTTAAAGCCAGTGCTTTCAACAGAAGTGTCTCGCATATGTTTATACATATGTTGTCAGTCACACGGTCTTTTAAAGGCTACTATAATGTAAATATGAAGAGTATTTTCACAAGAAAACACAAGTGCAAATGATACGTAAATATGTCAGAGATACCGCTGAAAGCACAAGCAGAATGCTACCGTCTAGTCCTTAATGCCATCGTATCGGAAGCTTAAACTGTTCTACACATGCTAACCCTTTTTTAATTTATGGCCATTCAGAATAATTATAGAAAATACAGTAATATACTGTTGCGGCCCTGTCTAGGGGAAAGCTGTAACACTTAAGAGGATAGTAAGATGCACCTGATACTTTGGTTTGACAGAAGCCAAAAGTGCATTTAAAGAAAGTATCATCAACAACACAGATGTTCAGCGAGAGGAAACAGAGATGCAACAAGTGAATGTGAACCAGTTTATGTAGTTATAGGTTATAGAGAATAAACAGGAAGTGGGGGAACAAACAAAGTGGTACTACTTACAAAAGGACAGGCACATACACATACAAACACCATGTATGGCTTGTTACAAATAAGCAGTGGAAGTCATCCACACAAACACAAATAACTTTCACAAAAATGTCTCTAAACACATCAACTGAGATAGGACAGTTTTGCAGTACTGGATATCTAAATGGCAGATCAGCTAGTTAATCCAAGTTAATCTAACAATTTCTTACATGTTCATATATGATGACAAGTCATGTGATGTGCATCTCTTTGAGACAGTGATGAAGCACTTCAGAAACATGTCTAGTTTAAATTGGTCTGAATAATTGAGTCACTGCTTATGGTGCTACAATTTTACTATAGTAATAGGTATAGTCTCAGATTTGCTGGTTCCAATATGGTGCAGGCTTTGTCTTTGAGTGTGTATTGGGAAAATGCCCTATGAAGTGCAGCCAACTTTTGGAAGAACACAACAAATCTAGAGTAAACGAATTTGTGTAAATTATTCTGTCAAGAACTATTCATTTGTTGTATGAATAAGTCAAAACATCCCAAAATGAAAAACATTCGTTGAATTCGTGTTGATGCTTGTCATAATGCAGTTACACACATCACTGACATCTCTAGGAAGAGTTCAAGAATTCAGAGAAACTTGTCAACTGCCTCCCAGTAGTGTTACTTTGGGGCTGCTTTTCCATGAACCCCAGGCAGATCTCTGCCAACCGCAAGCTGGGAGAGCAGCGAGCCAAGTTCAACAGACTGGGCAGTACTGTGTTTGTGTATACACGAGATTGCATTGTGTGTGTGTGTGTGTGGGGATTCTTTGTTTATTCAACAATACTTTGTAGCAAAGCAGTCACAGCAAAAACTGCACAGCTTTTTAGCAGTGCTGCTTAAATCTTTGTGAATGGAAAACTCAATGTAGCATATTATTATTAAATATTATACTGTCAAAGTGCTGTAAAATAAAGACATTAGACAATATACAGATGAGAATCACTATGACTAAACAAATGCCTATAATATGCTTACTAGCAATGCCCTTACTCCTCTTTGTGATGCTATAATGCTACATTCCTTGTTAAGGCTTAGTTACTACTGTATGTCCCTGGTCAGCATGAACATCATTAGGGAAATGACCGAGCATATAATTCTGTCTGGAGTAAGGCTTTCTTTCCAAACAAAGGCAGCATTAGACACTGTCTGGAAGCTACGCTGAAATAGACTGCCTAAGATGATAACTATGTTTGGCATAATAATGTAGAGCCAGGTCGATTGGCTGAAAAATGATCCCTTTTACAACACTTTAAAGATCCAGTTCAAGTGTATTTCTAACATTTTAAACAACAATGAAACAGGGCTCTTGCTAACAACTTGCCAATTGATGACTTTGTCTTTCTAAATGCTGCAGTTTTTAAGGTATAATGTGAAACATTTACATGTAAACAATTTGCCAGCAGTAAGAAGGTGTAGGAATGTAAAGATATTATCCTTTCTGACCGTAACCTGCCCATATCTATTATTTGTTGATCACCCCATGTGCTATGAAGACAATCTCTTAACATGTTCTCTGTGCATTTTGTAATTTTAATCGTACTTAGTTGCTGGGTTTAATTTGGAGCCCATATTATTCATTAATTATATATCCGCTATTATTTTACCATGGCTTACACTACTGGTCAAAAGTGTTAGAACAATTTTTATCAGTTTTAATGACATTTAAGCAATTAAACAATTATTTCCAGAGAATAAGCTGAAAGGTTATCAGTAAACTGAAAGAAATTAAGCTGTTAAGGTCACCAAAAACGGAACAATAATGCAAGTTATTACTAACAAACCCTTGGTCTCTATAAAAGCAGTATTGGAACAGACTGTGTTACTACTTCCTCTGGGATAGTATTTGGACAACATTGCACTACATGGTATAATACACCCACTGTTCACTTTAGTAGGTACACCTTCTTGTTTATACACTCATTTTTCATTTTATCAGATCCACTTACCATATAGAAGCACTTTGTGCTGTACAGTTACAGACTGCAGTTAATCTGTTTCTACATACTTTGTTATTCCCCTTTACTCTGTTCTCTAATGGTCAGGACCCCCAAAAGACCGCCAGAGGTCAGGTACTATTTGGGTGGTGGATCATTTTCAGCACTGCAGTGACACTGATGTAGTGGTGGCATGTGAGTGTGTGTTTTGCTGGTATGAGTGGATCAGACACAGCAGTGCTGCTGGAGTTCACTGCGTTCACTCACTTTGTACTCTATTAGACAAATTTTATTTATTACTTTACCTTGTAGATGTAAAGTCAGAGACATTAGCTCATCTGTTGTGCAGTTTGTGTTAATCATCCTCTAATCTTTCATATCAGTGCTCAAAGGAAGCTACAGGATGCTGTTGGCTAGATATTTTGGTTGGCGGACTATTCTCAGTACAGCCATGACACTGAGGTGGTTTGAAACTCCAGCAGCACTGTTGTGTCTAATCCACTCGTACCAGCACCATCACTGCACTGAAAGTCTTTTATAGAACAGCGGCGGACACCCTCTTGTGGGTGGCAAGACCCAGTGTCTATCAGGCCACACTTGTAATCATTTCCATATCTGCCTGAGACATAAGTGCATGCCCAGTTTTGAAGCAATCCGACATTGCTATCTGCGTGCTTGATTTTTTTTTGGTCAATGAGTGTATGTACATGTATATACATGGTGGCCACTTTGATGAGTCAAAAATGTTTTAAACATTAATTCATTCATTCATTTTCTTATCTGCTTGATCCTTGACAGGGACATGGGGCAGTCTATGCCTAACCGGCGGAACAATGCTGAACAGTGCTGAACAATGGTTGAGTTATCAAGTTCAGATGATAGGAGTACTACCAGCCCCTGCTGCTAGTTTGGATTTATTAGAGACCTACCATGATGAATTGCAATGAAATGAAATTTAAATTGAGTCTGCTATTAAGTGACTAATACATGATTGTCAGTGTTATCATGATTAACAGAGTTTTAATATGTTTTATTTTTACATTATTTTCGATGTAAGATCCACCTTTTTTGATGGAATCTGTCAAATCATTGCAGAATCTTACAACGACTCAGTTTTGTAGCCTGATGCAAAACTGAGAGGCCACAAATGTTACTAAAATTAGACAGACTAAACAGTTAAATGAGCTGGCACTTCGTGATTTATTGAGGGAAAATCACTGAGCGAATATATTCCAGCTACATGAAAGGAACAGCAAAAAGTCCAATTTACAGCCCCAAATCAGAAAAAGTTGGGATGATATGGAACATGCAAATAAAAAATATATGTATGATTCCTTACATTTCCTTTTAGTTTTATTTCATTGCAGAAAGTATAAACCCAAGATATTTTTATATATACCCAAGTTTTTTCTGGTCAATTTCATTTAATTTGTTAATAAACCATCCAGAGTGTTCAGCAACATGTCCAAAAGCCAGGCTCTTTCATAGTATGGGGTTTCCATACCATTCCAACTTTTTGTTATGCAAATATGTTTTAATATAGCTCATTCTCAGTAATATTGGTTTAATTGCAAAAGAGTGTTAGGCAGTACCACAAAGAGACATTGTAACACAACACAACGAAACAAAAGAAAAATACAATTTGTTTTGATTTGTTTCGTTTTTTTTCGAATTGCAGAAAAACAACGGTAGAACTCAGGGATATGTTTAATAGTGAAACTAAGGGTGTACTCTCACTAGGCACGGTTGCCTGCACTCACACTAGCCTCACACAGAAACGCGCTCCAGCGTGCTTTCGTCATGCTTTCGTCATCACCATGCTTGCTCGCGCAGCACACATCATGGTTGTATATATGATCGGGTAATCACATACGTTTATGCCGTTCTTTGCTTTCGTTTGTGTGCGCTGTGCAGCTGCCTCCGTAAGCACCAGATGCCGAAAAATAGTTCATCATCAGTACATTTATTATAAGGCTTATTAGAGCTGTGTGTCAGCGCGCAAAGAGAAATAAAAAAAGTCACATAGTAAGTACAAGCATAAAGTCCGCTGTACAGCCGAAATACAGCGCATCGCATAATCAATGCACCTTATTATAAAGCTTAATCGGGCTTTGAGTCAGCGCCAACAAAGAGAAATAAAAAAGCCATGTATAAGTATAAGCATAGAATGCGATGTGCAGTGCGAGAAGCCGAAATACAGCGCATCGCATAATCAATGCACCTTATTATAAGGCTTATTAGAGCTGTGTGTCAGCGCGAACAAAGAGAAACAAAAAAGTCACATATTAAATACATATTAAATACAAGCAGGAAGTTCGCTGTACAGCACAATAAGCCAAAATACAGCCCGTCGCATAATCAATGCACCTTATTATAAGGCTTATTAGGGCTGTGTGTCAGCGCGAACAAAGAGAAATAACAAAGCCCTGTATAAGCAGAGAGTCTGATGTGCAGCATAAGAATTCGGAACACAGTGTGCTGCATTATCAATGCATTTATTATAAGACGTATTAGGGCTGTGTGTCAGCGCGAACAAAACGAAACCAAAGAAAGGCACAGAAGTATGTTATTACCTGATCACATATGTACAACAATGAAGTGCGCTGTGCTGTGTGGGCGTGTCTGTGATGATGAAAGCGTGCCGGAGTGCGATTGAACTCACACTGCAAATGTACGGTGCTGGAGTCCAGCGAACCGCGCTCCGGCCCACCTATTTCAAGCAGGCCCGAGTGCAATTCGTGAATCGGTCCCCGGCGCAATTGGGAGCACTCACACTAGCCAAACGTACCGCGCTCAGGCACCAAACGCACTCGGGCACCAAACGCGCCCTGGCGCGGTTCGAATTGCCTAGTGTGAGTACAAGAGTCAAGTCAAGTCAGGTCAGATCTATTTATATAGCACTTTTTACAATGGAGCATTGTCTCAAAGCAACTTTACAAGTTTAAATTATCTCCTAATATCTACGTCCAATCCCAAATTGAGCAAGCCTAGGGTGACAGTGGCAAGGAAAAACTCCCTAAATGTTATGAGGAAGAAACCTTGGGAGGACTAAGACTCAAAAAGGGACCCAACCTCCTTTGGCGGCATAGATGATAAATCTAAGAATGAAACTAAAGTCATGGAGTCTTACTTCAAATAAAATGTAAAATATGCACATCGGCATTAAGTGGTCCGGGTATGGTGGGACTGGGGCTGATGACGGAAGCAGCTTGAGTGAAGCTGCAGCGGATGAACATCATGTGTGGGGCTGGAACTGGTACCGGAACACAGCTCTGAGAGAAAACAGAAAATGTAATTAGTTATTGATTAAGAGCACTGTGTCTATTAACAATCACTGATACCATGTGTAGCATGAGACCCTGGCAGAATTAGCTATAGCAGGATAGCTAGAAAGAGGAAAACTGGTAATCCCAAAGAGGGATCACATGAGACATCGGCAACCCCACGGGAGGCAGAAGACAGCAACATAACTTCTCTGATCACCATAAGGCTCTTTGACTATGAACCCCCAGCTCTGCCCTTATTCTAAGGCAAGGATGCATGATCAAGATCAAGACACCGAAGCCCAGATCAGCCAGACCGCCCACCCGACACTCCTGCTAACGACGAGGCAGGCAGGCCAGATATGACTCCAGACTCTGGCCCCAGTGACTCAAGCCATGCATCCCCAGTCTATTCAAAAGCCTGTGTAAATAAGTATGTCTTTAGCCTAGACTTAAAATTTTGGAGAGTGTCTGAGTCTCGAATGAAAGTGGGAAGTTTATTCCATAGTTGGGGGGCCATGTATGAGAGAGCCTTTCCCCCTCCTGAGATTTTTTTAAATTCTAGAAACTAAAAGAAGTCCTGCAACCTGCGAACGAAGTAGACGAGCTGGATTGTAAAACTCTTAAGAGTTCACTCAGTTAATATGGGGCCAGGCCATGTAGAGCTTTATAAGTTATAAGAAGTATTTTGTAATCAATGCGGAATTTAACTGGTAACCAGTGTAGTGAAGATAGAACAGGAGTGATATGATCAAATTTTCTAGTTCGAGTTAGCACTCGGGTGGCTGCATTCTGCACTAATTGAAGTTTATTTATAGATTTTCTAGAGCATCCAGTAAGTAAGGCATTACAGTAATCCAACCTTGAGGTAATAAATGCATGAACCAGTTTCTCTGCATCATTAAAAGAGAGGATATTTCTAAGTTTAGCGATATTATGTAATTGACAGAAAGCAATTCGAGTGATGTTGCTAATGTGTGCATCAAAGGAGAGATCTGAATCAAATATGACACCTTTAAGTTTTTTACAGATGGACTGGGAAATCCTGAATAGCCATATAGATTTAGGATAGATGTAGCCAACCTGTCTCTCACAGCCTTGGGTCCCACTAATAGAACCTCAGTTTTATCTGAGTTAAGTAAGAGAAAATTAAATGACATCCAATCTTTTATTTCCTTTACACAGTCCTTAGTTTTGTTGATTGTAAGGCTGTCATTTGGTTTGGATGATAAGTACAGCTGTGTATCATCTGCATAGCAGTGGAAACTAATGCCATGTTTACGAAAACTAGCCTAGTGGCAGCATGTACAGAGAGATAAAACAGCCAAGCACTTACCCCTGAGGCACACCAACTTCACTTTTGAGAGCTTAGACCTTAGATTATTTATGTGAACAAACTGGTACCGGTCGGTTAAGTAGGATTTAAACCAAGAAAGTGCTAATCCCTTAATACCTACAGTATTTTCTAGTCTGTTTAGTAAAACATCATGATCTATAGTGTCAAATGCTGCACTTAAATCTAACAGAACAAGAAAACAAACACATCCCTTACCTGAGGACATTAACAAGTCATTTAGTACCCTAATTAATGCTGTTTCAGTACTATGATGGGGCCTGAAGCCAGACTGAAATGTTTCATAAATTTCATTCCTTTGGAGGTAACTGCAGAGCTGCTGATAGACGGCTTTTTCTTTAAAAGTGTATATGATTATACTGAGTCCAATTCATGTTCACATTATTCATTTAATCATCTTCAGGTTTTGTCTGATGGTGCCCACTTTTTCTTTTAAGGATTTCAATAGTGATTTGGCAGTTCATCATATGAACAACAAACAGGACCATAATGAGGTTTGTATTGAGGCTAGAGGGTGAGTAACCCTCATAAGAAGGAGCTACAGTGGTGCTTAAAAGTTTGTGAACCCTTTAGAATTTTCTTGATTTCTGCATAAATATGACCTAAAACATCATCAGATTTTCGCACAAGTCCTAAAAGTAGATAAAGAGAACCCAGTTAAACAAATGAGCCAAAAATATTATGCTTGGTCATTTATTTATTTGAGGAAAATTATCAAATATTACATATTAGTCAGTGTGTGAAAAGTATGTGAACCTTTGCTTTCAGTATCTGGGGTGACCATAACATCGAACACCTTTATTTTTCACTTTTATTATATTAATTTGAGCCTCTTGGTCCAACGGCCGTGAAACAGTCGTGGGTTGCTTGAGTTCCATAGAGTTTTATTGGTACAGTGGTACAAGGTTATCATATTTGACTGTTGTGCCACCTGAGCACCTTCAAATAATTTACTCATAATATCAGTGTTAACACCACATTAGAAAACATAACATAATATGACTGGAATTCTCTCCTTAGTATGAATTTCTAGTTTAAAATAGATATAAATTATATTTTCTTAAAAGCCCAGTTGTAGGAACTAATAGCAGAAGCTGTTGCAGCCTATTTGATAAAAAAAAGATATTTACTGACTTGAGGGACATATATTGCAATGAAAAGTGAAAATTATCATCAGCTTTGTTGTGAAAACATGATAGTGTGCTTGTCTGTGTTACATCACCACTCCAAACAAAGCAGTCAGACATTAAAAGTTGCCCATGCATCTAGACATAACAAGGCGGGCCAATATAATCAGTTTTACTTACTTTGATGATAAAAGTTGGCTTATGATGATTCCCTTTTGGCTGAATAACACAAGGCGTTTTTTTTATCATTACTGCAAATCTGTCCAAAATACTGTTTGTAGTGTATCCTAGAAACACCCAAACATGATAGGTCTTCTTGTGGTCACTTCTCTCACACATTCTGCTATTGTGTCTGACTTTTCACAGATGTTCCTACTAATCAGACACTGTAATTGCATTCTAAGCAATGGATCCTAACTCCAGAAACTCAGACCTGATTTCTGAGATTAGGATTACTTTTAAAATAGAGTTTCCCTTGTACAACAATTCTAGACATATATATTATTTCTGATGTTTTTATTTTAAATATTTGTCATATGACAAGACTTGGATAGCATGCTGCAGTTAGTTTCCAGAGAATGACATTCTGTGGAAGTCACCTTCTGTTATCTGACTGATTCACGCACAAGCATGAACATTGCCGTCACAGTGCGTGGACAGAGATAAATAATTTCATCACTAGACCAGGAACATGAGAAAAATCGCATACTTTACTGAGCCAAAATTTCTTAATACTGGAAATCATCATAATTATCCATAATTTACAAAGTAATTTCCCGCATATTCTTGACTACCATTCAAGTTACAGATTCTCTGAATCATGACACATCTGATCTGATGATAAGTCAGTATAGAAAGAACAGCAGAAGACATCACCATATGGTTTAATACACAAATGTAGCTACAACTAGTGCTTCTCCTGGTAGAGTGGTTTGTGGGCATACTCTTCTATGACCCTTGGATGTTATAACTTTTATATTAGGTGGTCAAACATAGACGGGGCTGTTTATCTTTGCCAGCAATAAACAGCACAGCCAGGATGAACGTGGGTCAGAAAAAGGAGAGGTGAATGGCTAAAAATGGACAGTGGCAGATATGTTTTATGCAGTCTCTTTCCTTTCTCTTCTCACTTCTCCATAGTTTACAGAAAAATATGCCACATAGTCCTGACTCAATTCTGAGTTCTAGTTTAATGCTCCAGCTAATATGAACCATGCTGCACTTAACAAATTTTCTCTCATGTGAGCTTTATTACTTTGCTTTATTTATAATTAGTGGTGTTAGGGTGGTATGTGGCAGGCTTGTTTCATATAGTCCCTCTCCTTTAGACAGCTCTTATTTATACATAAGCCACATATAGGTGGCTATACATATAGCTGTAAATCAAAAGAGGTCTTTTAGAGCCCACTTCATAATTTCACCTCTCTGTAATGTGTTTGCTTAAGAACGTTAAGACCATGAAATGTTGCTGTCTATGTACATGTAATCCACTTTTTTTATGGTTCATGTTTTATCATATATACAGTCTGTTCCATTTTTACAACAGGAAATATGCACTGATTTGCAGCATAGCTATTTGCCTTGAAATGTCTTACACTGAATTACCAGGAAGTCTGATTCTGAGAGTCTAGTAATACCTCCACTGGGGCTACAGGCATCAGACCCCACCGACATATCTGTCTGATTCATGACTAATGTTTCTAGGCTTCATTCTTTACAAGTAGTATTATTTTTAGTAGTAAGTCATTTAGATTTACGTCTGGTGAGCTATACTTTTTTTTTGAGCTGTGCTGTGGGACTACAGCAAGCCCAATTAATTGCAGGGTGGGGGTTACTACAACATTGCAATACAGTATAGAACATCTGCTGTCAATACAACCACAACCATAGAAAATAAACAAAGCTTTCTCTTGTTCTGTGGGACTTTTTGTGAGACATGAAAAATGAACTGGACCATTTTAGTGTCTGGAAAGTATACATATTGATTGCAAGGAGTAAATTAGCAAATGTTTATTTATTTCAAAGACATGAATGAAGACCGCTGAGCTGAGGATTTGGCTTTTGGTCATCAATCCTGTCGGCTGTAACCAAAATAATCCATCATTTAACCTAAAACTGAGGAAAGGATGTCCCATAACTGAGCAGTGTATGACCTGTATTGCTTTGAAAGTTGAACATTTGGGGTTTATGACATGGTGATTAGCATAAATTCATGAACTTAAAATATGTTCACAGGTCAGCTTCAGATCAAGGTGATAAGTGAGTGTCCTTTATAGTCTACTGTCTAACACGTTCCTGAACCTTGTGGAACTCAAGATTTGACAGAAGTGTAGGCGGGTGGGTTTATCATCTTCTGATTCATCCTCATTCATCAACTTAGGCCATATATTAAGTTAAGCGTGTGAGGAAAAGTTAGTGGAGACTTACTTTACAAAAGACAGAAATAGGTACTTAGAGAACTCAATTGTTTGCAATGTACTTTCCACTTTTATGATTAGCAAAGGTTATCATAAGTCTCAATGGGAATCTAAGCAAGACTGGTAGACTGGTAGAACAACCTACACATGATGCCCAGGTGTGTCTGGTTTCCCTCAGAAAAATAAGCTACCACAAAGCATCATTAAAAGTAACCTTTGGACCTTGAGAAAGAGTTGCCATTTCCTAATAGTGAAGCAACATGCACAGCAGTTATCCACTTGGCTTCTATTATCCAATTTACGTGTGTAATTGGATTTCATAATTAAATGTGTAACACTGGTTGGGTTTTTTTATGGGCAATTTTTTAAGCAATAACTGAAGCTCTTGATGTGTATGAATATATGCACTGTATCACTTCCACATAATTGGCTAAAAGCAAGAAATGCAAGTATATGAAACAAAATATTTCAAAATATTTTGTGCTGTACGAGTGGTGGTCTGAATTTAAAGAGAAATAATTATTGAAAAATGTAGATACTTTGCCCAACTGCAATATGAATGTATGTACATGTTACTAAGAGCTTGATCTTGTTGATTTATTTTTTAAGATTTTTTATAATTTCTCTTCTGAAAAGCGGAAGGTGACTCTAGTACTCTCAAGTATTTGCATAAACCTTTCAAGAGTGCCATTTTTTAAACTTTGTTGGCTATGTCACTGTCTAAAATTAAAATACCTTTAGTACATATTAAGTAATTTAGCATTTCTGGTTGCAGCAAAGCTTTTACAGCTGACATCAGTTAATTGTTCAATTTACTGCAGACCTTTAAGTTTTAGCAGTTCCTTCTGGTGGCCAATGAAGAATCTACTGAGGGAGTGTTTGACTGCTTTTGAAATGTCGAGACATTTCTCAAGAGTGTGCTCATTGTTAATGAGTGTTGTTTGTATCTTGTAAAATCACTGTCACGTGCGTATAGGAACGGAGATTCCAATTAAACTGAGGTTTATTTACAATAAATAGTACACAACATAAAAGTCCATCAAAGAAAGGGCAACACAACTAACAAAAGAGTGAAGATACAAACTAAGGACGTGGACAGAAATAAAGGAACGATGAGACGCTCAGGCATACCATTAAGCTAACAAGTAGCATGGTGAACGCAGACATAAACAAAGGGCTTATAGACATGCCAGATAAACACCGTAACGCAGCCGTGAATGTACACAAAAGAGCCACGTAACGCTCAAGCATACCGTGGGCCTAAAGTGGAGGATGTCGACAGAGAACGGAGGTGAGAGACAGGCTTAATCCACAAACAAACCGAGATTTGAAACAGCAGTAATCCAGAAACACAAGGGGCTGCACAGGCTAGGCGCACGCTGACCTCGGACATGACCGAGACAATACTACACAAAGTGTGTAAGTTCCAGCCGAGCTTATATAAGTCAAATAAGCTCATTCATGTTTGTGATACAGAGTGGGGCTCCGAATTGGTCCGCGGGACCCACATGACCCAGTGGAGCAAGCGAGAAGCAAGCGAGAGAAAAACCAGGGCGAGTCTGTGGGGCATGACATACCCCCACCAAGGAGTCCGAGACAGAGCCAGGACTCCTTACCAAATGGCCATTTAGAATCTTTTCGTTCTCTGGTGGTTTAGTCTCTGGACGACGTCTGGGCAGATTCTGGCTGGCATCCGGCGGTTGGTGAGTGAAGGTTCACCATGTTCACCACGCTACTTGTTAGCTTAGCAGTACGCATTCACCACGATACTTGTTAGCTGACTTGTTAGTGTTACCTTGTCACTGACTCTGGCATGGAATTCATTATCTCGGCCGACTATTTAATGGAAGTCGCACCTGCGACTGACTCTGGAGCAAAAGTCGCCTCTGCTCTGAGACATGGGCTGACTTGACATTCTGTGGGACAGGCACCAACTTGACAATCTTTGGGACAGGCGCCAATTTGACAATCTTTGGGACAGGCGCCGATTTGACAGGGCGCCGACTTGACAGACCCTATGACGGGCGCCAACCTGACTGTTTCTGGAACAAGTGCTGACTGAACAGTCTCTGAGACAGGCACCGTTTTGACTGACTGTGGTATACGCTCCTACCACCACCATGTTTCACAAATGGGATAAGGTTCTTATACTGGAATACAGTGTTTTCCTTTCTCCATACGTAATGCTTTTCTTTTAAACCAAAAAGTTCTATTTTGGTCTCATCCATCCACAAAACATTCTTCCAATAGCCTTCTGGCTTGTCCACGTGATCTTTAGCAAACTGCAGACGAGCAGCAATGTACTTTTTAAAAAGCAGTGGCTTTCTCCTTGAAACCCTGCCATTGTTGTTCAGTGTTCTTCTGGTGGTGGTTATCCAATGTGAGAGAGGCCTTCAGGTGATTAGAAGTTACCCTGGGGTCCTTTATGACCTCACCAACTATTACACGCCTTGCTCTTGGAGTGATCTTTGATGGTCGACCATTCCTGGGGAGAATTACAATGGTCTTGAATTTCCTCCATTTGTACACAATCTGTCTGACTGTGGGTTGTTGATGTCCAAACTCTTTAGAGATGGTTTTGTAACCATTTCCAGCCTGATGAGCATCAACAACTCTTTTTCTGAGTTCCTCAGAAATCTCCTTTGTTGAAGGCTGTTTACGGAATGTTGCGATGGACTGCATTCAGGGCAACCTCCATTTTTAAATATACTTGGACACAGGTAGCCACATAAACAACAGATCATCATGCTAAAAATGGAAAAAACACAGACAAATGAACTGAGATTCAAGTCTGATTTATTGAACCTATATGTGATGGAAGAGGTACTTACATCACTTCAGCATCACTTCAGCAATCCTATTGGCAGTGCGAATGCAAGCCAAAAAAGGTTGACAAGGAACAAATGTAGTTCTCGGGAGAGCTCTCTCCAAAAAAGTAGTTCCTCCCAAATTACTCCTTAGCACTGTTTGGTGCGAAAATGTCTAATACGTCACAAGCCAGAAATCACAAAAAGAATATTGCTTTGTTTAGTTGTAGCAGTAGTACATTATATGTTTACACTGAATAATGTCCATATCCTGAAGTGTGTGTGTGTGTGTGTGTGTGTGTGTGTGTGTGTGCGCGCGCGGGGGGGTTTGGACAGTGCTTACTTTGTATATCTATTTGAAACTAAGCATTTTCTTCCCCACAAAAGAAAAAAAACTTGATGTGGTTAGTGATTATGTTATATGACACAGAGGAAATTGAGATCTAGAGGCAAGTGAGAGGCAAGAGTCTTAACATGATCCAGGACAGGATGTGGGCTTTGTCTAAAGTGTGCATAATGTAAGCTAACTCTTAACCCCCTTCCATGTGGAAGCACTGATGAACCAGGGCTTTTTATCAGAGACCAGCTCACGACTGAGCTGTGCATGCTTCAGACTGTGACGTTAAATGATGTTAGTCACACGGCTGGAAATCTTGTGGGTGGACCACCAGAGTACTTGGGATGGTGTATAAAGTAATGAATCATTTCAGCAGACATGGTGTAATACATGCCTCCCTTCCTTGTTCTTGCTGGGTGTTTCCCCATCTTTAATGAAGTTCATTGCTTATGACTCTGCTCATTCTCCGGTTTCTCACCCAGCTTTCCCGCATATTTTCAAATGGTGATGGAAGGCATACTTCACACCATCAGAAGACATCTTGGCACCCACTTATTCACTTGTGGACTATGATAATTTTAGCTTTGCTTTAGCATTATATCATACTAACTATATTATAGCATTATATTAATATGTGATATATACTCACTGAGCATTTTAATAGGAACAAATAAAGTATGGCAGTACATTGTACACCTATTCTTGCATTTACATTTACATTTATAGCATTTAGCAGACACCCTTATCCAGAGTGACTTACAGTTGGTACAGTCTTACAATCCAAGCAATTGTAGGTTAAGGGTCTTGCTCAAGGACCCAACAGTGGCAGCTTGGCAGAAGTGGGATTTGAACCCTGGACCTTCTAGTCCATAGTCCAGTACCTTACCCGCTAGGCTACCACAGTCCCATTGCATGCAATTACAAGCTCATAATCAGCCAGTCACACGGCAGCAGCGCAATGCAGAAAATCATGAAGAAACGGCCCAGAAGGTTCAACTCAAATTTTTGGGGTTTGGGGGGTGGGGGTGGTTTGGGTATATCTTAGTGATTTTGACAGTGGAATGAATTTTGGTGTCACATGGGCAGTGGTAGTTCTAGACCATTTCAACTGGTAGGCCCAGTCTAGCGCCAGTGGTTTTCTTAGAGGAACCAATTACATTCTAGTTCACATTAGTGTGCCGCTTTGTCGCTGTGTGTTCACAGAAGTGAAGAGATTCACGCCTAATTTAGGGGGGCCGTAGGGGTCCAAGTGTGTTGTGACAGGGCACTGGCCCCCTTCGCCCCCCCAGAACCGCCAGTGCACATGGGCTGGTTTCAGTATTCAAAAAGTCCCTGTCTAAAGTTTACTCAGAAATTAAACGCATCCACTGAGCAGCAGTTCTGCGAAACAGAAATGCCCTGTTGATGAGACAGGTCAACAGAGAATGGCCAGAGAGGTTTGAGCTGACAAAGGCCATGGTAAACCAGATTACCACTCTGTATGATTGTCTTGAGCAGTAAAGCATCTCAGAATGCACAGCCCTTCAAACCTTGAGGCGGATGAGCAACAATAGCAAAAAACCATATTGACTCCCATTTCTGTTGGCTTAGAACAAAAAAAACTGAGGCTGCAGTTGGCACAGAATCACCAAAACTGGACAGTTGAAGATGGAAAGACATGGTGATGATTTGGTGATGAATTTCGTCTGAGACATACATATGACCTGCCTTATATCAACATCCCAAGCTCATGGATTTGGTGTAATGGTGTGAAGTATGTTTTCATGGCACACTTTCTGCCATGATCAATCATCACTTTCTTAGTGAGTGTATATGACAATGTTATATTGTGTTTCAACTTATTTAGTGTTTTCACTTACATGGAGCAATTAACATGTGCCAAACAGGGCAGCTACTCAGAAGGTAAATCAGTCACCAAAGTAGAAAGCTACTTAATGTTCACATACAGTAATTTGCAGAACCTCTGTGCATTGATCATTGGATGTACAAATTTATTTATAGAGCACTTTTCAAAATGGAGCATTGTCACAAAGCAGCTTTACAAATATCTATGCTCAAAGCCCTTACTGAGCAAGCCTGGGGCAACAGTGGCTAGGAAAAACTTGCTAAATGTTATAAGGAAGAAACCTTGGTAGCACCAAGACTCAAAAAGGGACCCAACCTCCTGATGACATGGGTAAGAATTAAACTAAGTTACTTAATTATTAAGTTTATAGTAATAGTTATAAAAACAGAAGCTAAATATAAAAAAATTAAGTGTGAGAACTGACTTGCTGTGTCATCCATTCTGCTGATTCTATCTGACAGTCTGGGTTGCCCTTGGTCAGGTGTTGCAGCATCTGAATTTCGTAAGGGTGCCATTTATGGTTAGACAAAACTTGCTGAATTGGAGGACATAACCCCACAATCCAGAGAAAGACAGTGAGTGCAGGGTCTTCTTGAATGAAGCCAGAACAGCAGTTGCTCTTGGTACAGCTGTAGCAGTTTTTGGTAGTTCAGGTTTCAGTTTATTGATGACAGAACCTGTTTCTCTGATTTTGGCAAGAAGTTTTGGCAACTGCACTGTGGATAATGGGAGGACTCAGGGTGGCACTAAATGTTCGGTGATTACTTTGTTCCGTAGAATTGAGGACAATTTCGACCTGTTCTGCTTGGGATAATACCATCTTTCACATTGCCTGCATAGAAGAAAAATCACTCTTTGTACATGAGAATGAATAAGTATGTTAGCATGAAGCATTCCATTGTTGGCGACATTCAAGACAGCCACCATGTTGGTGACATGGAGTAATGGAGTAACAAGTTTCCCCGTTCCCCTACAGATTGAGTCTAAAATTCAGTGTTTAAAATTTATATGGGTGTTTCCCTACTTTTGAGACACCCAGTATATGTTTATGTATAATGCCCTTTGGAACATTACTTACTTTTGCAGTTTTTGCTTTGGATCTCACAGATCATAATTGTCCAACCCTTTTTATAGTTGATAAATCCTTTTACTTATATTGGTTAATCATCCCTGTATAACTTACCTGTGCAGCTGTTTGTCAAACTATCTATTTCATGCATCCTTCCTATTATTTTATGCACCTCCTGTCTATGAATGGGTGGTTGGAGGTAGAGCAGCAGTCAGTTCTGCAGAACATGAGTGTGTCCATGAGTATGTTCTTCTCACATCCTGTTTGGCCTCATGGGGATTTTGTAGTTCCACATCAGGCTTGACCTGACCCTGAACGCTCACCGCAGTTTCTCAGGATCTCCCATCATTCACTGACAGGGTGCAACCCCCCTCCATCCTGGCATCATGCCTGAGGTCTTGTGGAAGGTACTCTGTGGATCAAATTTCATTTTGGGGTTTGTTTTAGGCTAGGCTTGTTACAGTGTCACGGTAACGTGGTTAGTCAAACTGTATGACTCTACTACTTTGTATCACTGCTGTAAAGAGTTTTCAGTTTATGTTTCAGCTCTTCTAGTAAGTTCCTACAACACAGTTTGTTATAAATATCTCTGAAAAAAACAACCTGCCTTAAGGTCACCCCTAAACCTGGGACAAACATCTGTTATTCTCACCTCAGTGAAATAACAGGGACATCTGGCACCTTGACATCTATTTCATTTCAGGCCTGAATTCCAAAATAAGTTGGGATGGGGCAATTTATGGCTAGTGATGTAAAATAGATAAAAATAATGATGCCAAACAGGTGATGTCAACAATTGATTATAATCATGATTTGGTACAAAAGCAGTATCCATAAAAGGCTGAGTCTCTGAGGAGCAAAGATGGATTTCCAGTGTGTCAACAAATGTTTGAGAAAATTATTGAAATATTTACAAACAATGTTCCTCAAAGAAAGATTGGAAGGGATTTACATATTTCTCTCTCCACAGTACATAATATAATTAAATGCTTATATAATCTCCGTTTCTACAGATGGCACTGCATCAAGAACCACAATTTTTGAATAGTGGATATAACCACATGGGCTAGGGATTACTTTATCAAACCTTTATCAAGAACTACAATATGGAGTATTGTATTCATAAATGCCACTTAAAATGTTACTGTGCAAAAAAGGAGCCTTATGTTTTCCAGGTCCATAAGCGGCATTGAGGCATCTGGGATGGACCATCAAACAGTGGAAACGTGTATTGTGGTCAGACCAATCAGTATTGCAAATGCAGGCTGTGTGTTCCAGACCAAAGACGAAAAGGACCATCCAGACTGTTATCAGCAACAAGTCCAAAAGGCAAGTTCTGTCATGGTATGGGGTTGTGTCAGTTCCCTTGGCAAAGGTCATTTACATTTCTGTGATAGCAACATTAATGCAGAAAAGTACACGGAGATTTTAGAACAACAATAATTCATTCAAGACAACATCTTTTCCAGGGATGTCCATGCATATTTCAACAAGACAATGCATAACAAGCCAAATATGAAAAAAACAGGACTGAAATATGTAAATTCCTTCCAATGTTTCTTTTAGGAACATTGTTTTAAAACATTTCAATAATTTTCTCACACATTTGTTGACCACTGGAAATCCTCTGCCCATCTTTGCTCCTAAAAAAGTCAGCCTTAGGTGGATGCTACTTTTGTAGCAAATCATGATTATAATCACCTGTTGACATTACCTATTTGACATCACATCATAAATTTAGTTTTTTGTCCTCATTACTAGCCATACATTGTCCCTGCCCCATCTTTTTTGGAATGTGTTGCAGGCCTGAAATGCAGGAATGGATGTTTTTTTAACAAATAAAATGAAGCTGATCAGACAAAACAATTAAATGTCGTGGGTTCATACTGTCTGAAGTTAAATAAAAGTCACAGCACATGTAAGGAGCACTGCATTTTTTTATATTTGCATTTTCCATACTGTCTTCTGATTTGGGGTTGTAGATTCTGTGGCATTATGTTATGAGTATTTACATATGTCTATAGATAGGCTGGTCAGACTCTGGTAACTGTCATCAGTCTCTACTTGCTCCATGGGAAAACTGATGTCTTTTGGTCATGATTTCCGGTTTTCCATTGATAAGTTACACATGTCTGTGGTGATACAAATGTAGGCAGGATGCTTGACGCATACATATACCAGGGGGTTTTGAGTCCAGTGTGGTCCAGTAACCAAGTCATTGGTCACCCTGAGTGAGAGAGAGATCGGGAGAAAAAAGATTCCTCTCTACCTTCTGATTTTTGATTTACCTTTGATTATGCGCTTAACAAAATGATATACTTAAATGTTTTATAGTGGTGCTTAAAGGTTTGTGAACCCTTTCGAATTTTCTATGTTTCTGCATATATTTGACCTAAATGTAATCAGATTACTTGTCCTAAAAGTAGATTAAGAAAACCCAACTGACCAAATGAGAATACTAAAATTATACTTGGTCATGTATTTTTTAAGGAAAATAATCCAGTATTACATATACAGTATGTGAGAGGCAAATGTATGTGAACATTGGCAATTAATTTGAAGGTGATAGTCAGGTGTTTCCAGTCCAATTGGATGACAATTTACTTGTTATTGGGCACACTCTCTGATTTAAAGAACAGGGATCTTCAAACATGTTATGGTATAGAAAAAAGCTTTCTGAGTAACTCAGAATATGAGTTGCTGAACAGAAAGCACAGAAATGTCAGTATGCTTATCTTTCTGTATCAAACCAATTCTGGCAAGCAAAACTAACAATCTAGACCGTATTTACAAAGTTCCCATACTGACCCCACTTATCTTTGTCAAGGTCGCAGAAGGGGTTCCAAACTTATCCCTAAAATCACTGGGGGCCTCTTTATTTTAGTGTCTGTTTAGCCTTGTAACTACATACAGTCAGGAAACAAAAGTCTTTATTTTGCACAAAAAAAAAAAAGACTTTTGTTTTGAGTCCATGCCAGCTTGAGTGTACACTGTCACTAGTGAAAAAAAACTGACATCTATGTAAAGGTTAAAAAAGACTGAATTCTGAGCCAAGGTCCTTAAAAGCAGTGAGATGATGTTACCACTCAGATGAATTAAGTGTGCAGTATCTGCACTCTGCAGTGTGAGAGTGTGGATTGCAGGGCAGTTGTGGATTACTTTCTATTTGAGAAATAGTTTTTGTTGTGGTAAGAAGATATACTGTGGAGAAAGAAATAAAAACTGCGTCTGTGAGTCTGTCACACCAGAGTTAAATATGTTTGTTTCTCACAGCCTTGTGAATGTTTCACAGTGTTCTACTCACTTAAATACCTGCTTGTGTTGTAAATAAAACAGGAGATACATTGTGCTTCACATAAAATAATTCATGTGTGTTGGGGGGAGAGAGAGAGAGAGAGAGAGAGAGAGAGAGAGAGAGAGTGAGCACTCTGAATGAGGAGGGTCTGAGCGAATCAACACGCTGAATGAAGTGAAATGAGACTCTACCTATCTTAAATGGTAAACCAAATACATAATCAATGACATGTGCCAGTCAATGTTGATATTAAATAAATCAACAAATGGGAAAAACTGCAGTATCTTGACTATTTAGTCAAAACTGATACACTTCAGTATCCCATACAGCATTGCTAAATATGGTGTATGATATGGTGTTTGGACAACATTCAGACAGCATAATGTGCAATTTCACAAAACATATCGTGGATATAAAGCAACACAGAACTGTAATTTATTTTTCAAAAACTCAACAGTAACGTTTAAAGTGGCATTTGTGAATGTAACTCTGTATTGTAGTGCTAGACAAAAAAGCCATCTGAGGGATCGGAGTCTTAGACTTGCAGCCTAGTCCTTTCCATACTGAAATTTCTCCAGATTCCTTGAATCGTTTAATGATATTAGCACTGTAGAGGGAGAAATATTTGAGGAACATTGTTTTTAAGCTTTTCAATAATTTCTCAAGCATTTGTCGACAAACTGGAGATATTCTGCCAAACTTTGCTCCTCAAAGACTCAGTCTTCCCTGATAATGCTTTTGTACCAAATCATGATTACACTCACCTGTTGAATAACCTGCTTGAAATGACATTATTTAGTTTTTTACCTCATTACTTGCCCTAAATTGCCTATCCCAGCTTTTTTTGTAATGTGATGCACATCTGAAATCCAGGAATGGATGTATGTTAACAAATTATATGAGGTTGACCCGACAAAACTGGTACTAAAAATAGCTTGGGTTCATAATGTCTGCAATGAATGAATGAAGAAAGAATTAATGAATTATTGAAATCTGAGACACAGTGTGTATTTTAAATTGCATTTTCCATACCACCTCACCTTTTTCTGATTTTGGGGTGTATGTTATTTGTAATTTAAACATTGTACTACATAAAAAAAAAAAAAATCATTTTCTTTAGTGGTGTCAGGTTATTATCCCCCACTGTTTATTTAGAGGCACAATCCCAGCCACTGTCACTGTAGGCATGGTAATCTGGGGCTGTGGGCTTAGTTATTTATAGAGCTGCTTTGAGACAATGCTCATTGTTAAAATCGCTATATAAATAAATTTGACTTTGAAAATATTGCAAAATATACAGTGGGGCAAAAAAGTATTTAGTCAGCCACTGATTGTGCAAAGTTCTCGTACTTAGAAATATGAGAGAGGTCTGTAATTTTCATCAAAGGAACACTTCAACTATCAAAAACAAAATGAGAAAAAAAAGTTTTTTTAATTGTAAATTATGGTGGAAAAGAAGTATTTGGTCAATAACAAAAGTTCAACTCAATACTTTGTAACATAACCTTTCTTGGCAATGACAGAGGTCAAAGGTTTCCTGTTAGTCTTCACCAGGTTTGCACACACTGTAGCTGGTATTTTGGCCCATTCCTCCATGCAGATCTTCTCTAGAGCAGTGATGTTTTGGGGCAACACGGACTTTCAACTGCCTCCACAAATTTTCTATGGGGTTGAGGTCTGGAGACTGGTTCCAGGACCTTGAAATGCTTTTTACGGAGCCACACCTTCGTTGCCCGAGCGGTGTTTTGGGGATCATTGTCATGCTGGAAGACCCAGCAATGTTTCCTCTTCAATGCGCTCTCTGATGAAAGGAGGTTTTGGCTTAAAATCTCACGATACATGGCCCCGTTCATTCTTCCCTTAACACGGATCAGTCATCCTGTCCCCTTTGCAGAAATACATGCTTCACAGTAGGTATGGTGCTCTTCTTCCTCCAAAGACTACAAATTAAGTTTTTACCAAAATGTTCTGTTTTGTTTTCATCTGCCCGCATTTGATATTCTCCCAATCATCTCTTCTGGATCATCCATATGCTCTCTGGCAAACTTCAAGGTGGGCCTGGACATGTACTGGCTTAAGCAGGGGGGGACATGTCTGGCAATGCAGGATCTGACTGATGTTTACTGAGTGGTAGCCATTATTATTTGGTCCTAGCTCTCTGACAGGTCACTTCACCAGGTTCCCTCCGTGTAGTTCTGGGATTTTGCTCACCGTTCTCATGATCATTTTGATCCCAGGGGATGAGATCTTGCGTGGGGCCCCAGGTCGAGGGAGATTATCAGTGGTCTTGTACGTCTTCCATTTTTTTACAATTGCTCCCACAGTTTATTTATTCACACCAACCTGCTTGCCTATTGTAGATTCACTCTTCTCAACCCCAGATAATGAGGTCAGACAGGTGCCAGATAACGAGTGGAGGACAGAAGAGCTTCTTAAAGAAGTTACAGATCTGTGAGAGCCAGAAATCTTACTTGTTTGTGGGTGACCAAATACTTATGCCTTACGCCTAGGCTTGCTCAATTTGGGATTGGACGTAGTTATTAGGAGATAATCTAAACTTGTAAAGTTGCTTTGAGACAATGCTCCATTGTAAAAAGCGCTATATAAATAAATCTGACTTGACTTGACTTATTTTCCACCATCATTTACAATTAAATTCTTAAGAAATTCTGCAATGTGATTTCCTGGATTTCCTGGATTTTTTTGTGTGCATACTTGAAGTGTACCTATGACCTCTCTCATCTTCAGACCTCTCTCATCTTTCTAAGTAGGAGAAGAACCTGCCCACAGCAGTGGCTGACTAAATACTTTTTTGCCCAAACTGTAAATACATTAGCATTTAACATTTAGAAAGTGAAAATATTTGTTCTTGCTGCAAAATTTAAATGTGTTGATCCATAGAAAATTCAGCTTTGTTAACAAATAAATGGCATACTGTTCCTTTCTAGGCGGAAAGTAAGTTCTAACAAAACCAGACTGTTTCTTTAGTCTGTGTTGGTCAGTATTGTGTCTGTTGTTGTGAAGTTTTGCATTAATAAGTAATCAGTAATGCACAGCACTGCATGTCACTGCTCAACGCACCACCAAAGCATGGTAGTGCCTAACCTGTACTTTAAGCACTGTAAGTAGAACTTGTAATACTGGCAAAAATAACAGGTTTCTTTTCCAGCTATCCACTGTGCAGTGGAAATGCCCCAAAAAACAAATTGCTTAAGATTTCTCAGTTCCATAGCTGTGAGTCAGTGTGTAAAAAATTCTCTATGTGCAGTTTTGTTTAATTTGGCATGCAAAATGTAACCAAGAGTTCCAGATACATTTGTTGAGTAGATACTGACTGTAGTCAAAATACAATAGTTAGCTCCCACAGCTGCTCACAGTTTGTCTACAGCTCCTTTAGTGCCTGGTCTCATTGATTAAAAATCATCTTTAAAATCATCTTTTCCCTGTGTGCCTTGGTCCGCCAGTACCTTGCAGGACTGGTTAGTTGTCACTGATATATCATTGAGGGGTGACTCTCCAACTGGCCTTCCTTCCCCCAGACACAGCCAGTTGTGTCTGCTTGCCAACCAGAAGGTGGCCTAGTGTATTAAGTTAAATCAAGTCAAGTCATATTTATTTGTAAAGCACTTCTTACAATGGAGCAAAGCAGCTTTACAATTTTAGATTATTTTCTACAGTATCTACATCTAGGGCCATTCCCAAATTCAGAACGCCTAGGGTGAGAGTGGCAAGGAAAACTCCCTAAATGTTATAAGGAAGAAACCTTGGGAGAACCAAGACTCAAAAAGGGGATCCATTCTCCTTGGGTGGCTTAGATCATATACTGTATGTAAGAATGAAACTAATTTATCTAGTCAAATAAATATGTAGTAATACTTCAAAAAAACAGTAAATTAAATATTATAAATATAATATAAATAAATTAATGTAAAAATATGCATATCTGCATAATTTAATACAGTACACAGAGCCACTGCAAGAACCCGTGTCCTCAACAGAAAAGTCCTTGGCAGCACTTCATCCATCCCCAGCCAAACAGGGAAGAAAGATCACAAAGAATTAAGATGATTTGGCACCTGGTCTATGAAATATTTACAGTATGAAAGATGAAGCTTTGAAAAAGGCATGACAAATTCATTTTCATGATCTCAGTCAAGGAGGCATTAAATCTGATGCTGTTAGTAGGGTGGAGGGAACTGGATAATGTATTTGCAGAAGTGCAAATCTTTGGAATAGCAATACATCTATTTACATCTATTTTATATTTATCTTGTATCAGAGGTTTTGGAAATCATAAACTAAAATTAATTTATAGTGGGGCAAAAAAGTATTTAGTCAGCCACTGATTTTTAAAGAATTTAATTGTAAATCATGGTGGAAAATAAGTATTTGGTCAATAACAAAAGTACAACTCAATACTTTGTAACATAACCGTTGTTGACAATGACAGAGGTCAAGTGTTTCCTGTAAGTCTTCATCAGGTCTACACGCACTGTAGCTGGTATTTTGGCCTATTCCTCCATGCAGATCTCCTCTAGAGCAGTGATGTTTTGGGGCAACACGGACTTTCAACTGCCTCCACAAATTTTCTATGGGGTTGAGGTCTGGAGACTGGCTAGGCCATTCCAGGACCTTGAAATGCTTTTCACGGAGCCATTCCTTTGTTGCCCGAGTGATATGTTTGGGATCATTGTCATGCTGGAAGACTCAGCCACATTCCATTTTCAATGCTCTCACTGATGGAAGGACGTTTTGGCTTAAAATCTCACGAAACACGGCGTAGTGTGTTACTTATGGTAGCCTTGTTACTTTGGTCCCAGCTCTCTGCAGGTCATTCATCAGGTCCCTCCGTGTAGTTCTGGGGGTTTTGCTCACCGTTCTCATGATCATTTTGACCCCATGGGATGAGATCTTGCGGGGGGCCCCCCGGTCGAGGGAGATTATCAATGGTCTTGCATCTCTTCCATTTTCTTACAATTGCTCCCACAGTTGATTTATTCACACCAACCTGCTTGCCTATTGTAGATTCACTCTTCCCAGCCTGGTGCAGGTCTACAATTTTCTTCCTGGTGTCCTTCGACAGCTCTTTGGTCTTGGCCATGGTTGAGTTTAGAGTCTGGCTGTTTGAGGGCTGTGGGAACATGTGTCTTTATACAGATAACGAGGTTCAAACAGGTGCCATTAATACAGGTAAACGAGTGGAGGACCAAAGAGATTCTAAAGAAGAAGTTACAGGCTCTGTGAGAGCCAGAAATCTTGCTTGTTTGTGGGTGACCAAATAGCTTATTTTCCACCATCATTTACAATTAAATTCTTAAAAAAATCGTACAATGTGATTTCCTGGATTTTTTTTTTCTCATTTTGTCTCTCATAGTTGAAGTGTACCTATGATGAAAATTACAGAACTTGCACAATCGGTGGCTGACTAAATACTTTTTTGGCCCACTGTATCATTAGTCATTGTTAAGAATCACTCCCTGGCCGCGTTCGGCCAGGAGTGGTCCCAGTTTGACGACATGAGCCTGCAGCAGCGCGATCGCGCGTGCGTCAGCTTTCCCGGGCCATTCACATAGCTTGCATATTAAATGATTGTCTCCTGGAATAAACAATGATATCTCATTATCTCTGAGGTAAATATGCACCAAAAAAGGTACAATACAGCCATATACTGTATACACAATTCAGTTATAAGGAACAATAAGTATGTGTAATATGATTCTCTTTACACATCCCTTTTAATGTTGCATGATACATTTGCTGATATTCTCCTCTTCACAGCTTGACATGGGTCTATTCTACAGTGGTTTGGATGATAATTAGGGATACATTTTCTCACGTTGCTCTGGAGCCAGTAGTAGATGCTCCTGGCACTGAAAGCCAAATATACTAATGACACTCACTTCTGATCAGCCAAAAATAATATTCGACCACACTTTGTGGCTACATGCTGCACAATGGGTGATTCTTCTCCCCTGCTCATTTCTGCTACACTAATTTATGGAGTGAAAAGGACTGTTTGGTTTTAGCCTGGGATTCAGGTTTATTTCTCATGAATGATTGAGTGTGTGTGTGTATGTGTGTGTTTGTCTGAGTGAATCAAGACCTCACTGCTGTGTGTTGCAAAATTTCTGATGGATCTATATTATGGTCTAATTGCATAGCTAAAGCTTACTTTGTATTTTTCTTGTCAGTTTTTGGATTGTACAGGATTTATTGGCTGCCCAATTGCAAAGCATTTACGTACTTGTAAATAATGTGCTATAATGCACATTTTTAAACAACCCAAATAAGACAATGTTGGGACAGTATGGAAAATGCAGATGTCTTGCAGTGTGTCTTATGTGATGTTTTATCTGGTCAACTTCATTTCATTTGTTAATATCCATTCCTGAATTTCATGTCTGCAAGAAAAAATTGGGATGAGGCAATTTAGGGCTATTAATGAGATAAAAAACAAATAAATAATGATGTGATTTCAAAAAACAGGTGACATCAACAGGTGATTATAATCATAATTTGGTAAAAAAAAATAAAAAATAAAAGCAGTACCCATAAAAGGCTGAATTTCTGACTAGAAAATATAGGCAGAGAATCTCCAGTTGGTCAGAAAATGCATGAGAAAATTATTGAAAAGTTTAAAAACAGTGCTAGCCAAAGAAATATTATATTATAATAGAAAGGGATTTACATATTTCTCTGAAGTGGCATCAACTTCTCTGAGTTTGGAAGCATTCTGGGACTGACCATCAAAGACGAAAGTTCGAAGGGCTGTGTCAGTAACCTTGAGAAAATCATTTACACTTCTGTGATGGCAGCATTAATGCAGAAAAGTACACTGAGATTTTAGAGCAACATATGCTGCCTTCAAGACATTTTTTAGATGGAAATACAAGTATTTTTCAACAAGCCAGTGCAACACCATATGCTGCACACATTACAAAGCATGGCTGCAGAAGAAAAGGGTGTGGGTACTGGACTGGCCTGCCTTCAGTCCTGACCTTTACCCAGAATTTTTAAACGACAAATGTGACAACGACGACCCCATACTGCTGCATACCTTAAGACGTGTTTGCAGGAAGAATGGGACAAAATAACACTTGAAACACTAAATTGCTTGGTATCCTCAGTGTCAAAATGTCTTTTAAGTGTTGTGAGAAGGAATGGCAACATTATTGGTAAAAGCTTTACCGTACCAACTTTTTTTGGCATGTGTTGCAGGCCTGAAATGCAGGAATGGATGTTTATTAAATGATGTTGACCAGACAAAACATGAAACATACTGTCTGCAAGGAAATAATAGTCAAAGTAAATGTAAGGAATACTGTGTTTTATTTGTATTTGCATTTTCCATTCTGTCCCAACATCTTCTGATTTGAGATTGTAGCATTGATAAGTGAAAGAACACTAGGGAATTATTAAATAATTATAACGTTTTCAATCTTTAGCATCATGCAGGGTTTGTTGCTGGATAATGAACAAAATGAGCGATTTACAGTGCTATGCATAAGCGTTTATCCCCTTGATATTATTGCAACCTGAAAATGAAAGGTAATTGTAATTATATGTTAAGAAGCTACATGGTCCAAACAGACTAAAAAATAGTCCAAAATCCTGAATTATGAGTAAAAGCAATATAGTTTGCAAAATTACCCATACATAAAAATACATACATGAAAATTGTGATTGCATATGTATTCACTCCCATTTCTGTGAAAACTTTATATGCAGGTATATCATCTTTGAAATCATGAAGTTTGAAATCCTTCGTACACAAATATCATGAAGACCATGGAACTATCGAAACAAGTCCGGGACAAAATTCTAGAATGTATCGATCAGAGTGTGGTCATAAAAAGAGATTCCAAACTTTGAACATTCCACAGAGGACTATTAGATTAGACTATTAGGGCCCCACTATTAGATCCATTATTTAGAAATGAAAAGAAGATGACATAACTGTGGCTCTGCTTACACGGGGCTGTTCGTTATAGGACAGTGACTGCTTAAGGAATGCAATAATCAGAGAATTGACAAGAGATGCAGAAAATAACTCTGAAGAAGCTGGAGAGATCTATAGCCACTATAGACCATAACCCTGTGAACACCACAGAGAAGCATTGTGGTGGTAGCATCAGGCTGCAGAGCGACTGGAAAACTGTTCAGGCAAGATGGATGGAGCCAAATACAGGGCAACTGCTCCAGTCTACAACTGACCTGAGATGAGGGGTGAGGGTCACATTACAATGAGACAGTGACCCTAAGCATACTGCTAAAGCTTCACATTAGAGGTTCAAAAGCAAGAAGTGCATTAGAGTGGATAAGTCAAGGCCCAGACCTGAATACAAATGAGAATCTGTGGCAAAATTTGAAAATTGCTGTTCACATAGCTTAAGCACTTTTGTTTGGAAAAATGGACATCTGGGGAATCCAGATGTGCAAAGCTGATTGAAACATATCCTAAAATACTTGCAGCTGTAAATGCAGCAAAAGGTGTGTGTGTGTGTGTGTGTGTGTGCGGCGCGTGTGCAATTAACAGATATCTGCTTTTGGTTTAATTAACTTTAGTGTCACAGTAAAAAACTATACTTTTCAAATTCTTAAAAAATATATGTATTAGACAAATAGTGAACAACCCAGTTAAGTAGAAATAGAAAAGAAACAAAAAGTGTTGTCTTATTCGATCATTCATGATATAATCTAATGCTCATGAGGGGTGCATGGAAAATTAATGGAAAAAATATGTAATTAACTCAAACAACATGTGCAGACAACAATAAAAAGAAGTATTTATGAGTAGTCACAAGTTTTTTCTGAAAACTATGCCAGAAATAAGGCAAATAATAAGTAGTAAGCAACCTTGCACGTGGAAGACAGTGCTCGTTGTCTACCACAGCAGACCAGCCTCTTTAAAAGAGGCTCCTTATCTTTGCTAAATGTGGACCCACATTCTGATAACGTTGTCCTTTAAAATCCAACCTCCATGATGATGCTGTGAAACGGGAAACATAAATGTGATTTGAGAAACAAAGCCAAATTTACAAAAAGAGGCTATGTAAAGTGTAGACTGTTTAAGTGCATTATATACTTACTACTGCAATGTGAGCTTCCCTTTGTCTGATTTGAGATTAAAGGGTTCTTAAGGGGTTCTGATTAAAATAAGACCATCTTGCCTCCCCCACCCAAGACTCCCAAGTAATCTGAACACTACTTAGAGGACATCAACAGACCTTTAACTTGACTGATTATGCCATATGGACCAGATTGGTTCTCTTCGGCAAATATAGGATGGACATATATAATGTATTCCAGGCGGTACAAACTTACAGTGGGGGCCAAATATCTGAGAATACTAGTGAAAATGCTTTGAATTTAATTCAATATTTTTCATTACATATCATATGATAGCAAAACAATTAAAGTTGAATCATGGAAAACATCTTTTAACAAACTTCAGAAATTATTAGTATTTGATATATCCCCCCTCTGCTGTAAAAAGTGTGCATTCAAGCTGACATGTAATCAACAAGTTTGTGATGATACGTTATCCCAGCATATTTTCACACTTTTCCAAATGATGCTACTGAATACTTGACTTTCTCTGTCTTCAATTGCCCCAATAAATGCTGAATTAGGTCACCTGATTAGGTCAGGTGACTATGGAGGAAAGAAAAATTTTGCAGTGGAGGAACTTCTTCGTAGGTCTCAGAACTGTACCCCCTTTGTCGCATGTTCACAACCCAGGTAGTTCATAGAATGTGGTGTGTAGGTACTTTTTAGCTCCTTTTCTCAGCACGTAGGAACCCTGAGTGATGTACTGTATATGAAGTACTGTAAGAATACCCAGTGACTGTTTTTGTGTACATGACTGTTTTTAACTCACTTCTAATAATGAAGTCAGTCAAACACACACACACCCGGTCTGAAGTTGACAGCATCAGTATGTTTTATGTGATGTAATAGCCTGAAATAAATGACCACTGCTGGTCAGGTAAAAGCCTCCACCATCTGGAAAAATCAGATGTGAGCAGTATAGGCTGCATTAGCCAACCCCCAAGGAGGCTGGGGAAATACAACTCAGACTTTTGAAAGTCTTAGCCTTGTCTCTGATAAAGCTTCCTCTATTTATCATGTACTCTCACAGCAGTACTGAAGCACAGGGCAACATGTTCCAGTCTCCAGCCATAGAGAATATGTGTCAGCACTAAAAGTGTGAAGTCCTTCATGTAAGACAATACCTTCTTGTAGGATTTTTTCTATTTGTCTATCTTCTTGGTGTATAACAATACCTCCCCCTTTTATACACAGAGGAAGCATGAGGGTTCTAGTGTTTATTTTAGGGAGAACCTCTAAGGGAAAGACACCATAAGAGATTGACTGTTTAGTGATTTGATCAACGATGGGGGAGGAAGGTAGGGGGTCTTTGCCATTATGACGGTATAAGCCTGTGTCCGCATCAAACAATCCATCTAAATCTGTACTGCTTTGTGTAACTTGTTGAATCATTTACAACATTTAGCAAATGCCCCTTTCCAGAGTAATTAACAATACAAATTTGAGGGACCAAAAAGTGATAGCTTGGAAGTGATAAAACTTGAACACACCAGTCAATAGCAGTGTTCCTTTAGATCTGCACCACTAATGTCAGCTATAATTTTTTTTTTTAATTTTGTTTCATTCTACGCAATCTTTCAAATTAATCAACCATGCTTCTATAGTATATACATCCCTGTCAATGTAAACCGTATCATATCGCTACTACAAGTGTTTTGTTGATCTCATACTTTTCTTAAATGTACACCAGAACAGTGGATCAGTAAAATGGTGAGTATCGTGAATGTGTAGCATGAATGAGGCTTTAGTCTACTGAGAAACTCTGGGGAAAAATGGACAGAATGCAGCATCCTTGCTGTCTAATTTGCAAATGAAAATTCCGTAACCTTTTGAATGAAAAATACGAGCAAATGCTAATCTAACAACATATTTAAAAACAGTACTTTCCATCCATTCTCAATGTCTCCTTTCTCAAATCGGCTACCAGTCCATTGGTGGGTACATTCCATTCTGTAGTAACAATATGCTTATTTGTTACAATCATTTCCAGGGTTTCTAACTACAGACCTACTGGCATTGCACCATACAGTTTCATGACTATGTAGATGAGCAAGACCTCTGACTCTGTCTGTGTGTGTGTGTGTGTGTGTGTGTGTGTGTGTGTGTGTGTGTGTGTGAGATAGTGTGTCTGAGATAGTGTGAGCGTGTGTATGCCTGGAGGGACAAGATGAGTGCATCGGAGCTTGAAGAAAAAAAATGCCCAGCTGGTGGGCGGTGCCTCCAGCTGCGGCTCTGACACACAATCACGCAGCTGGTGATGGTAAAGCCACTAATCCACCCATGCCTTCCCGTTTTCTCCCAGTGCCCACTCCACCTTCGTCTGCCCATGTTTGGCTTGCTGTCCTGGGTGGCCATCCGCACTGGATCCATGTGTTACAGCACAATGGCACTCTGTTTACTTAGCTTAACACAGAACATTGAGTATTCTGCAGAGTGACATTTTAATTTATGTAAAAATATTGGAAGTGATTACTTGTAATATCACTTCCATATTACATATCATTGACCTTTTAGTGTCCCTTGTATCCCTTGGGTGACCATCACATGCGATGGCTCCCCAGATCATCACATGGGCAGTTGGGGCATGTGTTGCTTCATAGCAAAGGCGAGGCCTCCATACTTGAACCCGACTGTTGTCAGATCCCAAACATATCCTGGATTCATCACTAAAGACAATGCAGTTCCAGGCCGTAGCAGTCCAGGTTTCTTATTCACAGTACCACTGCAAACAACGGCGACGGTGTCTTGCTGTCAGTGGCAGGACATGTAGTGGGTGCCTTGACAACAAATTCCCTTCTGTTAAGCACCTGGAAATGGTCCAGGCAGAGACAGGGGTGTGTAGTGAAGGTGCCACCTGTATCTGTGTGGTGGACAATGAAACTGTGGGAGCTGCTTGTGCTTGTTGGCAGATCAAAGAATCCTCTCTACTGTTGGTTTGTCTGGGCAAGTCTTTTTGCCACAAGTGACCAGCTAGGTGAGAAATGACTATCCTGCTTCTCTCAGTCCAATGATGCATCCCTTCTCAAAATCTGTGAACTGGGCGAAATGTCTTTGTGCATGAGTGAAAAAAATGAGTGCATCGTAGAGGCATGTCTAGCAGTCAATGATCTCTCTCCAAGAGGTATACTACCCAAAGGTAGCCTCTGAGAGCTTCTTTATAGGGCAGCGGGTGAAGCACTTTTACATCTTGTGGCAAGACCCAGTGTCTAGTCAGACCACACCTGTAATGATTTATATACCTGCCTGAGACATAACTGCATGCCGAGTTTTACAGCAATCTGACATTTCTATCTGGTTATTTAATTTAATTTTATTTCGTCAGTGAGTGTACATGTAGGGCAGTTATAATGACATTTGTTCATTTAAATTGGACAAAGTGATAGTGGAATAGTCATATTCTAATCTTCCGATACTTTCATGCTTCATGTTGAATGTTATTTGCTTTAAAATGGTGCTCCCCTTAAAAATGTCAGCAAGTCAATAAAACCTTGCTCCCTTGGGCACAGAGGTCACTTTCCGACACCTGTAGTAACTTTCATGTCTTGGCAGACGCAATTGATCTGCTTTTGGACTGCTGCAAAATGTTTGGTCAGCATACATCTGAGATGATGATTACTTCTGGCCACTGGTGTTGCTGGTACACGTTTTCCTCTAGCTTGAGCAATGCTGTTCTGCATTTCCTTTCTAAGAATCAGAAGAATTTGCAACAGTTATTCACCTCACTGGGTATTAAGCAATCATGTTTCTTAATACCCAGTGCTTCTTATTGTATTGTTGGAAATAAATTACATCAAAACACCCAATAATACCTCATGGGCTTCTGTGTAAAAGTGCCTTTTCACTATAAAAAAAATCCTACAGATGGTAATACCATGGAACAATCCAAATGAGTTTTTTAAAGCATCATCAAAAAACAAAAAATGATACTGTTTTGTTTTTTAGCTTTGACTCTGCGGTTCTGCAAGGTCTTTCACATATTTACCCTTAGAACCCGATGCCCACACTTTGCATACATTCTCAGTTTGCAACTGTAGAATGACTCAACAAATAGCTATGATACATATATGGTAAGCAGAACTTACTCTTTGTAAATATATTAGATATAGTGTACATACTATACCAGCCAAGTCAAGTCAAGTTAGATTTATATATATAGCATTTTTTAAATGGGCATTGTCTCAAAGCAACTTTACAATTTTAGATTATCTTCTAATATCTACGGCCAGTCACAAATTGAGCAAGCCTAGGGCGACAGTGGCAAGGAAAAACTCCCTAAGCGTTATGAGGAAGAAACCTTGGAAGGACCAAGTCTCAAAAAGGAACCCAACCGATATAATTTATCTAAACAAATAAATCTTATAGTGATAGTTCAAATAAAATAATATAAAATATGCATATCGGCATTATGTAGTCCGATACACAGAGTCACAAGGCAAGGATGCACAAGTCAAGATCAAGAGGACTGAAAGCCCAGCCCAGCTACACCACCGACCAGACACTCCCAGCTAAAGAACAAGGCATGACAAGGCAAGCAGGAGAGACACGACTCCAGACTCTGGCCCCAGTAACATGAGCCTTGTTTCCCAGTCTAAGTCTAGCCAAAAGCCTGGTAAATACAGTGGTTCTTGAAAGTTTTTGACAACCCTTTAGAATTTTCTGTATTTCTGCATAAATATGACCTAAAAACATAATCAGATTTTTCACACAAGTCCTAAAAGTAGATAAAGATAACCAAGTTAAAACAAATGAGACAAAAATATTATACTTGGTCATTTATTTATTGGCGAAAACAATCCAAATATTACACATTAGTGAGTGGGCAAAAAGTATGTGAACCTTTTCTTTCAGTATCTGGTGTGACCCCCCCTGTGCAGCAATAACTGCAACTAAACGTTTCCTGTAACTGTTGATCAGTCCTGCTCACCGGTTTGGAGGAATTTTAGCCCATTTCTCCATACAGAACAGCTTCAACTCTGGGATGTTGGTGGGTTTCCTCACATTAACTGCTCGCTTCAGGTCCTTCCACAACATTTCATTTGGATTAAGGTCAGGACTTTGACTTGGACATTCCAAAACATTAACTTTATTCTTCTCTGACCATTCTTTGGTAGAATGACTTGTGTGCTTAGGGTCATTGTCTTGCTGCATGACCCACCTTCTCTTGAGATTCAGTTCATGGACACATGTCCTGACATTTTATTTAAGAATTCTCTGATATAATTCAGAATACATGGTTCAATGACGGCAAGCCGTCCTGGCCCAGTTTCAGCAAAACAGGGCCAAACCATGATACTACAAAAACCATGTTTCACAGATGGGATAATGTTCTTATGCTGGAATGCAGTGTTTTCCTTTATCCAAATGCTTTTCTTAATGCTTTTCTTTTAAAACAAAAATTCTATTGTGGTCTCATCTGTCCACAAAACATTCTTCCAATAGCCTTCTGGATTGTCCACGTGATATAATGACAAAGTATAATATTTTTGTCTAATTTGTTTTACTGGGTTCTCTTTATCTACTCTTTATCTACTTTTAGGACTTGTGTGAAAATGTTTTAGGTCATATTTATGCAGAAATATAGAAAATTCTAAAGGGTTCGCAAAATTTTTAAAAATTTGTAGTGTGTCTGAATCTCAAAATAAAGTGGGAAGTTTATTCCATAGTTGGGGGCCAATGTATAAAATAGCCTTTCCCCTGCTGTGACTTTTTTAATTCTAGGAACTAAAAGAAGTCCTGCACCCTGCGAATGAAGTAAACATGCTGGATTGTAAGACTCCAAGAGTTCACTCTGATAATGTGGGGCCAGGCCATGTAGAGCTTTATATGTTACAATAAGTAATTTGTAATAAATGTGGAATTTAACTGGTAACCAGTGTGGTGATGATAGAACAGGACTGATATGATCAAATTTTGTAGTTCGAGTTAGCACTTGAACAGCTGCATTCTGAACTAACTGAAGTTTATTTATAGATTTACTAGAGCAACCAGTAAGTAAAGCGTTACAGTCATCCAACCTTGAGGTTATAAACATATGAACCAGTTTCTCCGCATCATTAAAAAAGAGGATATTTCTAAGTTTAGCAATATTATGTAATTGAAAGAAAGCAATTCAAGTGATGCTGCTAATGTGCACATCAAAGGAGAGATCTGAATCAAATATTACACCTACTTTTTTACAGACGGACTGGGCAATACTGGACATCCATCTAGATTTAGGATAGATGTAGCCAATCTGTCTCTCACAGCCTTGGGTCCCACTAATAGAACCTCAGTTTTATCTGACTTAAGTAAGAGAAAATTTAATGACATCCAATCTTTTAGTTCCTTTACTCAATCCTCAATTTTGTTCATTGTAAGGCCGTCATTTTGTTTGGCTGATATGTGCAGCTGTGTATCATCTGCATAGCTGTGGAAACTAATGCCATGTTAATGAATAACTTAGCCTAGTGGCAGCATGTACACAGAGAATAATATCGGGCCAAGCACAGACCCCTGAGGCATGCCGTACTTCACTTTTGAGAGCTTAGAGCGTAGATTATTTACATAAACAAACTTGTACCGGTTGGTCAAGTAGGATTTAAACCAAGAAAGTGCCAATCCCTTAACACCTACAGTATCTTCTAATCTGTTCAGTAAAACATTGTGATCTATGGTGTCAAATGCTGCACTTAAATCTAACAGAACAAGAAAAGAAACACATGAATTATCTGAGGACATTAATGAATCATTTAGTACCCTAATGAATGCTGTTTCAGTACTATGATGGGGCCTGAATCCTGACTGAAATGTTTCATAAATACCATTACTTTGGAGGTAACTGCAGAGCTGCTGATAGAGAACTTTTTGTAAGATTTCGTAGAGAAAAGGTAGATTTGAAATTGGTCTATAATTAGATATCACACAAGGGTCAAGATTGGCTTCATCGGCTCACTTAAAGGATTTGGGCACATAACCAAAGGTAAGGGATGAATTTGAAATAATTAGCCTTGGCTCTATAATACTAGGTAACAATTCTTTGTGTAAACCTGTAGGAATTGGATCTAATAAATACGATGATGACTTAGACGCGCTAATCAGTGCGGGTAGTTCAGTATTAGCAATTGGGGTAAAAGATTCTAGTCTTGATTTATAGCTTATTAAACAGATGTTTACACTAATGCTGCATCCGGAAGGTTACTTAAACTTAGTTTGGTGATGTGATGAGCATCGAGTTTTATGCCTAATGTTTTCTATCTTATCATTAAAGAAAATCATGAAATCATTACTAATAAAATTAAGCAGAACATGAGAGTCACTTTCTATAAGGTTTTTAGTTAATCTAGAGACTGTATTAAAGAGAAATCTAGGATTATTCTTATTTTTCTCTATGAGTGTGGAGAAATATACAGCTTTAGCTTTAGTGGTAGCATGCTTATACTCTGTCATGCTATCCCTCCAAGCAGTCTTAAATACCTTCAATTTACTATGTCACCACTTACATTCCAAACTCTGCGCTGTTTGCTTTAAGGTATGGGTGTAGTCATTATACCATGGTGATAGCCTTTTTTCCCTAATGTATTTGACTCTAGCAGGAGCAGCTATATCCAGGGTTGAGTGAAACACACATTCTAATTGGTTGTTTGCATGCTCAAGATGATTGGGCTCTGTATGTGCATTAAATTTCAAGTCTGGTAGCTTATTAATAAACACAGCTGGAGTAGCAGAAGTAATAGTGCGATAGGTGTAATAATGAGGCAGAAGGATTTTATTTATTAGAGATAGCTCAAAAACTAAAAGATAGTGATCTGAAATCAAATCACTTTGTGGGAAAACATTAAGGTTATCCATATTGATACCAAATGTTAATATTAGATCTAAAGTATGATTACAGCGGTGGGTTGGTCACATTCTGAGTGATACCCATAGATTCTATGATGGACTCGAAAGCAATTTTAAGTGGATCCTTCTCATTGTCAAAGTGAATATTGAAATCATCTACAATTAAAGCCTTATCTGTTGACAGTAGTAAGCAGGAAAGAAAGTTAGCAAATTCCTAAAGAAATTCTGAATATGGACCAGGAGGGCGGTAAATAGTGATAAGCTGAAAAGAGTTTTGACTTCCATAACTATGGATCAGTCACATTAAGAATCAGTATTTCAAAAGAGTTAGCCTTGTAATGGGATTTAGTGGTAACACCTAGCTCTTTGTCAAAAATTGTGGCTACACCTCTCCCACAACCACTAGGATGAGGGCAATGACCATGACTGTATCCAGGAGGTGAGGCTTTTTTTAAGGCTAAATATTCATCAGGTCTAATCCAAGTTTAAGTAAGACAGAGAGCGTGTAAGCGTTTGTCAGTGATCATTTAATTTACAATCACTGCTTTGTTTGTAAGTGATCTAATGTTAAGTAATCCTAAGTAAGCTTTCATGTTAAGTAATCCTTAAGTAAGCTTTAGTCTAAGGTTATTATTTCTATGGGAGCTATCTGTGTTTATACTAATGATATTATTAAAGCAGACATTTTGACTGTATTTACGTTTAGGACAGACGAAGGTAACAGACACAGCTTTAATAACATGAGTTCTGGGTGATGGTGCATGGCTATACTTGGTTGGACAGTTGGTTAAGCCTGACTGTCTGCTGCCTGACCCCTGCTCTGAATAGTCAGCCCCTAACTAACCCTGCGATAAGACTATGGGCAATGTTGCAGGAGATGAGAGCAGCACCCTCCCGAGTGGGATGGACAACATCCTGTCCTAAAAGTTCAGACT
>JAJAGP010000846.1:157050-279797 GCA_025084515.1 Ancistrus triradiatus | reverse complement strand
TGATTTCCTGGATTTTTTTTTCTCATTTTGTCTCTCATAGTTGAAGTGTACCTATGATGAAAATTACAGGCCTCTCTCATCTTTCTAAGTAGGAGAACTTGCACAATCAGTCGCTGACTAAATACTTTTTGCCACTGTAAGTAGTCAGACCCTGCTATGACACTTGAAATTTAGCCCTGCGTGCAGCACGGTGGTGCAGTAGTTAGCACAACTCACATCTGCGAGATCCCTGGTTCAATCCCTCAAACTCTGCCTGTGTGTAGTTTGCATGTCCTCAGTGTCGGAATGGGTTTGCTTCAGGTAGTCTGGTTTCCTCCCACATTCCAAAGACATGCATGTAAGGTTAATTGGTGTTTCCAAAGTGCCCTTAGTGTGTGAGTCTGTGTAAGTGTGTGTGTGAGTGCCCTACAATGGAGCGATACCCTGTCTAGAGGGTTGTTACTCCCACGCACTCTGTGCCGCTGGCTAGGCACCGGCTTTCCTGTGACCCTGACTAGGATTAAGTGGATAAGAAAATGAATGAATGAGTCTTGAAGACAGAAAGCATGGTAACATTTCTACTTTCATTTTCATATTCTTTTCGTATTCTTTTTTAAGTGTTTCAGGTTTTATCAAAGATAACAAAGATAAGAATTACTGTGTTTTACAGGACAGTGCTGTACTAAATGTTTTATATTGTGCTTTAATTAATATTAATGTTTAAAATAAAACATTATGTGCAAAGTATCTAAACTACTATGTGACTACAGTAAAGTCCGTTCAACGTCCATTTCATTCACCGTCCTCTTTCACAGAACGTAACGCAGACATTAAACAGTGCATTTGGATTCTTTGTACAAAAATGCATATGAAACAGGGTTTCTTTTACATCGGATAAAATCTTTCTTAACCAGTGTAATTTGAATTAGTATGACATCTAGTTCATATTAGCACTAGCATTATGTCGGTAAGTTAAATACTTTATCTGTATCAGTGTTCAAGGATTTCATTCAAAATTGCATGCCTGTGTCTCAAACTTAAGTGAATCACACATGTGAGCTTTGTCTTAATTCCCATACTATTGTACCAAATGGTACGTCAAGACATTTTAAAGAGCACTGTAAACATTATTTTTAATGTAAAAATTTAAACTACACAATGTTATTAGAAACTGTAGCGATACAATAAGAAGAAGCAAAAAGGTCTTCTAAGAATGTGACCATCCATATAGTGTAATCATATAAAGTATAAGCAAATAATAAATAAAGCAAAATTGCATTAACAACCTTAAGTACTTGCAACACAAATCAAACCAAATATGTAGTATGTAAGGTTTGTTGTTAAGCTCATGTCAAGTTCTGTTGTATTATTTGGCAAGTACCAGCCCCAAATACTGATCTATAAAGACCGGCACAGCTCTAAACAAATCTGTGATATTCTCAAAACCTAATGGACATTTCATCATTTTACATGACTTCATCAGGTTAACTCTGTGACAAGTGCAAGTCTAAATCTGCCACTAATAAATAAATAGCGTGATGGTAAGAGTTCGTCTGAGATATTGAAATACAATTTGTTTCCAAATGATAGTGTTGTGTTCACATGTTACTAAGCACATGTTACTACACACTTTGGTAAAGGAAATGGCAATATAAGGAGATATAGGTGAACAGACTGACCTACTTTATACCCTAGATGTAGACGGAAAGGCTTTTGAGTGTTGCTGACTGCAAATAAATTACACAATTACTTACATGTTTCAATCTTCTATGTTGTACAGTAAAACTAAGTTTGTGTGTCACTCAATCTTATCATACCAAAAAGACCAATTAAATATGGCACTCGAATATAAGGGCTTGAATATGATCAACCAGGTCAGCTTCTCGTGTGCAACAAAAAACATTAAATACAATATGTAAAAATCATATGTGGGACTAACAGGCCTTTGAGTTGAACTGGCAATGATTTAGCATGCCTGCCTTTGTATAAACATCCTGTGTTTAAGACCACATGTGGTCAAAAATTATCCAGAAACAGCCAGAGGACTAAGCATATGACTGTACGTGTGGAGGGCTACTTACATGTCTACTAGAAACAAGAAGGGTTTCAATACAAGGCATTAGAACTGCTACCCAAATAAAGAAAACTGAATAGATCGGTCAGGGGGATATATAGACCCCCAATGATAAAAATGGAAAGAATGGAAAATGGTTAATGGAAAACACCTTGGAGAAGGAAACTAAACAAGAGTTTCCTGCATCACTCACTCACCAGATTTACCTGCTGACCATGAGAGGAAAGTTAATACACATACCAAGCACAAATATATGAGTTCCAATCCATATATTAAAAACAAATTGTAACAACTAGTTTTGCATAGTCTTTAAAATTATAGCATGGGATATTGGCTATGTATCATAGACTCTGGGATATATGTAATTATCTGCAGCTGTTATAGTAGTATCCTCTCTATTAAATATATTCACCATAAAATAAATTATTAAAGAAATTGTGTCATGTCTGTTATTATTACTTATGTAATTAAGTCCTCAGTTTAGGATTAAAATAATTGCTGTCTTTGGCTAGTCTAGTCAATCAGGTTATGTATACTAACAGACAGTTTATGTACGCTGCACTGAGATGCCTTTTTCTGCTCGCAGGATAAGAGTGTCGGCTAAATGATTACATGTAAATGTAAATGCCTGTGTGGTGTGCTCTGATCCTCAGTGCTCTGTGTGTATATGGCTGTGATGCTCCTTGCTCTGTGAGTTCACATTAAAGCATTACAAGAGCTAAAAATGGCAGAAGACAAGATCTCTCTTGCTCTGTCTGCAAATGCAATGACTTTAAATTGTACTGAAGACCGTGTACAAAAACACATGCTATGTCCTACAGTTATTGAATGAATAACAAGCCCAAGTATTCAATGACTGGGCATCTAAGTATCTGCTGCTGTTGTAATATACATCTGCATTATGAAACATTACAACAATGAAAACATCAGCTAGCTACCTATCCAGTTAATTTTAAATAGTTAGCTCACTGCTGTTGACTCCCTTACTTCCCTGATCCTTGGTGCTTTGTTATGTTTTGTGCAGCAGTTTGTGCTACATTACAGCACAAAATAGCTAATAGTTCCCTCTGTTTTTCAGATCCAACGTGTAAAGCTCAAACAGACAGTAGAGAGCTATGCTAACAAATTTTGTTGGTTACACTGGAGACAAGGGCAGCACAGTGTTGCAGGGGTTAGCACTGTCGCCTCACAGTTCTGAGATCCCCGATCTATGCATGTCCTCAGTGTCTGTGTGAGTTAACTCCAGGTAATAGGTTATTGGTGTTTCAAAAGTGCCCTTAGTGTGTGAGTGTGTATGAGTGGGTGAGTGTATGTGCCCTACGATGGATTGACACCCTGTCTAGGGTTGTTTTGCCTTCCGCCTTGTGCTGCTGGCTTGACACCATCTTTCCCACAGCCCTGACTAGAATTAAGTGTACAAGAAAATGAATGAATGAATGAACATTGAAGACATAATAGAGAGCTTCTGGTGTATAGAAGTCCTACAATGTTTGTTTTCCATTCTGCCTTTTTGATAATCTTATCCAATATGTCCCTTGATATCAGTTACGTGCAGGTCAAGGGCAGGTGAGGCACTGAACAGACAGAGACAGATATTAACCTCAAAGAGATGAAATTATTAAATTCTCAATTATTTATTTGATTAGGCAATGCTTTTTTCCTATTAATATCACATTCTTAATGCACGCATAGCCTATTTGAATCATGTCATAATCCCTGGCTTTCTGTGCGGTCTGTATATAAGATATGTTATCATTCTGTGGAAAGATGTGGGATGGACCAAGGACCTGTTACATTTTCGAACGGCTCAAGCTCACATCTGTGCCTGTGATGAACCTTGTTGTCAATAAAAGTCAGATATTCATCTATTCAACAATGGGAGCGTCTTCAGTACTTGGGCTCTCGCACGCCCTCATTATTGCGGCAGAAGTTTTTTCATTGCAATTTTATCAATAGTAACAAGCCTAAATATCTTTTACACATATGTGAAATAAATTATCTAGACTACAGAAGGTGATGAAATGCAAACAAGAGGTGTACAAGCAGCATATTGGTGATATTCACACAAATAGTCACAGACACACACTTATTTCTGCGCTCAGTTCAGTTTTAATGGGATTGCGTAATCCACGGTGAGGCAGACCTCTCGAATTCTGCACATCATTGTGCTTTGCCGGGAATTACAGCCAAACTCCGCAATTAAAAATGATTATAATCATAGAGAAATGACATTTATAACAGAGATCAGAGAGAAAAGCTTTGTTTTAAAAAATTAAGCTATAATTCACATTTTATTACATTTATTTTTTATTGGAATATAACAGTTGAGGTACTGCCTCACCTGCCTCGCCTGACTGCACGTCTCTGCTTGATATGTACTTTAGTTAGATAGTAAAAGTAACTGCCTATCTGCTACCTGAACTTTAGGCTTTATGTGTGTTTCACTATAGTCCAAAAAGTCCCATGAAGCACAGAGAACAGCAAGTACAGATTCAGTAACTGGGAATTTTGTGTCCAATGCTTGAAGTGTCCAAGCTTGAAGTACCAAAATACAGCAACAATACACATTAGCTAGCTACTTAATCCAACGGCTGGTTATAATTTCAGGAGCTATCTAGCTAAGTATGCAATTTTTTATGCCAAAACTGGAACATGAAGACACATGGTGTTTCATGATGACATTTCATGTGCATATCCCCAACCTAACGCTAAATCATAGCGAGCTCTAACTGTAAATTATTGTTACAGAAATTCAAGCAGCTCAAGAACACACCATTTTACATTTTTTACACCATGATTAAACAATCCTACATATTTTTTAACAAAGAAATCCTCCACACTGCAGCTTTAAACTTTAAGTCAGACTTAATGTTAATATCATTACAACCAAGCACAGATTGAGAGAGACAAAAACAGAGAAAGAGTACAAATGTATTAACCTTTCAATTTTTTTTTTTTTTTTTTATTGATTAAAGTCCGTTCAATGACATATTGAATGTTTGTTCCAAAATGAATCTATACAAAATATTCCCACAAATGAAACTCTATATGTGCTTGACTGAACTTCTCAAATGACAGACAAATCATGTTCAAGTGACAGTAACAGAGCAAAAAAAAAAAAGAGCAAAACAAAGACTGATCTTAGTATTAAACTAACAGCTGATATCGGACACTGAATGGACTATTTGCTTTTTCACCTGAAACACACATATTTCACATATATTTCACATCAACACACACTCACTTCAGAATGGCCATTGTTCGGAAACGTAAATAAACTTTACGATCACAGCACCGTGAGATGAAGAGAAAATTATTGAGGAGAATTTAGATGTGCTTTGGTGCAATACAACATGGTATGATATGTTTACGATAGGTTTATGATAGGTTATGATAGCTTTATGATAGGTTTTAACATTTAGCAAATGTTTCATACCATGAATTCATCCCTTGGCTTGTCAGCATGTTCGGCACATAAAATGCAGATACATTAAATTGCTCTTTCTAATGCATTAAAAGTATTAAAAGGTAATGTTGGTTCTGCATAACCTCAGTGACCAAGGAAACGATCCCTGCCTCGAGCTGTTTGTGTGGATTTTGGCATGTTCTCTGTCTGTGTGGGTTTTTACTAGCACTCTGGGTCTCTCCCTCCCAAAAACATAAACTCGATACAAGAAAATGCAATGCCATGGAGTAGCACTGAGCACATGGTGCATCTTTTCTTGCACCATATCAGTGTTTCTGATAGAGGACAGAAAGTGAATGAATGAATGAATGAATGAATCATGCATAGTGGATTCAAAGTGGAGAGTGGGGGTGGTGATGTGGAGCGCTAAAGTGGAGGAGGATGGGGGCGTTTTCAATTCTCAAAGGTGGAACCCTACGCACTCTCACACTCACACACATACATGGACATACACATACACACACATAACATTTTGTGTAGTTTGTAATCAGTACTGTAGCAGGCATCTAACCTGTTATCCACCCAGCACAGCCCACAGCCGGGAGTGAGCAGTATTCGTTCACACACTCCACCCACTCACTGACAGAGTTCAGCCGTGTGTCATGTCAGCCTGCACCCCATCTTACTAGCCCTCCACACACACACACAACCTCAACCACCCCCCATCTCCAGATCTCTCTCCTTGCTCACTTAAGTCCTTGCTGAGAAACAGACATAAATTAGTTTACAGGCAATATTCTTAACAATATACATGAACCTGTGAACAGGCTGTATGCGATACAGACAAAGCAGAGATGTGCTAATGTCTTACTTTAACAGGTAAAATCAGTATTAACTGGACGGAATTTTGCATCATGTGGTCTACGATGGATTGGCGCCCTGTCTAGGGTTGTTCCTGCCTTGCGCCCTGTGCTGCTGAATAGGCACCAGCTTTCCCGCAACCCTGACTAGGATTAAATGGATAAAAAAATGATTGAATGAATGAATGAATTAATTAATTTTCCATCATATCATTTTTGTAAGTTGAGGTACCTCTTTATCAGGTCAGAATATTTTCTTTAGGAAACTGTAAGGAAAAAGCATGTGACATGATGCTGTAAAAGGGAGCAGATGCAGTGATTGCCCATATATAGTGTAATACCATATACAGTGGTGCTTGAAAGTTTGTGAACCCTTTAGGATTTTCTATATTTCTGCATAAATATGACCTAAAACATCATCAGATTTTCACACAAGTCCTAAAAGTGGATAAAGAGAACCCAGTTAAACAAATGAGACAAAATATTATATTTCGTCATTTTTTTTATTGAAGAAAATGATCCAATATTACATATTAGTGAGTGACAAAAGTATGTGAATCTTTGCTTTCAGTATCTGGTGTGACCCCCCTGTGCAGCAATAACTGCAACTAAATATTTCCTGTAACTGTTGATCAGTCCTGCACACCGGCTTGGAGGAATTTTAGCCCATTCCACCGTACAGAACAGCTTCAACTCTGGGATGTTGGTGGGTTTCCTCACATTAATTTCCTCACATTTAGGTCCTTCCACATCATTTCAATTGGATTAAGGTCAGGACTTTGACTTGGCCATTCCAAAACATGAATTTTATTCTTCTTTAACCATTCTTTGTTAGAACGACTTGTGTGCTTAGAGTCGTTGTCTTGCGGCATGACCCACCTTCTCTTGAGATTCAGTTCATGGACAGATGTGATCTTTGTTGGTCAACCACTCCTGGGGAGGATAACAATGGTCTTGAATTTCGTCCATTTGTACACAAGAGCCCAAACTCTGTAGAGATGGTTTTGTAACCTTTTCCAGCCTGATGAGTATCAACAACTATTTTCCTGAGGTCCTCAGAAATCTCCTTTATTCGTGCCATGATACACTTCCATAAACATGTGTTGTGAAGAGCAGACTTTGATAGCTCACCTGACTCTAATTTCACCTTCAAATTAACAGCTAATCCTAGAGGTTTACATACTTTTGCCACTCTCTAATATGTACTATTGGATAATTTTCCTCAATAAATAAATGACCAAGTATAATATTTTTGTCTCATTTGTTTAACTGGGTTCTCTTTATCTACTTTTAGGACTTGTGTGAAAATCTGATGATGTTTTAGGTCATATTTATGCATAAATATAGAAAATTCTAAAAGGTTCACAAACTTTCAAGCACCACTGTAGCAAATGATTTAGAATTATGTTGTTACAGTTGCAACTGTGTCTAAAGAAACAAATCAATGTGTAGTTTGATTATATTCTTACGTTTTCTTCTGCAAAAGTGCAGTCAAATCACTATCCAAAAAGTTGTCCATGTATTTTGAAAACCCCACCTACTTTCAGCGATGTGCTGTATAAAGTAACGCAGGGAACTTTCTGAATGGTCCTCCTGTTTATGTGTATTGCCTGGGGTATCACCTCTATAATGTGAGCAGGGGCTTGTTCTTCACATGTACAACCATGTAGGTACATGTGTTCTCTACTGTCTCACAATGTTTTTCTTCTAGCACTAAACACAACAATATAAAATATACAACCCTACCCTGATAATTAATCACTCATGAAATGATTGTGGAAGATGTATTTACAGATAAGAAGCCATTCAGAATACTGACCAATTCCTCAGTTGCCATTTGTTATAAGGTGTTAGTGGTTCAAACAGCAGGTTATAGCAAGAGCTTGATAGCAGGAGTTCAGATAATGTGTGTTTTCCACTGTATTTTCCCTTTCCCTTAAGTATCACTTTTCTAAGCATCCCTACAGGTACTTGTACCTTTATTTGAGAAACACTGCTCAAGTGTTTACTGTTGAAGCAGTAAGGGGAAATTCCACCACTGCCTGTTAATAACAAATAAACTCAACGTAAATAACAAACTTAGAAAAAGCTGAATCACTGTGAGGGTATTTCATTTTATCATACTTTTTATGTAATTCATATAATTCATTAACACTGTTTCCTGCATGTGTAAATCAGCTATTATGTTTACATTACTATTACTACTGTGTACTGCATATTGTGAAGGGTTTTGGTCACGATTTAATTTATTGTGGGTGTTTTGGATATATTACACTTATTTGGATTAGATTAGTTTATCAGGTAGACATCTGTGATTGAATGTTTTACTCGTCTCCTCAGTGCTAAAACTTTTGCATCCAGACGGTAATAAAATTCCCGCAGAATAAGTGACTTTCAAGTGATTTGAATCTCCTGGAAATTTGCATCACATGTACCTGACTGAAAGAATTATTTTAAAAAATGAAAAGTTTATAAAGTATATATAAAGTACATATTTAAATATAAGGAATGCTTTATACCTGTACCAGTCATTAATCAGCCGGCAGTATGTGGCTTTTTTCTCTCCTCCTGTCAAGGCTGTCTGAGTGATGAGAGAATGAAGTCCTCTCAACATCAAGCCAAATTTAATAGTACAGTGACTCTTATACAGCCTCTCTGAAATGACTCTGATTGAATGGGTTTCATGAATTAGAAGCTCTACAACAAGTAGCAGAAGTTAAAAACCTTCAAAGCAAGGTGACATATGTCTGTAAAACTACAGAGACATGCTCCGGATGGGACTCCAGTTGTAATACCACTGCTGAGTTGGGTGGGAAAAAGATAGGTAGTTCTGCCTGTGCCGTTCTCATGGAGGACAAAGAAAACACTGACATGGCTGATCTGGATGGAAAGAAAATCACAGTGTATTTCTTGTAAAAGACGGAATTACCCCAGGAGCCCGTGTCAATTTAAACCCATCCAGATACAACCCTGCGATGTATTAATACTTGTATGATGCATGGTTTAAATGCTTACAATCTGATTTGACTGAAAATAAATCTGCTTTAATGTGTCTTGGATGAATGAAAAATCACTATACAAGCACCACTACACATTTCACCTCTTCCACACTGCCTACATACACATGCGTTCATGCACACATGCATACACAGACAAACACAGTGGCTACGATTGGCATTTCTGTTTAGAATTTCTCACCTACACATGCACACACATATACATATACATAAGTTGACATTTCTAATACTAGAATATGTCTGTAAACAGAAGCACAAACCAATTCATAATACTGTATAAGAAAATAGTTTTTGAATTTATTGTGTTGAGTGAAATAGGATCCATGTGTCTTAACAACTGACTTAGCAACTGTTTTTCGGATTCGCAAAATCAGATTGCATAAACTACAATATCAAGTATCAGCTGTTTTACAGCATTGTGTTTTAGACACTCCTTGCTGTTCTTGACTGCAAATAGCAATAGAATTGCAATCTACAAGGGAAACACTGTGGGGCTGCAACCAACACCATTATTTTTTCAACATTACGTTTATACATGTAAAAAAGTAGTCGTACATCAGAGGTTGTGATACAGTGGTGACAATCCCAGAACTGACCTTTAATAAGAATCTATAACAAATGTGCCATTGTCAATTTGTTATTTCCCTCAGTTGAAAACCTCTTTCACACACTAAAAACCAGTTTAGTTACTCAGTCAGTTGTTGACATAACAATACCACACCTGCAAGGAAGTTGGTCAGCATACAGCTGCAGACCAACACAATTAACTAAGGCACATGGTCCTACTATGATGAATCCTTTTATATAGTGTTGGTAGCTGTGTGCAGATGTCTGAATGAGCACATTTGCATTAAACAAAAATTGGCAAGTAACGTTCACTTTAGTGTTAAATCACTTAATATATTTAATGTTCATTTATTTTCTTAGCCCCTTAATCCTGGTCAGGGTCATGGGATGGGGTGCTTAGCTGGCGGCACTGGGCACAAGGCAGGAACAAAGTCAGGGCAGGGCTCACACAGTCATACACACACTTACACACTAAGGCCATTTTAGAAACAATGATTAAACAACATCTGTATTTGGAATGTCTAAGGAAAACAGAGTACCCAGAGAAAACCCACATGGACATGGGGAGGACATGCAAACTCCACACAGGTGGAGTCTGAGGTCAGGATCGAACACGGGACACGGGAGCCGAGTCGACTGCACTAACCCCTGCGCCATCACACTGCCCTAATTAGCTTATCAGGCTTACTTTTAAAACACAGTTGTGGCCCTATAACTGATTAGCAAGCATGGAGTACAGCAGTGCCCATCTAAATGCTGTGTGCCCCAGTACAACAAGTAGTCTAGAAACTACCTTCTGTACCAACAGACCACACTAATCACAGCACACTTGAGCCTACCATGGGCTGCCTTTTGGGTGCTAAACATTTTATTTAAAGTAGCTACTATCCTGAACCGCAGCAGCCGCGCTAGCCAGATTTAGAATTATGACGTCCTAAACCGGAAACTACGATACTAAACAGTAGGTTACGTTGAAGTACGGCAGCGATCATCTTGGACGGAGCGGCCAGGACTAGCTACTGTTGATGCCGCGTCTGAAATGAAACAAGTGTAACAACTGGAGTCTTTACCCTTTCACAACCCGAACCAAGCTCGACGAGAAAATGGAGGAAGATGGAACTGACCAGCTTAAGTGGGCAGTTCGATCAGAGACAGACAGACAGACAGACAGACATATACAGTAACCCGGGCACAGTGTTGTTAACACATGAACACACGCTTCACACCCACCCAACGACTAGCGCGACACGCTGCACATAAGTTGCGACAAGTGCTACAAAAACGGAGTAAGGGCAAGCTAAGGAAAATGCAATTTCTCGTGTAGGTATAATGCACAAGGGAACGGGGTGTTGACGCAGCAGAAATTTCCAGCAGGAGAAATTCCCCTTATGGAAGTGAAACGAGGGGAGAACCCCGTGTGTGTGTGTGTGTGTGTGTGTGTGTGTGTGTGTGAGGGGGGCGCTTGAGTTTCGGGTTTTCATTTAGATCCTCCAGACCGCAATAAACGAATTGTCCAATCGCGGAAGCCAGGATAAACGACAGCTTGACGCCGTAGCTCTACGAGACCAAGGAGTCACAATACGGGGGTAACTTGGGGGCGGGGGGTACTGTTGAATGTGTCAAGTACAGTGTTTATGTGTAGGTAGCCTGGTAAGGATTAAACGTTAGATGTGCGATACGAAATTCGCTTTATGAAACAGCAACAACAGAAGAACGAAGAGCCGAAGAACGGCTGCTATTATAGGCTACCACGCAATATTTCTATCAGCATACCTTGATTGACAACATCCTCATCTCACCTATGAAAGGCTTATGTTGTGGTCATTCCCGTGCGATACACCTGGCAGCAAAACAAGCTGCTATGACACAAGCTAACCAAACTTATCCGTTTACTTTGCACTTTAGCGAATAAACTAACAAACCCATGACCTGTCAACCTCCCCACCGGAATACTTGAACTTAATTGCTTGCAGAGCGGCAGCTACCTGGCTTGTCATGACCACGTCTATAGGTTTACTATGAACCGCCAAACGGATACCAGTGCCTACGTCGCCAGTGTTAAGGCGGCTCCTGTAAGAATTTGTGTTAAGGGGTGGCTGAGACGCATACCTGTTAACCCATGAGTTCTCGGTCCAGGAGTTGGCGACGCTTCAGTGTTGGGCTTCAATTTCTCGGCGTGACAGTGGATGAGATTTCAGGAAGATCTTAGAAATTCTGTTCCCCCGACGCTTTTGTGTCCGTCAGTGTAATTCCTCTGTCCTCTCCCCCTCTCTACGCCTGTCTTTTTTCTCCCTCAAACTCTCCCTCCCCTGCTTTTCCGCGTGTCGGTATCAGGAACCTCTCTCTCTCTCTCTCTCTCTCTCTCTCTCCCTCTCTCTCTCAGCTGAGAGCTACAGGAAACGAGGCAATACGAACACACGCGCTCAGTCGAACCGCGACACGGTCAACGCTGACATGTCAAACCCTGGACAGCTCCACTTTCACTGTTAACAAAATAATGAAACAAACTACAATAAATAAATAAATAAATAATACTAGGCTTAATACTTCTACTACTGCTGCTGCTAGGCTACTTCTAGCCAATTATGACCATACATAGCCAGCCTATTACAATACTATAACTAAAAGTGGAGAGATGGTGACACTGTATGTAGGCTGTTATACATTTGTTTGACCTACTATTATTATCAGTTTATTTATTGTAATATTTCATAGGTAAATTTCTTAAGTAAATTAACAATATAAACCGAAGTAGTAGCTACTGAGCAAACCTAAATAAAGCATACTTGTCTCAGACAGGAGACGTTAGCATGGATGCCTGGAGGAACGCTTGTTGCATGCTTTGTTCACTGAATTAGATTTGGTTTGTTAGTGGAACGGATTATGCCCCCTAGTGGGAAGAAAAATCTCTATATGACTGGGTGATTCTTCAGCACGCATTATTATTTTGTGGTGCTAGTGATATACTGTATCATATACTGAATACGGGTGACTTCTCAGAAGCAATTTCACTGTGATACTGTTTTAATAATTGTGGCTTTATTTGTGAATTCCCTATATCTATACCTATACAAACCGGGGGCCAAAAGTCTGAGAGCACTAGTGAAAATTCTTCTATTGTGAATTTTTCTTCATGTACTTGCATGTACTTTCCTAAATTACAAATCATATAATTAGCAGAATAAATAATTTTTTTTTATACATTTCAGAATTGATTAGTATTTAGTATGTTCCCCATTATTGACAGGTTGCACCCAAGTTGGTCTGAATCCATGCTATCCCAGCATGATTTCACAAAATTCCAAAGAGCATCATGTGATGTAACTGAATGATCGATTTTCTCTGCGTTTAGGTCCCCCCATAATTGTTCAATGGCATTTAGATCAGGTGACTGTGGCAGAAAATCCATGGGATTCAGCACCCACTATTAGGGGTCACACAGTGACCGCTAGAGGCCACAGTTGATCAATCAGGATGGCGTTTGAATCCTCAGCGCAATCACGCAGGCACCAACCTAATTTGGGGTTTTGTGTGAAAGTGGCGAAACCTGTTGTTGGGCCTATTTAAGCAGACCTTTAGGCTCACACGGGTGTTGGAACATTGCTTGCTCGCTTCCCCAGCCAGCTATGCTAACGCTACACGCATCAGCAATGCTTGCTGCACCAAGTCTTCACACGGCTTTCGCTTTCTTTTCAGTGTTTTTTGTTTGGGTTAGGGAAAATGGTAGACTAACAGTTTGAAGACCGCCAGTCGGGGGCAGTCGGGAGATTGCCCGGTAAGGTAGGGCCTAGACACCAGCGTAAGGCCAGGATTTTTAAAATTTTATTCATTTTTCTTCCCTCGGCTGTTTCGAGTCTCGCTCGTGGCCACGAGACTCGCCCCTCCTATAGCCTCGTTCTCTTCATTCCTCACATCCGTGCCACACTCCAGCAGGTATCAGTTTGGAGTACTTTTGTGGCACGCGCTCGCGGGAGCTCCGCTCAGGCTCTAGCGCTTCGCGCATGCACGGACCCGTACGCCGTCGGTACAGCCGAGCCCACACCGTAAGCATATAGTGAATAGGTTTCACGGTTGGCCAGCGTTTTAATATGGCAGACCGTAACACCTATTTTTAGTTTTCAAGTAGTTAGTGCACAGCTTCGAGCTGTAATTGGATCACTATTCTGCTGCAGTATGATTATTTCTAAACAAAGATAAAAAGAAGAGGGTAGAGCATGTCTCTGAAGAATGGAACGGTACCGCTCCTTTGTCAGAATGTAGTTGATTCTGTGCAGATGCCCAACTCCAGAGCGCACAAACACCCCAGCCATGTATATTCCCAACACTATGCTTCACCGTTTGTTTTATTCATTGTTGTGTGGCTTCAATCTTTACTGTACTTCTCTTTACATAAACATCAATTACTGCCTTGAATCTTATACCTGGATTCATCAGTAAATAGGACTTATTTATGTACTGCAAAATGTTTTTTTTTCTTAGCCCATGCTTAGCAAATGGCTTGTTTGTCTTCCTTGTCTACCTTGGTTTAGTGATTGCTATTTGTCACTAAAGACCACTGCAATGCAACTTTCTTTCAGCCATAGTTTTGCGGATTGAAGTTATAACCCACTTTTTTACAATAGAGAATTGTCTCAAAGTGCTTTACAAATATTTACTCCCACAGCCCTAACTGAGCAAATCTTAGGTGACAGTAGCATGAGTAGCAGAGTTACCGTATTTTTCGGACCATAAGGCGCACTTAAAATCCTTTAACTTTCTCAAAAATCGAAAGTGCGCCTTAAAATGCGGTGCGTCTGATGTATGAATTAATTCTGGTTGTTCTTTCTGACCTAGAACCGATTGTAGATGGTACACGGCGCTCATAAATCTGTCAAAATGTTTTAGCACGGCCTTGGTAAGTTGTGAAGCTTACGGCAACCGTAGTGCGCAGCATCACGGAGTAATACGATATGTGCTTCAGCATTAGGGTACGTGCATTCATTCATTCATTTTCGAAGCAGATTTCAAACTCAACGCTATCAGTCACGCAGTACAACATGGACATAGAGCAGCTGCGAGAGAATTCAACATTAAAGAATCAATGATACGGAAGTGGAGGAAGCAAGAAGATGCCCTGTGCCAGGTAAAGAAGACCAAACTGAGTTTCCGACGGAACTTAAGAGTTTTGTTTCATTTCATGCGCCTTATAACCCGGTGCGCTTTATGTATGAAAATAGATCCGTTAGAAGTCGATCTTTGATATCGCGTCTTATAACCTGGTGCGCTTTATAGCCCGAAAAATACGGTACTAACTTTTTCCAGCAATATCTAGCTACTATGGCCTAAAGTAGATGTACTAATTTTATATCAACAGTGGACTTATCAAACTTTTATATTACGCTGTATATTACTTTATATGTTAATTATATAATATATAAGCATAGCAAACTGTGTTCAGTAAACATGGGCATAACATATCAATAGCCCTGTATAGAATAAAAATTACAATGCCTATCATAAAACCCTACTTTGTAGATTCAATAGAGCCATGACTGGATCAGTGTGTGCAGCAAGTGCATTTTTGCTCGTGTGTATGCGGATTACTGTGGCAGGCCTTCTGGATTTAGCCTCTACAGTTATGTAATGTTGATATGCCTTTCCTACTTTCTGGGCACACTATTCTTATTTAAATCAAGCTGCTCTCCCAGGTGACCATTACAGGTATTGCAACCAAATTTACCATGCACACATACAACCGTAACACAGTCATTTACTGTGATCAGAGACGTTGGGTTGCTGTCTTCTGGGGTTGCCAATGTCTCATGTGATCCCTCTTGGCTGTATTTCCTTCCAGTTCTCCTCTTTCTAGCTTTCTAGCTATGCTGCTATAGCTAATGCTGCCGGGGTCTCATGCTACACTTGGCATCAGTGATTGACATGGCATCAGTGATTGTTAATAAACACTGTGCTCTTAATCAATAACTAATTACATTTTCTGTTTTCTCTCCGAGCTGTGTTCCGGCAGTTCCGGCCCCACACATGATGTTCATCTGATGGAGCTCCCACTGTGCATAATTCACATTTTATTCGACCATGACTCCATGACTTTAGTTTCGCTCTTAGATTTATCATCATACCCGGGCCACTTAATGTCGATGTGAATACTTCACATTTTGTTCGAACTTTGACTCCATGACTTTAGTTTCGCTCTTAGATTTATCATCATACCCGGACCACTTAATGTCGATGTGCATACTTCACATTCTATTCGAACTTTGACTCCATGACTTTAGTTCGCTCTTAGATTTATCATCTACGCCGCCCAAGGAGGTTGGGTCCCCTTTTTAAGTCTTGGTCCTCCCAAGGTTTCTTCCTAGAACTAGGGAGTTTTTCCTTGAAACTGTCGCCCTAGGCTTGCTCAACTTGGGATTGGACGTAGTTATTAGGAGATGATCTGAACTTGTGAAGTTGCTTTGAGACAATGCTCCATTGTAAAAAGCGTTATATAATTAATCTGACTTGACTTGACTTGACTTGATTTACTGGGTTTCACCTTTCACGCACGCAAGACATGCAATTCAAAATATCAATAACTTGATACAATTTACAGGTATTTTAGTTAGTTGTGTTACGGTTCGCCATATTAGACCGAAGGCGACCCTTGAGTTTAAATGAGCAACACATGTTTCTCAGTAGGCACCTGAGGATCGAACCCCAAACGCCGACGTGTGAGCTCACACACTGTTAGAAGCTTTAAAGGCTCTTATGGGCGTGGCACTGGGAAACCGAAAGCAGCAATGGATGCTGCAGCAGAGGGAAGGACAAAATGAATATGAAGTCGCGAAGACGTGCCACGGGAACTCCTTGGCGCTTCTTTGGTGTTTACAGGAGAATGGCACAGACGCGGGAAAGAAAAGGTCAAGACTATTAATTAGTGCAGCATCCTTTTGTGAGAGCGATCACGAGGGGAATGTTTTCTCCGCCCAATCACGAAGGAGAAAAGGAATGGCATACAGGTCCGTGCATGCGCATGCGTCGGAAGTCCAAGCAGAGCGTCTGCGAAGGCATACCACAGGGACTCCTCAGCACTTCTTTGGCACTTAGAGGAGAATGGCATGGACGTGGGGAAGGCGAAGGTGTGCCACGGGGACTCCTCAGCGCTTCTTTGGCACTTAGAGGAGGATGGCACGGATGCGGCGAAGAAAAGGATGAGACTATTAATTAGCGCTGCATCCTTTTGTGAGAGCGACCGCGAGGGGAATGTTTTCTCCCCCCGAGGTGAATGTTGTACGGGTCCGCGCATGCGCAAGCTTTGGAAGGCCAAGCGAAGCATCTGCCAAGGGGTGCCACAGGGACTCCTCAGTGCTTCTTTGGCGCTTAGAGGAGAATTGCACAGATGCAGGGAAGGCGAAGGCATGCTATGGGGACTCCTCAGCACTTCTCCGGCGCTTAGAGGAGAATGGCACAGATGCAGGGAAGAAAAGGATGAGACTATTAGTTAGCACAGCGTCCTTTTTGTAAGCACAGTCGTGAAAGGAACCTTTATCTCCCGATCACGGAGGAGGAAGGGGGGTGACAGCACGAGGGAGAAGGCAGGGCAGCCAAGGCACAACCGACCTTAGCTCACTGGAAGAGCTTTCCATACGCTGGCTTCTAAGCCATAACGTACCTGGACAGCCTCCTGACTGAACCCGACTGTCGATCTACGAATCGCCATTCTACCTTTGTCCCTAACCAAAAAAAACAGCGCTTCAAAAAACAGCTGTGTATGGCTGGTGCAGTTCGCGTGGAGATGAGCAATGCTGCAACAACCTGTGTGGGCTACAGGGTGTACTTATATAGCCCCAAAAACAAGTGTTGTTACTTTCCCGCATAACGCCAAATCAGGGCTGGCGCATGCGCAATCGTGCCGAGAATGCTCATGCCGCCAATAGTGAGTCAACACTGGTCTCTAGTGGCCCAAGCGTGACTCCTAATAGTACCCTCCCTCTTAAAATTTGGCATCTCGATGCCCCTAAATGTGAGCAGAAACACCCCTGAGCCTGTCTGACACGCTCTGGGTTATGCGTCTGATGGACAGGCGGGCCCAGATACGGACGGTGAATCCTCACGGAGGGGCCAAATGGTAGGGCGAGACACAGCAGCTCCAAGGCAGGGCCTAGACAAAAGGGCTGGAGCTCAGGACCAGCCACAAGTGGCTCCGTGGTGGAGCCTGGGGTGCTCATCTCAAGAACCGAGCTTGGTGCTGGCGGCACGGACAAGGGGCTAGATCTGACCATGTCAACGAAAAAGGTGGGCGTAAGTCGCCTAGCTAGGTGAACAAATGCCAAGGACCCTAACACCAAGGTCAATATAGTTGACCACGGCACAGGGGTCAGGAGCAACGACTGCAGTGCAGAGATCAGTACAAACAACCTTTGCACAGCGATTGGTGCTAAAGACTGTGACACAGGGATTGGTGCTGAAGACACTGGCACAGGGGTCGCCGCTAATGACTGATGCACAGAGTTCAGTACTGAAGACCGTGGTGAAGGCATCAGCGCTAATGACAGGTGTGCAGGGATCGATACTGAAGGCCGTGGCACAGGGATCAGTGCTAACGACTGGTGCACAGAGTTTGGCACTGAAGACCATGGCACAGGGGTTGGCGCTAATGACTGGTGTGCATAGTTCAGTACTGAAGACCGTGGCGCAGGGATCAACATTAACGACCGGTGCGCAGAGATCGGTACCGAAGACCGCAGCGCAGGGGTCGGCGCTAATGACCGGTGCGCAGATATCAGTACTAGTGGCACAGGGGTTGGCACTAACAACCAGTGTGCAAAAGGCTCAGGTACAGAGCTTACGGGCACGGCAAGCTCAGGTAAATAGTCAGGCGGCGCTAATGGCTCAGGTACGGAGCTGACGTGCTCAGATACGGCATTATTGGGCATGGCGAGCTCAGGTACGGAGCTAGGCAGCGCTAGCTGCTCAGGTACGGGGCAAACGTGCTCAGGTACGGAGCTGGGTGGTGCTAGCTGCTCAGGTACGGAGCTAACGTGCTCAGGTACGGCACTAATGGGTGCAGCGAACTCAGATACGGAGTTGGGTGGCACTAGCTGCTCAGATATGGAGCTAATGTGCTCAGGTACGGTGCTAATGGTCGCAGCATGCTGAGGTACGAAGCTGGGCGGCACGAACTGCTCAGGTATGGAGCTAACGTACTAATGTATGGAGCGAATGTGCATGACTAGCTCGGATACGGAGCTGGGAGGGCTTGTGAACAAAGGTGGTGGCTGGAAGAATGACCATGCCTCCAAATTCCTGGCTCTGGATCAAAACTTCGCATCTGTGCGAATTGACAGATCACACAGAGCAGCCAGTGAGGAGGCGGGAAGGAATGGCACAAGCTCATTGTCCAGCTGATAGTCAAAAGGTCAGAAGGTCATCAAAACCGCTCTCAATGCAGAACTCCTCCACATACTCCTCCACCAACTAGCCTCCCTGTGTAATATTAAATACACTGCCCAGGAGATTCTGCAACCTGGGAGAGTTGGGAGCTTCAGCGGGGTCAAACTCTGGTTGGGGCCAGCAGTACATGCCGGGTCAGGTTGCCAAAACTGGGCCACGCCTAAACCAAGGCAACTTAATGGACCCCCAAGAGCTAAACAGGACTTAGGTAGCATGGGAGGACGCAGCAAGCGGGGACTTCCACACAGGAAATCCCAGGAGCTAATGCTGGGTTTGCCATTTTAGACCGAAGGCAAACCGTGAAAAACGGCTCCTGTGGGCGTGGTGCTGGGAAATCGAAAGCAGCAATAGATGCTGCAGCAGAGGGAAGGACAAACTGAATATGAAGTCGCCATGAAGGCATGCCACGGGAACTCCTTAGCGCTTCTTCGGCGCTTACAAGAGAATGGCACAGACGCAGGGAAGGAAAGGAAGAGACTATTAATTAGTGCATCGTCTTTTTGTGAGAGCGATCGCGAGGGGAATGTTTTCTCCCCCCGATCGCGAAGGAGGAAGGGAATGGTGTACGGGTCCACGCATGTGCATGCATCGGAAGCCTGAGCGGAGCGTGCCACGGGGACTCCTCAGCGCTTCTTCGGTGCTTAGACTAGAATTGTACAGAAGCGGGGAAGTAAAGGACTATTAGCTAGCACAGCATCCTTTTTGTTAGTGCGATCGTGAGACGAACGTTTATCCCCCGATCTCAGAGGAGGAACGAAGGTGACGGCGCAAGAGGGAGAAGTTGGGTCGAGCTTCACAGCAGCAAGCAAGCCCAAAAAAGGCAGCCAAGGCACAACTGGCATTACAGCGCGCTGGAAGAGCGTTCCCTACGCTGAATAAGACCATCTTGGAGGTAAATTTCTCCCACATCTGGAAACAACACACAATGTTTTAACAATAAATTGCTGTGTCAAAAATAATACAAGGTTGTATGCAGTAATATGTATAATATTATTAAGTCCATGTGACCATAAAGTAATTTTGGAAAGTAATTTTTCTGAAGTTTAGAACACATCTGGGGAAGGTGTCCCTACCTCTGTCCAGATTCCCCCAATGCCAACACCCTGCTCAGACGTACAAAGTACAAGGTTAAGCATGACTGGTCAAGTTCCAAAATTACATGTTTTGATGTTTCTAAATGAAAATAAGTTCAACCTCTGCAGGAAACAAATTTATATAGCACTTGCTTCTGCTGTTTTTAAACACAATTACTGTTTATTCACAAACATGATTAAATAAAATTTGGTATGTTCAAGAGTGTAGGCATCCTGTTAGTTTTTCCTTTAATTTTTATTCTTGCTTTTTTTTTTGTTTTTTTCCCACATTTTTCCATTTTATTGACATACGCAGATACCAATACTTTCTAGGGTATAATCTGAATCGTTGTAAAAGATAAGCAGTAAGAGGTTTTAGAAAGGTTTAGCTTACCAAAAACAAAAAATAATGTCAATTTCATGTTTATTACTATCAAACTCTTTCTCTGCATCAAAGCAGTGCTGGAACAGACTGTGTTATTACACTCTCTTGGACAGTATCTGGAAAATATTGCACTAGAGGATGTAGTATATTTGTATCATTATGGTGAGAAAATGGTAAAACAAAAAGGGCTACTACGGCATTTTGCAATGCTATGTAATAACATTTAGTCTATCCTTAGTTGGCCCATAGTTCCTTCTACAGCTTAGCAATAATACTCTAGGCTATGTCAGAAATACTCTTGAAGACAATAACAAGATGCTGCACTTTAAATAATATAAAGGCCAACATAGTTTCCAGACTTAAACAACAATGAACTAGTTTGGGATGAAGTGGTAAAAGAAGGGTAAAAGCACAGCAACCTAGTGCAACACATTTGTGGGTACTTCTGGGACAATGTTGAAAAAGCTTTAAAAACAATATTTGATTTTCAGAATGCCTTTAGCTGGCATTGATGAGTAAAACATGTTATTGTCATGGCGGCAGCGGATCCGCCTCCACTCCAACAGAGGTCTCTGTCGGCGGAGTTCTAGGAGGTCGTTTCCGGTTGGCCGCCATGATTAGCGTAAATAGCACAGCATGGATCTGGTTGGCGTGAGGTTTCATCTCTGTTAGCGGTTTCGATTCTGAGCGTTAATACTTTGTTACGATAGTTTCCTTGGCATTGATCCTTGGTTGTTGATACGGTTAGTAATTTTGGATTTCCCTCGGCTACGTTCACATCATGTACATTCGGATTACCTGGCTTTCGATCTTTGCATTGTCTTGACTACGAGTACTGGAATAAACCTGCACCTGTTTCCATCCCTTGTGTTGTGAGTACAGAAAACCTCGCCTGAACATGGAAGCACCAGGTTTTTCTGACCGGCTAGCTCAACAGGAGCAGAAGTTAGAGGAAGTTGCACGCCTGCTTCAGGAATTGATCCTCCGTGCGGCACCTCCACTTCCCGAACCAACTGCCACGCTTGACAGCATTTCCCCAGTCTCGGCTGGAGCTCCACCAACGCTCTCCGTGCCGCCTGATTCACCCTCTGCATTACACGTGGATCTCCCGGAAAGGTATGATGGCTCTTTGGACTCCTGTAAAGAGTTTCTGATGCAATGTAGTATCTACATCGACCACCACCCGGAACAATTCAGACAGGAGACCGATAAGATACACTTTATGGTTTCCTTACTCACTGGGAGGGCCAAGCAGTGGACCACAGCGTTGTGGGACCAGAATAGTGACGTGCTCAAGTCTGAGTCCAGATTCTATTCGTTATTCAGGGAGGTATTTGACCACCCTTCGGCTGGAAGAAATGTAGGCTCCCGCTTAATAAATATTCGTCAGGGAAGACGCCGGGCAGCGGACTACGCACTAGAATTTCGTACTCTAGCTGCCGGTAGTGGGTGGCATTCACCAGCACTATTGGCCATGTTCAAGAATGGACTATGCCCTGAACTCCAGGCCGAACTAGCTGTCCAGGGAGCTACCTTGAACTTAGACGAGTACATTCGCCTTGAGATTTCATTCAACAATTTGCTCCAGGAAGGTCGAGAGATCCGGTCCGGGGTGAGCAACCGATTTTCCACAGTCCCACCCGAAACAAGACCTGAGCCCATGGAATTGGGTAGGACCCAGCTGACTGAGCAGGAGCGTCGCCGAAGGTCGGAGGGGAGACTGTGTTTTTACTGTGGAGGGGCTGGACATCAATGTGCCTCCTGTCCTGAGAGACCCGACTCCTCCGTGTCATTGGAGGTGAGTGCCATGGTATCTTCTGACATAAATGTTAAATGTATGAACGTACGAGTACAACTGTTGTGGAGTACAGGCTCAACATACCTTACAGCACTCATCGACTCGGGTGCGGCAGGGAACTTCATTGACCAGAAAGTGGCAGAAGAACACCAAATCCCCCTAACCAGCATCACCGTGCCCCTGGTTCTCAAGGCGGTAGATGGGAGAACCCTGGGGAATAGCTCCGTTATGGAGCAGACCGCCGAACTCACCTTGCGCACAGGAACACTACACGAGGAGAGCATCTCCCTGTTGGTAATCTCGGCTCCACGACATGAGATCATCCTAGGGTATCCCTGGTCAGTCAAACATTCCCCTACAATTTCCTGGGGGGGATACCGAGATTACTCAGTGGGGTGACCAATGTTTTGTGGACTGCCTAACCTTGCCTCTTCGAGCTACTCAGGTGGAAAGTCCCGATCCAGAAAGAGGCGACCGGGTGCCGGCTTGCTATGCTGACCTAAAGGAGGTATTCGCCACGGATTCAGCTCGAGATCTCCCTCCTCATCGGCCGGGCGACTGCGCGATAGAGCTCCTTCCGGGCTCTACTCCTCCACACAGTAGGATCTATCCCGTCGTAGGCCAAGACAGCAGCGTTAGAGAGTTACGTGGAGGAGGTATTAGCACAGAGATACATCCGACCATCCACCTCTCCTGCTGCGGCAAGCTTCTTTTTCGTGAGGAAGAAGGACGGGGGCCTCAGGCCCTGCATTGACTACAGAGGACTCAATGCTGTTTTGGTGAAGTACAAGTATCCGTTGCCCCTAGTGCCGGCTGCTCTGAAGCAGTTGAGAGCAGCCACCGTGTTTACGGAACTGGACCTCCGCAGTGCGTATAATCTCATCAGAATCCATGCGAGCGACGAGTGGAAGACGGCCTTCATCACCACTCGAGGGCATTATGAGTATACAGTGATACCCTATGGACTAGCCAACGCTCCGTTTGTGTTCCAGTCCTTCATCAACAAGGTACTGAGAGACATGCTCGACCGGTGGGTTATTGTTTACATTGACGACATTTTAATCTACTCCAGGAATCTGGAGGACCATGTAGAGCATGTGAGACAAGTGTTAGATCGTCTGAGAGCTCATAAGTTGTATGTCAAAGCAGAAAAGTGTGAATTCCATGTCGAGACGGTTACCTTTCTAGGTTATGTCATTAATAAAGATGGAGTCCATATGGAAGAGGATAAGGTGAGTGCAGTTATGAATTGGCCACGACCTTCCTCTATCAAGGAATTACAGAGGTTCCTCGGGTTTGCAAACTTTTATCGTAGGTTTATTCGGGGCTTTAGTAGTGTGGCGGCGCCCTTAACGTCTCTGTTAAAAGGGAACCAGAGGGTGCTCAAGTGGTCAGACAAGGCGGAGGTGGCATTTAACGCACTTAAAAGGAAGTTCAGTACCGCTCCGATTGTTAAGTTGTTTGACCCAGAACGCCATTTGTATTGGAAGTCGATGCGTCATCCTCTGGGGTTAGCGCCATTCTATCTCAAAGGTTCGGTACTCCTTCCAAACTATATCCATGTGCCTTCTTCTCCTGCAAGTTAAATTCGGCCGAGCGTAATTATAACATCGGGGAATTACTGGCAATTAAACTAGCTCTTGAGCATGGAGGCACTGGCTAGAGGGGGTGAAATATGCGTTCTTGGTTTTAACCGATCATAAGAACCTCGAATACCTGAGAACTGCTAAGCGGCTTAACCCAAGACAGGCTAGATGGTCATTGTTTTTTACTAGGTTTGATTTCACTGTCTACCATCGTGCAGGCAACAAGAATGGGAAGGCAGACACTCTATCCCGCATGTGGGAGTCGGAGAGAGAGGAAGACTTTCCTTCAACCATTCTCCGACCTGAGTGCTGGGTGGGTCCCATCGACTGGGAGGTTATGGATCAGATTCGGGAGGGACAGGTGAACGAACCTCCTCCCGCTGACTGTCCGCTCGGAAGGGAGTACGTGCCACAACACTTGCGGCGTCAGTTGCTAGAGATGATTCATTGTCATCCCAGTGCAGGTCACCCAGGTATGCAGCACACCCTGGAGCTAGTTAAGAACATGTTCTGGTGGGAGGGGAGATCGGGAGGTCCACGAATGGGTGAGAGAGTGTGCCACGTGCGCTCAGTCTAAGGGTGTACTCACACTAGGCACCGTTGCCTGAACCGAGCCAGAGTCCGAAAGGGGAGGGGGACAAACGCGCTCTGGCCGACACTCACACTAGCCTCACACAGAAACGCGCTCCGGCGCGCTTTCGTCATGCTTTCGTCATCACCATGCTCTCTCGCGCAGCACACTTCATGGTCGTACATATGATCGGGTAATCACATACGTTTATGCCGTTTTGTGCGTGCTGTGCAGCTGCCTCCGTAAGCACCAGACGACGAAAAATCGTTCATCATCAGTACATTTATTATAAGGCTTATTAGGGCTGTGTGTCAGCACGCAAAGAGAAACAAAAAGTCACATAGTAAGTACAAGCATAAAGTCCGCTGGACAGCCGAAATACAGCGCATTGCATAATCAATGCACCTTATTATAAAGCTTATTCGGGCCGTGTGTCAGCGCGAACACATAGAAATAAAAAAGCCACGTAAAATTATAAGCATAGAATGCAACGTGCAGCGCGAGAAGCCGGAACACTGAGCTGCATTATCAATACACTTATTATAAGGCTTATTAGGACTGTGTGTTAGCACTAACAAAGAGAAATAAAAAAGTCACACATTAAATACATATTAAATACAAGCAGGAAGTCCGCTGTACAGCACGATAAGCCGAAATACAGCGCGTCGCATAATCAATGCACCTTATTATAAGGCTTGTTATGGCTGTGTGTCAGTGCGCACATAGAGAAATAAAAAAGCCTTGTATAAGCAGAGAGTCTGATGTGCAGCATAAGAAGTTGGAACACAGTGGCTGCATTATCAATGCACTTATTGTAAGACGTATTAAGGCTGTGTGTCAGCGCGAACAAAACGAAACCAAAGAAAGGCACAGAAGTATGTTATTACCCGATCACATATGTACAACAATGAAGTGCGCTGTGCTGTGTGGGCGCGTCTGTGATGACGAAAGCATGCCGGAGTTCGATTGCACTCACACTGCAAACGTACCGTGCTGGAGTCCAGCGAACCGCGCCCCAGCCCACCTATTTCAAGAGGACCCCAGTACGATTCGTGAATCGGGCCCCGGCGCGATTGGGAGCACTCACACTAGCCAAACAAACCGGGTTCGAATTGCCTAGTGTGAGTACACCCTAAGACTCTGCGCCAATTGCCGGCGGGTCTGCTAGAACCCTTGGCCATTCCCCAGCGCCCCTGGTCCCACCTTGGGGTGGATTTTATCACGGACCTGCCGCCTTCCCAAGGTAAGACCGTGATTATGGTCATTGTCGATCGCTTTTCGAAGTCTTGTCGGTTAGTGCCTCTAGACAAACTTCCCACGGCATTAGAGATGGCAGAATGTCTCATGCACCACGTGTTCAGACTCTTCGGTCTCCCGGAGGAGATCGTGTCTGACAGAGGGCCACAATTCATTTCACGAGTGTGGAAAGAGTTTTGTAAACTGCTGGGCATTAATGTATGTCTGTCGTCAGGTTACCACCCTCAATCCAACGGTCAGACGGAACGATTGAACCAAGAAGTAGGGAGATATCTACGGTCATACTGCTCTCGGTACCAGTATGAGTGGGCACGTCACATCCCCTGGGTCGAGTATGCACAGAACTCACTAAGGAGTTCCTCTACGGATCTAACACCGTTTCAGTGTGTCCTAGGTTTTCAACCCCCGCTGTTTCCCTGGTCCGGCGAGCTGTCTCACGTTTCTGCAGTTGATGACTGGATGCGGAGGAGTGGAAGGACCTGGGAGGAGGCCCACGTCCGGTTGCAACGAGCTATCTGTAGGCAGAGTCTGCAGGCCAATCGACACAGACGGGACGTGGAGGCGTTTAGGCCTGGACAGAAGGTTTGGTTATCTACTAGGGATTTAAAGCTGAGATTACCCTGCAGAAAGTTAAGTCCCAGGTATGTGGGACCCTTTAAGGTTCTGAAACAGGTCAACCCGGTGACCTATCGATTGGAGTTACCCGCGTCATACCGTATCTCGCCCAAGTTTCATGTGTCTTTACTAAAGCCTGTCAGATCCTCCTCCTCCCAGAGACAACCAGAAGTAACCAAACCTCCTCCTCCGCTGGACGTGGACGGCTCACTAGCGTACGCTGTTGGACTCCAGGCGCTGGGCAGGACGCATTCAGTACCTGTTGGACTGGAAAGGGTATGGCCCCGAGGAACGAGCATGGGTCCCGGCCCATGACATTCTGGACCCTTCCCTAATCGCCGAGTTTCACCAGGCCTTCCCGAACCGCCCCGCTCCCAGACCCAGGGGTCGCCCAAGAAGAAGAGGGTACGGTCATCAGGAGCCGCTCATCAGGGGAGGGGTTATGTTATGGCGGCAGCGGATCCAAGTTCTAGGAGGTCGTTTCCAGTTGGCCGCCATGATTAGCGATAAATAGCGCAGCATGGATCTGGTCGGCGCAAGGTTTCGTCTCTGTTGGCGGTTTTGATTCTGAGCATTAATACTTTGTTAAGATAGTTTCCTTGGCGTTGATCTCCGGGTTGTTGATACGGTTAATGATTTTGGATTTCCCTCGGCTACGTTCGCATCGTGTACATTCGGATTACCTGGCTTTCGATCTTTGCATTGTCTTGACTACGAGTACTGGAATAAACCTGCACCTGTTTCCATCCCTTGTGTTGTGAGTACAACAAACATACAAAGCAAATCTATTATTTCCAGCTGTTTTTGTTCCTCTGTATGTAAAAGTTGCAAAAAACGAAAATTAAAAACGCAGTGTGTCTTACATTTAGTTTGACTTTTATTTCATTGCAGACAGTATGAAACCAAGATATTTATTGTTTTGTCTGGACAACTTCAGTTCATTTGTTAATAAACTTCCATTCCTACATTTCAGGCCTACAACACATTAAATCAAATCAGATGGAAAGTAGGCAATAAAGGCTAGTAATGAAAAAACTAAATAATGATGTGATTTCAAACAGGTAATGTCAACAGACGATTATAATCATGATTTGGTACAAAAGCAGTAACCACAAAAGGCTGAGTCTTGAAGGAGAAAAGGATCACCAATTTGTCAACAAATGCATGAGAAAATTATTGAAAGGTTTAAATACAATGTTTGTCAAAGAAAGATTGGAAGGGATTTGCATATTTCCCTCTCTACAGTGCATAATATCAATAAAGTATTCAAGAAATCTGGAGGAATTTCAATAAGTCAAGGGAAGGGCACAAGCCTAAGCTTGAACATCCATGATCTCTGATCCCTCAGACAACACTGCATCAAGAACCGTCATTCATCAATAGCTGGTAGAACAACATGGGCAAGGCATTACTTTGTCAAACCTTTGTCAAGATGTCCATGCATTTTTCAACAAGACAATGCAAAACTACAACGACAACCCCGTACTGTTGCACAGCTTAAGATGTGTTTCTAGGAAGTATTTTAAGTGTTGTGAGAAGGAATGGCAACATTACAAAGTAATAAATCCCAAAGTTACCATCACATCTTTTTTTTGGAATGTGTTGCAGGCCTGAAATGCAGGAGTGGATATATGGTTGACCTGACGATATTCAATATTTTGGGTTCATACTATCTGCAGTGAAATACAAATCAAAGTAAATGTAAGAAGCACTGAGACTGAAGAAGTCACTTAGATGAGTGACGAAACGTTTCTCCAACAAAATCTATGTCCAGATGATCAGATTCAACTTCTGGGAAGCACTGTGTTTATCTTTTTTTTGCATTTTCCATACTGTCCCAACGTCTTCTGATTTGGGGTTTTATAAAACATAAGGATGTTCTAAAACCTTTGATTTTCACAGAAGGCCATTCCAAAACTTTGAAATTTCATTTCATTAAGTAGTTCAAGGTTAACATTGTGGTATGTTTTGGATCATTGTGTTGTGTAGTACTGTATCTAAGTTATTAACTTTTATATTATATAGATAGATATTAACTTTGTCTAATAGAGCAGATATTTAGTGAAATTCATTCTTCTATCTATACACACACAATATTTCAGGGGCCACTGGTTGCCCCATAGAAAATGCGAGCTAATATGCTGTGTGTGTGGAACAGATGTAAATATGACATTCTGCAGAGTTAATAAATTTTATTACCTTTAAAGCCTCTCAGAGTTTTGTGCTTGTACTCATCAGATTTAGACTTCTCCAGTAAGCTGATATGTGATTAAAAGATATTAAAATGTTTCCTGTGGTTTATGTTCAGTCAAGATCTTGAACACCATTCAGAGACTGCACAGGTATGCAAATGAAAACCCCATTTGCACTTTGTCATTGTCACTGCCATCAACATGCAGCAAGGTCTGGCTGGTACGGGTGGTGCACTTACCAGTTCCAGCCCCACACAGCAAGATGTTCCTCATCTTCAGCTCCACTCAAGTTGTTTCCGTCATCAGCTCCAGACCCACCATACCCGGGCCACACCAGAGGGCAGTAACTCTCTCCTTTCTCCGGTTATCTGGGAACGAAGTGCCGCCAACAACTTTCCTGCCGAGAATTCAAGTGACTCTGTTTATCGGACTAAATACTGCTGATATGCATATTTTTACGTTTTTGTTTTTTTTTTAACTCGTACTTATTTGAGAAGATTAATTAGCTCTATTCTTACATTTATCATCTATGCCACCCAAGAAGGATGGGTTCCTTTTTGAGTTTTGGTCCTCCCAAGTTTCTTTCTCATAACGTTTAGGAAGATTTTCCGTGCCACTGTTGCTCTAGGCTTGCTCAAGTTGGGTTTGGCCCTAGAAATTTAGAAGATAATCTAAAATTGTAAAGTTGCTTTGAAACAATGCTCAATTGTAAAAAGCAGTATATAAACAAATCTGACATGACTATAAAGACAATACGTATCATCAAAGATTTCATGAAGAAATAAAAAGATTACACTTTTTATCTTCATTTGCAAAACAAATATTTGGAGTGAAAATGAGAAACCACACCTTGCAAACTGTTAAGCATGGGTTAGTTCTGTTATACTTTGGGGTTGTATAACAGCCAGTGGCACTAGGAATATTATGCAAATAAAAAGTAGAATAGATTCTAATACAAATCCTGGAAGCTAACATCCCACAGTCTGTGATGAAACTAAAGCTTGGAAGAGGCTAGATAAGACCTTAAAATCATCCTTGAAGTACTTCAAGAAAAGAAAGATTAAGCTTGTGGAATGGCCTTCACATTCCCAAGACCTGAATATTATTCTAATTTGCATGGGAATCTGAAGGAAGATTTCAAACATGCTGTGCAGTCGAGGTTCCTAAAGTCCCAAAGTCTAGACTATACTACAGTATTGTTCAGCATACACTTCACAGACAACGACTGAACCCCAGCATTTGTTAATATATTTAGCTATTGGTATTAGATTGAACTTCTGTTATTTTCCCCTTCTCCAGCCTTTCTTAGATTTCTCTGTTTTTCTGTCTGTTTTCCATCTACCACTCCACCCATCTACCACTCCACCCTCTGCCTTTAACCCCCAGCAGCCACCCTTCTGAAACCACACAAGATCAACTCACTTTGCCTCTAGATTTCTCTTTTCCTCCTTGACTGTCTGTAGCCAGAGATGACCTACTGCTCATACACATTCAAACTCAAGGTCTCCTCCTGCGCATTCTCTCCATCATTCACACTCTGTCTCTTTTTAAGTGTTTAGTTTCTTTATTTGCTTATTGTTTTTATCATGAAATTTAAGTGTGCGCCTTCAATCTTTATCAGCTCAATATCTTGCTAAAAACATGGTCTGTGTGTGTCTCCTAATTTTCTTTTCTTGCTTTCTCGCTCTCTGTCACCATCTGAATCTCCTTTATTCCTTTGGAACATACTGTATAAGAGATGGGGAGAACATGAAAGTGTTGTTTGACCTTTGTGTCTATGATTAACTATATTCTTCTACTGTGGAGGTCATCCTTCATGTTCGTAATGGCGAGAAAATTCAGTACAACTGTCATTTGGTGATGTTGGTGAAATCTTTAAAAGTCTGTAGTATGCTTTTTATTACTGAATTGCAACCCTCACCAGGAGAAGCAGATGATAACAGAATACCTGACTGTGTACCAATAAGACTACTTCAATTGAATACATTTTCCAGATTGTTGGGCATAATTTACAACTGGGTGGCTTGGAGGTCAGCGTGGTTGCCTCACAGGTCCAGTATTCGATCCCGACCTCAGACTCTAGTGGAGTTTCCATGTCCTAGCTATGGTTGTACTTTGAAGTTGTTATAGATGAATATGGATTTTAATGAGCAACTTAGAAGTAGTAATGTAATGAAAAATGAGATTACCTTTTCCAAAATTCCAGATTACCTACAGTAGAAATTATATATATATAATTTTCCAGTTCTATATATATGTATGGACAAAGAAAACTGGAAAATTGTTGCTTGGTCTAATGACTCTCAATTTCTGCTGCAACTTTTGACTGATGGGGTTAGAATTTGGTGTAAACAACATGAATCCATCCTACATTGTATAATGGTCCATGGCTGGTGGTGGTGTGGTGTAATGGTGTGAGGGATATTTGTTGACACACTTTGAGTCATTTAATACCAACTAAGCATTGTTAAAAAGCAACAGTATTAGTGAGTATTGTTGCTGACAATGTCCATCCCTTTATGACCACAGTGTATCTTCTGATGACTACTTCACCATGTCATGATAATGCACCATGTCACAAAGGTCTGGTTTCTTAAACATGACAGTGAGATCACTGTACTCAAATGGCCTCCACAGTCAAAAGATCTCAATCCAATAGAGCACCTCTAGGATGTGGTGGAACTGCGTGATGCAATCATTTCAATAAATCACTATTTACTATCACAGGAGCTGCACCTATTAGTTTTTGCTTACAATGGTGCTTGAAAGTTTGTGAACCCTTTAGAATGTTCTCTATTTCTGCATAAATATGACCTAAAACATCATCAGAAGTCCGAAAAGTAGTTAAAGAGAACCCAGTTAAACAAATGAGACAAAAATATTATACTTGGTCATTTATTTATTGAGGAAAATGATCCAATATTGCATATTAGTGAGTGGCAAAAGTATGTGAACCTTTGCTTTCAGTATCTGATGTGACCCCCTGTGCAGCAATAACTGCAACTAAACGTTTCCTGTAACTGTTGATCAGTCCTGCACACCGGCTTGGAGGAATTTGAGCCCATTCCTCCATACAGAACAGCTTCAACTCTGGGATGTTGGTGGGTTTCCTCACATTAACTGGTCACTTCATGTCCTTCTACAACATTTCAATTGAATTAAGGTCAGGACTTTGACTTGGCCATTCCAAAACATTAACTTTATTCTTCTTTAACAATTCTTTTGATAGAACAACTTGTGTGCTTAGGATCGTTGTCTTGCTGCATGACCCCCTTCTCTTGAGATTCAGTTCATGGACAGATGTCCTGACATTTTCCTTTAGAATTCTCTGATATAATTCAGAATTCATTGTTGCAATGGCACAGATGCACATGCCCAAACCATGATACTACCATCACCATGTTTCATAGATAGGACAAGGTTCTTATGCTAGAATGCAGTGTTTTCCTTTTTTTCAAACATAATGCTTTACTTTTAAACCAAAAAGTTCTATTTTGGGCTCTGTCGTCCACAAAACATTCTTCCAATAGCCTTCTGGCTTGTCCACGTGATCTTTAGCAAACTGCAGAAAACTCTCTCTTTGGAGAGCAGTGACTTTCTCCTACTCATGAACATTAACATTAGCCGATGTGAGAGAGTTCAGTTGCTTAGAAGTTGCCCTGGGGTCCTTGTGAACTCGCCAACTGTTAAACGCCTTGCTCTTAGAGTGATCTTTGTTGTTCGACCACTCCTGAGGAGGGTAACAGTGGTCTTGAATTTCTTCCATTTGTACATAATCTGTCTGACTGTGGACTGGTGGAGCCCAAACTCTTTAGAGATGGCTTTGTAATCTTTTCCAGCCTGATGAGCATCAACAACTCTTTTTCTGATGTTCTCAGAAATCTCCTTTGTTTGTGCCATAATACACTTCCACAACCATGTGTTGTGAAAAGCAGACTTTGATCCCTGATCTTTAAATAAAACAGGGTGCCCACTCACACCTGATTGTCATCCCATTGATTGAGTCTAATTTCACCTTCAAATTAAATGCTAATGCTAAAGGTTCACATTCTTTTGCCACTCATTAATATGTAATATTGTATCATTTTCCACAATAAATTAATGACCAAGTATAATATTTTTGTCTCATTTGTTTAACTGGGTTCTCTTTATCTACTTTTAGGACTTGTGTGAAAATCTGATGATGTTTTAGGTCATATTTATGCAGAATTATAGAAAATTGTAAAGGGTGCACTTTCAAGCACCACTGTATATATTATTTAGGTGTCAAAAACAGTAGCTTTTAGGTGTAAATGAAAGTGATTCCATGGTAGCTTTTAAGTGCTGTACTAATAAATGAACTTGACACAGTGATGTTCTAGTTTTTCAAATCCATCATTCAGAGCATTGAGTGTGTATACATGCACTTAATCCGATCATAGTCAGATTTCTGCTGTTATCTTATTATTCAAATGGTCTTATACACATCATACTCTGATCTAAAATCAGATTAAGAAATCTGATAAAGAAAGCTGGATTTTACTACAGTTATTGGATTACTCATAGCATGTATGTTAGGGTTTGCCATGTTCTCTGTTTTGTTTTTGTTTCTGTTTTGTTTTTTACTTCGATCCCTTAGTCCCATGTCTCTTTTGTTTTGTTTTTTTCCGAGTGCAGCCTGTGTGCTGTGTTTGTTTCTTCCCACAGGGATCTATTGGCTGGGACTTTGCTCAGGGCGGCTCCTCACCTGTTCCTGAGCATCGGACTGATTATCACCATCATTTAAGGCCGACTCAGAGAAAAGAGGTGTTGCCAGATCATTTTGCCATGTTGCTTGCTGGATTTCCCTGCATGCTTCCTGCTGGACCCGCCTGGCTCTGGTACATCTCCAGCGGTCTCCTACCTGGATCTCTCTGTCTGCACCTTGCTTCACTCCCTGGGCTCATTCACTGGATCCCCCTGCGAATCACTCTAGCTCCAGGAAGCAACGCACTTGCCGCCATTGCACTCTCCTTGGTTTTGTCTCTTTGCTAAAGATTGGATTCTGGTTCCCTGGACTTGTTCCCTGCATTATTTCTGGTTTCTGTTGTCTCTCGTGCCATGACAGGAGCATGTATTGACTATCAGGTCATGAATGAAATTACTAAACTTAATAAGTATCCTCTTCTTCTGATCTGGTTGGCCTTTGACCTTCTCCAGGGCGCCATGGTCTTCACTTGACTTGCTGAATGCATACCACCTCGTGGGGATAAAGGAGGGCAACAAATGGAAGACTGCTTTAACACTCTCCTTGGACATTTTGAATACCAGGTAATGCCTTTTGGCCTAACTAACACCCCAGCAGTTTTCCAAGCCCTGATCAATGATGTCCTTAGGGACTGCCTGAATCAATTTGTTTTTGTGTATCTGGATGATATTCTCATTTTTTACAGGACCAAATAAGCCCATGTCAGACATGTCTGTCAGGTTCTTTCTCGGCTCTTAGAGAACCAACTTTTTGCTAAAGCCGAGAAGTGTTTCACATGGAAGAGTTTCACATGGAATCTGTCACGTTTCTGGGTTTCATCATCCAGAGAGGGTGTATCAAGGCGGACCCTGCAAAGATCCAAGCAGCTGCAGAGTGGCCCACTCCCCCGAGGTGCAAGGAACTGCAGCACTTCCTTGGCTTTGCCAATTTCTACCACCAATTTGTCACTGACCCAGTTAACCTCCATGAAAAGTCCTTTCCATTGGAAAGGTTTCCATTAGTTTACCTCTGCCCCTGTTCTTGTCCAGCCTGACCCCAAGCGTCAATTTATCGTGGAGGTTGATTCATTGGACTCCTCTCTCAATGCACCGGCCCAGATAACAAGCTGCAAACCTGCGGATTCTTCTCGCGCTGCCTCACCCCAGCGGAAGTTAATTCTGACTTTGGGAACCGGGAATTGCTGGCTGTCAAACTGGCATCAGAAGAATGGAGACACTGGCTGGAGGACTCTGAGCAGCCATTCGTCACATGGACTGACCACAAAAACTTGGCTTACATATGAACAATGAAGAGATTACATTCTCGCCAGGCCGAATGGGCCCTCTTCTTCTCAAGGTTTGATTTCTTGTTAACTCATAGACCTGGTTCCCATAATGTTAAACATGATGCTGTCTTACCAGATCTCCCCTGAGGAGTCTCCTGAGACTGCTGACACCATCCTACCTCCTGATCGCCTGGTAGTTTGTTTGTCCTGGGATGTTCAACATGCAGTGGAAGAGGTGCAGGGTGAAGAACCAATCCCCAGGGGGGAACCTCCTGATCGCAGGTATGTGCCCACCTCTGTTTGAGCCACTGTCCTTCTGTACGCTCATAATTCCAAGTTTGCCTGCCACCCCGGAGTCCATCTTATGCTGTCTCTACTTCGCAGGCATTTCTGGTGGCCTTCCATGGGCACCAACATTAAGGAATTTGTGGCGGCCTGCATTACCTGTGCTCAGAATAAATCTTCCCGTCAGCCTCTCTCTGTCTCTAGGCGCCCCTGGTCCCACATCCCTGTGCCCCTGGTCCAACATCCCTGTGGATTTCATCACAGGGCTACCTGAGTCCAACGGCAAATCAGTGATTCTCAGTCATCAACAGATTCTCTAAGGCCGTGCATCTGGTGGCTCTTCCCAAGCTCCCCTCTGCTCTGGAAACTATCGAACCCCTGTTTGATCAACTTTTCAAGGTTTACAGCATCCCAAACGACATTGTATCAGACCGGGGGCTCCAGTTCACATCCCAGGTTTGGAAATCTTTTTATTGGTTAGTTTATTGGTGTCACTGTCAACGGCTGGATTTCACCCCCAGTCTAACCAACAGGCCGAGAGAGTAAGCAGGAGGTTGAGGCTACTCTGCGCTGCTTGTCCGTGATAATACCCAGTGCACTGCCAACTGCCGTTGGAGGCCAAAGCCTGTATACACTCTGAGGCAGTCTGTCTGAGTTGAAAGTCCGTGTTGCCCCAAAACATCACTGCTCTAGAGGAGATCTGCATGGAGGAATGGACCAAAATACCAGCTACAGTGTGTGCAAACCTGGTGAAGACTTACAGGAAACGTTTGACCTCTTGTCATTGCCAACAAAGGTTATGTTACAAAGTATTGAGTTGAACTTTTGTTATTGACCAAATACTTATTTTCCACCATAATTTACAATTAAATTCTTTAAAAATCCTACAATGTGATTTCCTGGATTCTTTTTCTCATTTTGTCTCTCATAGTTGAAGTGTACCTATGATGCAAATGATAGACCTCTCTCATCTTTCTAAGTAGGAGAACTTGCACAATCAGTGGCTGACTAAATACATTTTTGACACACTGTACATTCTACAATGGCTTAGAAATATTTTTTTTTCACAGATTTCAAATGAACATTTAATTAATAGACAAGAACAATCTTTTATTCACTAAGAGTGATATATGATATGTAACTATGCTTTAAAGAAGATCATTTTTTTTCCATGGGCTCGACCCCACCTGCATTGTGAAGTAGTTGTGCCTGCTTGAGACCTTAGGTCTGCTGCAATTTGTGCCAGTCCTGGGTGGTCAATGTTCCATTTCACCCATCAGTTCATTCAAGTCTTCCGCCTTGCAATCCAGTGAAAGGATTGTGTGGTGCATGTGGGGGAGGAAAAGGTTAAACCTCATTGCTGCTTCTCACTTTAATGATGCTCCTCAGCTCAGTGGGCCATTTCATTTGACCCCTTCTGACCTTTGGGGGCCATGACACACACCAACACCAGAACAAATTAGTCCTGACCCCAGTGGAAAGGGCAGATCTTAGCTATAAGTGTCTCCAGGTCACCAGCATTGGGCTCCATGGGAACTGCTGTGTTCATGTCTTTGAGCGTGTGTAATTCTATCATAGGATTAATACAAAGAATATTTTCTCTGATACACTGAGCAGTCTAACTGAAAGTTCACTGTTAATTTGTGCCTTTACCATTTTTGTACTGTTTTTATTGTACAGTTTTTTGTCTACATACCAACTGAGAGGTGAGATGAGAGGAAATTTTGTTGATACTGATGCCCATATGTCATGGTGAAATTGTGCCAACACTCTGTCCCCATGTGTATACAAGTACATAAGCCAAATCCTCAGTCCAGTCTGAATCAGTCCTGATTCCCTTGCTTTTACTTCAGTATACTTTCATTTCCCTTCCTCCCTTATGTTTTCTCACTTTATCTTCACTCAAAGTCTTCTCTCAGCACATCATTTTCACAGCATCAACCCCCTTCCTCTCTTTCCAGTCTGATGGTCTCACGGGGAACACATATTTTTGTCATAATCACCTCAGAGATTGGGGGAACTGCTTGAACTGCTTTTGCACATACACTGTAAAAAAAGTTTGCCATTTAAATTGACAGAAAATAAGGTTGTGATTGAGCAGTATCTAATACACAAACTCTAACAGACATTTTGTAAACACAGTTAATAAGAAAGGACATACTTTGCTGATTTTGCCACTGGCAGAAAAGGTGGGAGAAAACAGTAAGGGGAGAAAGAGCAGTTAGCAGTGCTAAACTGTTATGTAGTTACTAAGTGTATTGGCTGCATACAAAGGTAAGACAGGGAATAGAAGAAACTGAAGGACTGGGGAAGTGGAGTATGGAGGTATTAGTATCAAAAGTTTAATATGACTAAATTCTTAAAATGTTGGTGGTTAGAGTACATAAATCTGTTTGGTACAGAGAAAGGAAGTGAATGTGGAATGGAGTATTCTATAAAACAGATCAAATATAATAGTTGTCTGAGTGTATAAGTCCAACATGATTTAGGCTTCAGAGATTTAGACTTCAGGTCTTTTGTAAAGGGTCCACCCTGCTGACTTCACACAATCACTTACACACAGGATGCATGGGTTAAAAGATTCACAAAGGAGGGAGTGGCATCATGGGAAAGCGTGGGATGCTTCGTCCGTCTGGCCTGATTGTACGGGAAGAAGGGAGGTAGTGAGGTCATTACAGGAGGAATGAGATGGGAGGAGAAATAAGAGAAGGGAGGAGTGTAATTAGAGGGCAGAACAGCTGATAAGCATGCACAAGGAGGCCTCTGTAATTGCCTCAATAAAATAAAAGCAAACACACCTCTGCTCTCTCTCTCTCTCTCTCTCTCTCTCTCACTCACACACACACACACACACACACACACACACACACACACACACACACACACACACACACACACACACACACACACAAGCATTAGTAATGTTCCCATTCTCTCTTACAACACTTAAGACATTTTGCCACCTAGGATACTAAAGGGTTTTAGTATTTCAGGTGTTATTTTGTTCCATTATTCCTGCAAGCACGTCTTAAGATGTGCAACAGTACTGGGTTGTCATCACATTTTTTTATTCAAACTTATCCAAGCATTCTGTATTTGGGAAAGGTCAGAACAGAAGGCAAGCCAGTCTATGCCTTTGTAATGTGTGCAGCATGCGGTTTTGCATTGTCTTGTTGAAAAATGCATGGACATCCCTGGAAAAGATGTCATATTGTTGCTCTAAAATCTCAAATCTCTCAAGATACTTTTCTGCATTAATGCTGCCATCACAGAATTGTAAGTTACCTTTGACAAGGACACTTACACAACCCCGTACCATGACAGAGAGTGGAATTTGGTCCATTTCATCTTTGTTCCAGAGTACACACTGTCCATTTCATCCAAAAAAGATCTGGAATACTGATTTGTCTGACAACAATACTTGTTTACACTGTGTGGTGGTCCAGTCCAGATGCCTCCAAGCTCAGAGAAGTTGATTCCACTTCTGGACATGGTTACCATAAGGCTTCTTTTTTGCACAGTAAAGTTTTAATTGGCATTTGTGAATGTTACTCTGTGCTCTTGAGTTAAACAAAGGTTTGCCAAAGTAATCCCTTGCTCATGTGGTTCTATCAGCTATTGATTAATGACAGTTTTTGATGCAGTGCCGTCTGAGGAATAGGAGATCATGAGATGAACTCCAATTCAAAGCTTGCATCCTTGCCCTTTACATGCTGAAATTCGTCCAGATTCCTTGAATCATTTACTGATATTATGCACTATAAATGTTTTTAAACATTTCAATAATTTTCTATCTCAATTGTTGACAAATTGGATGTTCCCCTGGCGGCCTGAAATGCAGGAATTGATATTTATTAACAAATGAAATGAAGATGACCAAACAAGAATTACCTTCTGCAAAGAAATTCATACTGTCTGCAATTAAATAAGTCAAAGTCAGTGCAAAACACACTGTGTTTTTTTATTATTATTTTTTAATTGGCATTTTCCATACTGTTCCAGCTTATTCTGATTTGGGGTTGTAATATCAATGTAGCTAATTAATGATACACATACACCTATCATTAACCTTAATTAACCTTAACCTGAATAACATACTATATATATATATATATATATATATATATATATATATATATATATATATATTAACTATATATATTAACTATACTATTAACTATATAGTGGGGCAAAAGTATTTAGTCAGCAACTGATTGTGAAATCACATTGTAGGATTTTTAAAGAATTTAAACTGGGCCATGTATCGTGAGATTTTAAGCCAAGACCTCCTTCCATCACTGAGAGGTTTGTAGATGGAACGTGGATGGAGAAAATAGGAAAATAGAAAATTTGTGGAGGGAGTTGAAAGTCCGTGTTGCCCAGCGACAGCCCCAAAACATCACTGCTCTAGAGGAGATCTGCATGGAGAAATGGGCCAAAATACCAGCTACAGTTTGTGCCAACCTGGTGAAGACTTACAGGAAACGTTTGACCTCTGTCACTGCCAACAAAGGTTATGTTACAAAGTATTGAGTTGAGCTTTTGTTATTGATCAAATACTTATTTTTCTTATAAAATCCTACAGTGTGATTTCCTGTATTTTTTTTTCTCATTTTGTCTGTCATAGTTAAAGTGTACCTATGATGAAAATTACAGACCTCTCTCATCTTTCTAAGTAGGAGAACTTGCACATCAGTGGCTGACTAAATACTTTCTTGCCCCACTGTATATGACAAAAAGTGTAAGTTTATATTTTGGTTTCCTTGTGAGTAAAAAAAATATCTATTCATGCTTGGACATTTGGTGATAAATAAACTTGACCAATACACACACACACACACGCACACGCACACACACACACACACACACACACACACACACACACACAGTTGTTGATTAACATGCACAAGGAGGCTTTTGTGGTTGCCTCGATAAAATAACAGCAAAGACAAGCCAGCTCTCTCTCACACACACACACACACACACACACACACACACACACACACACACACACACACACACACACACACACACACACAGGTTGTTTTGCCATCATTGTGGCAACTTTCCATTAACATAAAATTACTATGGCTAATTAATGCCACACCTACACATAAGCCTTACCTTAACCTTAGTGACCTAAAGCAAATATTTTGTCTGTTTTGCAGTTGGAGACAGTTGGGAGTTTTGTAAAAAGCAGCAAGAAGCCAGCTCCCAAGAAGCCAGTGGCAACAAAGTCTTTGTGACTGACTGGTTGATTGGTGTCAACAATCTCACATGGTTTATACACATGGTTTATACTATTCTGGCCTGTTTGGCAGGGTGGAAAAAATAGCTTCTCCTGAATATCATCAGCACTTCTGATGCCACATGACAAAACCTTTAATGGTCAGATACTAATATTAAACACCTGAAATCCTTCTGCAACGGCGACTGGCCAGTTGCTCGAGACTGTAGAAAATATGGATGCTACAAAGTATGCCAAAGTACTTGAGGAAAACATGCAATTTTCTGATGGAGAAATATGTAGAAAACACATGGATGAACTTGAAGAGAACAGTCTACCGCTACAAGGAAAAATGAGCAAATATTCTCCAGTGTAGGTGTGTAAAGCTGGTAGAGACATATCCAAACAGACTGATGGCTGTAATTAAAGCCAAAGATAGCTCTATGAAGTATTAAATCAGGGGGCTGACCACTTTCCCCTGTTATTCTAGTTTTTCATTTTTATTGTTAGAACTGTTGCCTCTTTCTTGTTACTTGAATGTTGTAAGCCAATGTGTGTAAAAATAAAGCAGGGTGGAAAAATGTTTTAATGGGTTTTGTAAAACTGTAAGGTTGTGAGACATAACAGTGACTATTCGATGGGCTGAGAGATGATTTTCTATTGACACTGTTGACACATGAACATGTATGCATTAGATTTATTCAAACATTATTTTTCCTACTCGTGAGTTATGTATGAATAGGTGTAATGTATTTTCAGACTTCCAATCTTTGTTTCTGAACATTTTTTACTTAAATGACAATAACTATATTGATTCTTAGTGAAATAACTCATTAGGATTCAGTGTGATTTGTTCTTTGGATTGTGGATCTTTTTGCTGACCTTTTGAACTTTATATGGAAAACTGTAAAAAAAAACAAATCTCCATGCATATTTTTATTTTATAAAATATTGTTCATTTTTATTTGTACTTGTTTGTTATTAAGATAAATTAAATATGCCTTACGTGTTTACTTATCTACTCGATACAGTGGCAAAGCGTTTTCTGTGCTCCCGTAATAATTGGCTGCTCCATTCCATTCACACTCTTCATGTTCAGAAGTTGATTCAGTAATATAACGTAAAACATGGATAGAGAGGTGCAGTGTAATAAATCTAGAAGTAGTAGAAATTATAGTGTAAGAAATACCGGTAGTTTACATAGTTATTCAGCAAACTATCATCAAACAGTATCAGATTCCCCTCCTCCCACTTCCAGATACCACTCACCAGATTATTCCTGCCCTATTAGTTAAGCACCATGCTGATGTGCTGATGTGGAGAACTATACAAAGCTATTTCTTCCTCCAACTATTCTTCTGCCTCACTCTCTTCCTTCATTCTCCCTGTAAAAACATTCACTAATTTGTTGTTTGGCCTGTCACCATATTGTTCTATTCCATTCTTGTGTTTAGCTCAATAATACAAGTACAATAGCAAATATGAAACAACTGTAGCATGTTCACACTGATGAACAGATGAATGTGATACACATGCAGTAGGCAAGAAACTGTTAGAGCAGTACTCTCTAAAATGCACACAATACTCTGGTTTCCTCCCACATCCCAAATACATGTGTGTTATGCTAATTAGTGTTTCTAAAGTGTGTTTAGTGTGTATGAGTGTGTGAGGGTATGTACCCTATGATGGATTAGTGCCCTGTCTAGAGTTCCTTCCTTGCACCCTGTGCCGCCGGTTAAGCACCGGCTTTCCTATGTCCCTGGCGAGATTTAAACGGATAAGCATTTCATATAGGACAGTTAAATATTACTAATATGTTATTCATTATGTAGTTTTAGGTCCAGTCATATGGGAAACCTATAGTTTCATAGTAGCTCTGGTGACTCAGTGGTAAGTGTCACCTACAGTAAACAGTAGTTCCTGAGGGCTTGGGTTTGAATCCCAGGTGGGGTTTGCAATGCAATGTGAAGGTTAACTGGTGCACTCATGGAACCCACTCTTGGACTGTCCAGGGTGTAGCACTGCCTGTGCCCAGTGAATTCCAGGTTAGGTTAGAGACCCTCCCCAGGACCTTGACCAGGATAAGTGGGAGTAAACCAGGATGCTTTGCTTTGCTTTTGTGTGTTGTAGTGGCATTTTTCTTGGCATCTCCTCTCACCACAGGAATATAATGTGGTAAGGAGCAGTTAGAATTAATCCTGGTTTATTTCAGTGGATTTTTTTTCATAATATATTAAACTTTAAAACAAAGTCAGCATAATTTTCTGTCCTGTTTTTCACATCATAAATTGTGACTGTAATTAGGTTGTATTTCTGTAAAATGAATCTGTATTAAATTTTTGTTTGATTGGGGGTGGTTCAAGTATCAAAAAGCAGCAACATTAGCCAATTAGCATTACTGAAGTTTTGAGGCCCATGTTTCGGTTAACAGTCAAATTAAATTTCAAGCTTACTGTCATTTTCAAAAATGTAGCTTACAATAATGCAGAGAAATTCTTACCTTCATGTTCTCCCGCAACAACTTCATAACAGCGGTTGTGAACATACAGTAGTTACATAATTAGAAAACAAGAATTGCACAGATTTCTTTCTAGAACTGAGTGTCACAGTGTAATGCTACAAATTTCTCAGTAACAGGAAAACTACATAAGGCTACATAATGCTGGTAATGCTAGCATGCAATATACCATGTATATTATGTATTATGTGTACAGTATTTATTGTAATGTATTTAAATTGACTACTATTGATTAGCAGCATCACTCGAATTGCTTTCTTTCAATTACATAATATCGCTAAACTTAGAAATATCCTCTCTTTTAATGATGGAGAGAAACTCGTTCAGGCATTTATAACCTCAAGGCTGGATTACTGTAACTCCTTACTTACTGGATGCTCTAGTAAACCCATAAATAAACTTTAATTAGTTCAGAATGCAGCTGCCCGAGTTCTAACTCCAACTAGAAAATTTGATCATATCACTCCTGTTCTATCATCACTACACTGGTTACCAGTTAAATTCTGCATTGATTACAAAATACTTCTTATAACTTATAAAGCTCTACATGGCCTGGCCCCACATTATCTGAGTGAACTCTTAGAGTTTTACAATCCACTCGTCTACTTCGTTCGCAGGGTCAGGCTTCTTTTAGTTGCTAGCATAAAAAGTCACAAGCAGGGTGAAAGGCTTCTCATACAGCCCCCCCAACTATGGAATAAACTTTCTTCACTTTCATTCGAGACTCAGACACTCTCCAATTTTTAAGTCCTAATGCTAAAACAACATACTTTTTTTATGAGGCTTTTGACTGATTTTGACTGGGATGCATGGCTTGGGTCACTGGGGCCGGAGTCTGGAGTCATGTCTGGCCTGCCTGCCTTGTCCGTTAGTCTGGCTGAACTGGGCTTCAGTCCTCTTGTTCTTGACTTGTGCATCCTTGCCTTAGACTAAGAGCAGAGCTGGGGGTTCATAGTCAAAGAGTCTTATGATTATCAGAGACGTTGGGTTGCCGTCTTCTGCCTCCCGTGGGGTTGCCGATGTCTCGTGATCCCTCTTGGCTGTGTTACCTTCCGGTTCTCCTCTTTCTAGCTATGCTGATATACAGTGGTGCAAAAACGTATTTAGTCAGCCACTAATTGTGCAAGTTCTCTTACTTAGAAAGATGAGAGAGGTCTGTATTTTTCATCATAGCTACACTTCAACTGAGAGAGAAAATGAGAAAAAAAAATCTAGGAAATCACATTGTAGGATTTTTAAAGAATTTAATTGTAAATTATGGTGGAAAATAAGTATTTGGTCACCCACAAACATTGAATTTAATTGACTGCTCGGGCAACAAAGGAGTGGCTCCATAAAAAACATTTCAAGGTCCTGGAGTAGCCTAGCCAGTCTCCAGACTTCAACCCCTTAGAGAAGTTGTGGAGGGGGGAAGTCTGGGGGAAAGTTTGGGGAAAGTCCGTGTTGCCCCAAAACATCACTGCTCTAGAGGAGATCTGCATGGGGGAATGGGCCAAAATACCAGCTACAGTGTGTGCAAACCTGGTGAAGACTTACAGGAAACGTTTGACCTCTGTCTTTGCCAACAAACGTTATGTTACAAAGTATTGAGTTTTGAACCAAATTTATTGACCAAATACTTATTTTACTTATTGGTCCTCCCAAGGAACCCCAAGGTCCGCCCCGACTACTACTGATATGTTATAAAATGACAATGTGTGCGCTTCAATTAATGATTGGTCAAGTGTCTTATTGTTTTTGACAAAAAACTTTTCCCTAAACCTAAATATGTGACTGCTGATTAACTTAAAACATTTACCAGAAGGGAGAAAAGTGTAATGATTGGACTCCATCGTGATGTTTCTTGTCCTTTTGAGATAGCATGCATTATAAATGTCCTGTAGTTATGATCCTCTCTGCTGTACTCACCACCCTCTGTAGTGCTTTACAGTCCTATGCCATGCAATTGCTCTACCAGTATGTTATACACCACATTATATTTGGTTCTGTGGCACACCTATGGAAACTCTTTAGGACAGAGGTTGAGATGCAGGCTTTACTGATACATCTTAAAGAAACAGGGTGGTGGGCCTTCTTAGGAGAGGATCGTGTGTGTTGGGACCATTTTAAGTTATTAGTAGATGCTGACTCTCTCTACAGTCCCACTTTTAATGATTATGGCTTTGTGGGCCATTTTCTGTTTCCACTAGTCATTATAGATGGACGAAAATGTCCCATAACTAGTAGAAGACAGTTTCCAGGATCAAACACTTTGTGGGACTGTTAGTGAGCAAATCTCATTGAAATGAACAGCAGCTACTGCCAACCACCCTTCACAGTTCGTATGCTACCTCCATGGATACACCCAAGCAGCCAAACCTGGGGTTTAGTGAAAAACACAGTAATTTACATTCCCGTGGGCAGTTGCCCCACCTAGTGGTGATATGATTGCACAATAGCGTTCAGCCACAATGCTTTCATTTAAAGATCTCTGGTATGTAACACAACATACACAGTCTGCTATAAACTGGTGCCCTGTCTAGGGGTAATTCCTGCCCGCGGTGGATGGTGTTTTTTAAAATAGGGAAAGCACATATGTTCACACATGATCACTTAATTTTCCTGACCAGCCATAGCAGCCATCTCTCCAGTGGCGCTGCAGTTAGTTGCACTGCCTAATGTATAACACACATCTTATTTTATGCTTATATGCTTGTAATGCTTATATGCTTATATGCTTGTAAATGCTGTTTAAATTTAAATTACAATAACTACCGTTGCTGACTTATTGAAGTTTGAGAAGTCAGTCATGTTCCCTGTTTTTTTCCCTTTAAAGTGCTGAAAACGCATGCTGTCCAATAGAATGTTTTCTGCTGTGCAAAACACACTTACCAACACTCCATTCACTGCTCATGCCTCTCAGTGTATGTTCACATATTTATTCATACTGCATATTCACTATATACAGTGGTGCTTGAAAGTTTGTGAACCCTTTGGAATTTTCTATATTTCTGCATAAATATGACCTAAAACATCATCAGATTTTCACACAAGTCCTAAAAGTAGATAAAGAGAACCCACTTAAACAAATGAGACAAAAATATTATACTTGGTCATTTATTAATTGAGGAAAATGATCCAATATTACATATTAGTGAGTGGCAAAAGTATGTGAAACTTTGATTTCAGTATCTCTTGAAAGCAGGCCCAAACCATGATAATACCACCACCATGTTTCACAGATGGGATAAGGTTCTTATGCTGGAATGCAGTGTTTTCCTTTCTCCAAACATAATGCTTTTCTTTAAAACCAAAAAGTTCTGTTTTAATCTCATCCTCGTCCAGAATTGGACCAGACATATCTGGAGTTCTGACAGCACTAACCACTTCCACCAACTTGCCCCCTATTTGGAAGATGTACTCTTACATAATTTCTAATCTGTGAGAACACTGGTAGAAACACACATCAAAGTACCAGACCATCCACCTTACAGGTCTACAGAGATTGCCATCTATACATCTGCCCAATTCTACATTCCCCCTTTAACATCAAAAAACATAATAATCCTCAGTAAACAGGTGTCAGAGCTCCAGGATATAGATCTCAATCTGACCCTCTGCAACTTGATTCTGGATTTCTTGACGAACTGCACTCACTCAGTCAGACACTCCACACAACAGTCTTCTACACCAGTAGTTCTTGAACTGAGATTTCTCTCAGTGGGTCACCCAAAAATCTAAATGTCTGAATGTATTAAACAAGTTTCTTTAAATAATGTTTTTACCATTTAAATTGGCAACTTTTACACTACTCAGGAGGCTAGATACAGTGGGGCAAAAAAGCATTTAGTCAGCCACTAGTTGTGCAAGTTCTCCTACTTAGAAAGATGAGAGAGGTCTGTAATTTCCATCATAGGTACACTTCAACTATGAAAGACAGATTGAGAAAAAAATCCAGGAAATCAGACTGTAGGATTTTTAAAGAATGTAATTGTAAATCATGGTGGAAAATAAGTATTTGGTCACCCACAAACCACCAAGATTTCTGGCTCTGGCTCACAGACCTGTAACTTCTTCTATAAGAAGCTCTTCTGTCCTCCACTACTTACCTGTATTAATGGCAACTGTTTGACCTCGTTATCTGTATAAAACACACCTGTCCACAGCCTCAAGCAGTCAGACTCCAAACTCAACCATGGCCAAGACCAAACAGCTGTTGAAGGACACCAGGAAGAAAATTGTAGACCTGCACCAGGCTGGGAAGAGTGAATCTACAATAGGCAAGCAGGTTGGTGTGAATAAATCAACTGTGGGAGCAATTGTAAAAAAATCGAAGACATACAAGACCATTAATAATCTCCCTCGATCTGCGATCTGCGATCTGCCAGATCTCATCCTGTGGCGTCAAAATGATCATGAGAGCGGTGACCAAAAAAATCCCAGAACTGCACGGAGGGACCTGATGAATGACTTGCAGAGAGCTAGGACCAAAGTAACAAAGGCTACCATCAGTAACACACTACGCCGAGAGGGATTCAGACCCTGCAGTGCCAGGCATGTCCCCCTGCTTAAGCCAGTACATGTCCAGGTCCGTCTGAAGTTTGCCAGAGAGCATATGGATGATCCAGAAGAGGATTGGGAGAATATCATGTGGTTAGATGAAACCAGAATAGAACGTTTTGGTAAAAACTCAACTCATCGTGCAAAGTGGACAGGACGATTGATCCGTGTTAAGGGAAAAATGAACAGGGCCATGAATCATAAGATTTTAAGCCAAAACCTCCTTCCATCAGTGAGAGCATTGAAGATGGAACGTGGATAGGTCTTTTAGCATAACAATGATCCCAAACACACTGCTTGGGCAACAAAGGAGTGGCTGTCATAAAAAGCATTTCAAGGTCCTAGAATGGCCTAGCCAGTCTCCAGACCTCAACCCCACAGAAAATTTGTGGAGGGAGTTGAAAGTCCATGTTGCCCAGCAACAGCCCTAAAACATCTCTGCTCTAGAGGAGATCTGCATGGAGGAATGGGCCAAAATACCAGCTACAGTGTGTGCAAACCTGGTGAAGACTTACAGGAAACATTGTCATTGCCAACAAAGGTTATGTTACAAAGTATTGATTTGAACTTTTGCTATTGACCAAATACTTATTTTCCACAATAATTTACAATTAAATTCTTTTAAAATCCTACAATGTGATTTCCTGGATTTTTTTTCTTCTCATTTTGTCTCTCATAGTTGAAGTGTACCTATGATGAAAACTACAGACCTCTCTCATTTTTCTAAGTAGGAAAACTTGCACAATCAGTGGCTGACTTAATACTTTTTTGCCCCACTTGTATGCACAATTCAGAGTGTTTTGTTGCTGTTCCTCCAAAATAAAGAAATGTACCAGATGCTCTGTCTACACAAACTCAGATCTTTACCAATTTATTCGAGAATTAAAAACAAGCTGAATGCCTGCGTTGTTAGTTAGCTAAAGTGAGAAAATTGAATAGTGTCTCCAGAAAAAAAAACAATAAAAAGTTCAGAAGAGCCATCTACAAGTGGATCTGTTTGTAAACAAATATCGTCAGTTATGGCCCTACTTTAAACTGATGAGAAGAAGAAAAAACCTTTCACTAAGACCTGGCACTATCAGAAAGAATATATTAAGATACGGCTTCACATGCAAAGTCAAACATGAAATGTACCATTTACAAGGTGTACGTTGCTGTGATGTTTTGGCAAATGAGAGTTTAAAACCAGTCAAAATGAAGAAACTTCTTTAAACAAGACATCCTGAATGAGTTCTTGCACAAAAACAGTAATACATTGGCAAGCTAATTCAAGCTGCTTTATGCACAAAAGCCCTAGCAGCTTTACATTGGCATAAATGGTTGCAAACGCAACGTTGTAGCAGCTTGTTGTTAAAAATCAAGTTTTATATACATATATTTGAGGGCTGTTCACAAGACCAGGTTTTTTTTTTGCTTGTTTGTTTTATTGTTTTTTTTCTGTTTTTTTTTTTTTTTTTCTCTGGGGAGATCAAAACACGAAAAACAGTCAGTATTGATGTTCTGCAGGGCTGTGTGCTAAATCTCCTGCTGTACTCCAGGGGCCTTTATAACCTACTTGTTGTACTGGAGGACACAGCATTTATATGGGCGTAGTAGTACCCCCTGCTTGCCAATAAGCCATAGGGGCACAAATGTGCTTTAAAAAGCCTGTTAAACTCTACATAAAGTGATTTAACAGTAAAGTGGGTGTTACTCGGATGTAACTGATGCCTTTGCTAGTTGAATGAATGCCTTTGCTTTAGTGGTCAAATATGTACTTCAGAGTTCAAGTTTTATTTGTCAAACACACAGTCATACACAGTATAACATGCAGGGAAATGCTTACATGATACTCAATAACCAATTAAATTGGAAAAAGTACAGTGGAAGGATATAAGCAATATATATACATAGAGGATGCAAAAAATGGGTACAGAGGAGGCAAGAAAAATAAACCTATTTACAATTCTAGTCTGCGTAAGGTGCAATGTAGAGGTACAATGTACTAATAGCTTGCAGTACAAAGTGCAGTACAGTGGTATATGATATTGTGCAAATGAGCAGGTTTGTAAAGTGAATGTGGTGTGGTACTATCTTCCCTGGTTTAGTGTTCAGATGGCCTGCAGAAATAAGCTCTTCTGCGTTCTCTCTGTATACTTTGGCTATGTTCTATGGTTCTAAGTAGCCAAAACGTACATCTATGGGCTATCATTACCACGTTTGCAGTGTGGCTGACTTAAATATTTGCAGATGTCCATTAATCCATGTGAAAAACCAAAAGAAACTGGCTCTGAAAGCATTAGCCACTCAAGCTTTTGGAACAAGCTGGGGCAATATGAGCATTTAAAAAGATTCTGGGGCATTATGCGAAATGTAGTGCCTGTAATGAATTTGCATGGCATGTCTTGTAGTTCTACCGGTACTCAGCAATGAAACTTAAATTTGTCTTCATACTGCTGTGATTTTAGTGGGGAACAGTAAGATTTTACTGGGGTCTGATGACACTCGTGCTGTACTCACACTACTGTGCCCCTGTGAAAGTACCTGGCTTGGTGGCACTCAAAAACAGCTTCAAAGCTTCAAATTAAAATATCAGAGCACCATAGTCAACACCACAATGCTGGTTAAAAGAGCACATCAACAACTCTACAATTTGAGGTCACTCTAAAAAGTAAATCTCAATAAAGTTCTGCTCACCACCTTCTATCACTGCAGGAATGAAAGTATATTTACAGTGTTTACAAAAATTTTTACAAAAAAGTATTTAGTCAGTCACTGATTGTGCAAGTCCTCCAACTTAGAAAGATGAGAGAGTTCTGTAATTTTCATCATAGCTACACTTCAACTATGAGAGACAAAATGAGACAAAAATCCAGGAAATCACATTGTAGGATTTTTAAAGAATTTAATTGTATATCATGGTGGAAAATAAGTATTTTGGTCACCCACAAAACCCAAGCAAGATTTCTGGCTTACGGACCTGTAAACCTTCTTCTATAAGAGCTCTTCTGTCCCTCACTTCGTTACCTGTATTAATGGCCCCTGTTTGACCTCGTTATTGTATAAAACACACCTGTCCATAGCCTCAAACAGTCAGACTCCAAACTCAACCATGGCCAAGACCAAAGAGCTGTTGAAGGACACCAGGAAGAAAATTGTCACCTGCACCAGGCTGGGAAGATTGAATCTACAATAGGCAAGCAGGTTGGTGTGAATAAATCAACTGTGGGAGCAATTGTAAGACATACAAGACCATTGATAATCTCCATCAATCTGGGGCCCCATGCAAGATCTCATCCCGTGAGGTCAAAATGATCATGAGAACGGTGAGCAAAAATCTCAGAACTACACGGAGGGACCTGATGAATGACCTGCAGACAGCAGGGACCAAAGTAACAAAGCTACCATCAGTAACACACTACGCCAAGTGGGACTTGGATCCTGCAGAGCCAGGCGTGTCCCCCTGCTTAAGCTAGTACATGCCCAGGCCCATCTGAAGTTTGCCAGAGAGCATATGGATGATTCAGAAGAAGATTGGGAGAATATCATGTGGTCAGATGAAACCAAAATAGAACTTTATGGTAAAAACTCAACTCGCTGCGTTTGGAGGAAGAAGAATTCTAAGTTGCACCATACCTACTGTGAAGCATGGGGTGGAAACCTCATGCTTTAGGGCTGTTTTACTGCAGAGGGGATAGGACAACTGATCCATGTTAAGGGAAGAATAAACGGGGCCATGTATTGTGAGATTTTAAGCCAAAACCTCCTTCCATCAGTAAAAACATTAAAGATGGAATGTGGCTGGGTCTTCTAGCATGACAATGATCCCAGGCACACCGCTCGGGCAACGAAGGAGTGGCTCCGTAAAAAGCATTTCAAGGTCCTAGAGTGGCCTAGCCAGTCTCCAGACCTCAACCCCATAGAAAATTTGTGGAGGGAGTTGAAAGTCCGTGTTGCCCCAAGACATCACTGCTCTAGAGGAGATCTGCATGGAGGAATTGACCAAAATACCAGCTACAGTGTATGCAAACCTGGTGAAGACTTACAGGAAACATTTGACCTCTGTCATTGCCAACAAAGGTTATGTTACAGAGTATTGAGTTTTGAACCAAATTTATTGACCAAATACTTATTTTCCACCATAATTTACAATTAAATTCTTTAAAAATCCTACAATGTGATTTCCTGGATTTTTTTCTCATTTTGTCTCTCATAGTTGAAGTGTACCTATGATGAAACTTACAGACCTCTCTCATCTTTCTAAGTCAGAGAACTTGCACAATCAGTGACTGACTAAATACTTTTTTGCCCCACTGTATGTACTGCATCTCACCATGGTACACCAGCTGCACTGTCTTGGAGAGGAACACCCTGCCGTCAGTAGTGCTCAAAAAGTCATTGAAGCCCCACAGCCAACTCCTGGGGAAATTTATAGTATCCGCTGCCTCTGTAGAGAGACCTCCAACTCCTGGGACTCACATTCCCCTACCACCACTTCTTGAAACTTTCAGAGCCTATTCACATTTAGTCATTAAGTTGCACATACAACAGCAATGCATCTACTCAGAATACGAATTAATATGGCAGCATGCCAGCTGCTACACTGCAAATTACCATTACATTTGTACAAAATAATTGGACTACCATACATAATCAATCTCTGTTTATATTTTACGTTACACATTGTTTATTTCTGAAAAAACGTATTGGGGGAATCACAATCTTGTTATTCAGTGGTGCTTGAAAGTTTGTGAACCCTTTACAATGTTCTATCTTTCTGCATAAATATGACCTAAAACATCATCAGATTTTCACACAAGTCCTAAGCGTAGATAAAGAGAACCCAGTTAAACAAATGAGACAACAATATTACACTTGGTAATTTATTTATTGAGGAAAATGATCCAATATTACATATTGCATATTACATATTGGCCCCGATGCAGCAAAACAGGCCCAAACCATGAAACTACCACCACCATGTTTCACAGATGGGATAAGGTTCTTATGCTGGAATGCAGCATTTTCCTTTCTCAGAAAATTTAACGCTTTTCTTTTAAACCAAAAAGTTCTATTTTGGTCCCATCCGTCCACAAACATTCTTCCTATAGCCTTCTTGCTTGTCCACGCGAGCTTTAGCGGAGGCAGTGGCTTTCTCCTTGCAACCCTGCCATGCACACCATTTTGTTCAGTGTTCTTCTGATGGTGGACTCATGAACATTAGCCAATGTGAGAGAGGCCTTCAGTCGCTTAGGGGTTACCCTGGGGTCCTTTGTGACCTAGAAAACTATTACAAACCTAGCTCTTGGAGTGATCTTTGTTGTTCGACCAATCCTGGAGAGGGTAGCAATGGTCTTGAATTTCCTCCATTTGTACACAATCTGTCTGACTGTGGATTGGTGGAATCCAAACTCTTTAGAGATGGCTTCGTAACCTTTTCCAACCCGATGAGCATCTTTTTCTGAGGTTCTCAGAAATCTCCTTTGTCGTGCCATGATACACTTCCACAAACATGTGTTGTGAATTGCAGACTTTGACAGATTCCTGTTCTTTAAATAAAACAGGGTGCCCACTCACCTGATTGCCATCCCATTGATTGAAAACACCTGATTTCACCTTCAAATTAACTGCAAATCCTAGAGGTTCACATACTTTTGCCACTCACTACTATGTAATATCGGCTGCTTTTCCTCAATAAAAAAATGATGATGTGTAATATTTTTGTCGTGTGGAAATCTGATGATGTTTTCATATTTATGCAGACATATAGAAAATTCTAAAGGCTTCACAAACTTTCAAGCACCACTGTATTTGTGTAATGACAGTAAAGGTATTTGTATTCGTATTAACCATTGATGGGTCCAGTTGTCATCCATGCACAACCTCTAGTGTCTATAACACCATACTGAAATAGGATATAAATTTGAGAAAACAAAATATGTATTAAAAAGACGCAATTATTTTATTTAGCATGACATTTATTTCACTGTAATATTTTGTGCCCAAAATATATCCCTCTCTGGCCTACTGTAATAGAAGCTGAAACTGTATGTAGTTACAATGAACAAAACTTGAATGATTTGTAAAAAACATAAAAATTAAATATATTATTAATGAATCATTTTGGTAGTTACTGGTACTCCTAAAGTTTAATACTAAATACTTATACTTAAAATCTTTTCACCATTTCTTTTGCTGTGAGAGAAGCATCTTATTCATTACTTATTTAAAATCTGTTTGATATTAAATGTAGATTGGGATCCTCAAAATATCTTTAAACATACTATAATACTGTATTAATTAGAGTCAAAAACAGATCTTATAAATGTGTATTATTTACTTTTGATACAGAGAAAATAATTCTGACAGTCTATTTACAGTGGTGTGAAACAGTGTTTGCCCCCTTGCTGATTTCCTATTTGTTTGCATGTTTCACACTTAAGTGTTTCTGAACATTAAAACAATTTAAACATTAGTCTAGACAACACAACAACACAAGTAAACACAAAATGCAGTTTTTAAATGAAGATGTTTATTATTAAGGGAGAAAAAAATCCTACCTACATGTACCTGTGTGATAAAGTGATTTCCCCCTAAACTTAATAACTGGTTGGACCACCCTTAGCAGCAACAACCGCAACCAAGCGTTTGCGATAACTTGCAATGAGTCTTTACAGCGTTGTGGAGGAATTTTGGCCACTCATCTTTGCAGAATTGTTGTAATTCAGCCACATTGGATGGTTTTTGAGCATGAACGGCCTTTTTAAGGTCATGCCACAGCATCTCAATAGGATTCAGGTCAGGACTTTGTTTAGGCCACTCCAAAGTCTTCATTTTGTTTTTCTTCAGCCTTTCAGAGGTGGACTAGCTGGTGTGTTTTGGATCATTGTCCTGCAGAACCCAAGTTCGTCTCAGCTTGAGGTCACCAACAGATGGCCAGAAATTCTTCTTCAGGATTTTTTGGTAGACAACAGAATTCATAGTTCCAGTTATCACAGCAAGTCTTCCAGGCTGAAGCAGCAGAACAGCCCCAGACCATCACACTACCACCACCATATTTTACTGTTGGTATAATCTTCTTTTTCTGAAATGCTGTGTTACGTTTACGCCAGATGTCATGGGACACACAGCTTCCAAAACATTCAGCTTTTGTCTCATCAGTTCACAGAATGTTTTCCCAAAAGTTTTGGGGATCATCAAGATGTGTTCTGGAAAAACTGAGATTAGTTTTAATGTTCTTTTTGCTCAGCAGTGTTTTTTTTCTTGGAACTGCCATTCAGGCCATTTTTGCCCAGTCTCTTTCTTATGGTGGAGGCATGAACACTGACCTTAACTGAGGCAAGTGAGGCCTGCAGTTCTTTGGATGTTGTTGTGGGGTCTTTTGTGACCTCTTGGATGAGTCGTCACTGCGCTCTTGGGGTAATTTTGGTCGGCCGGCCACTCATGGGAAGGTTCACCACTGTGTCATGTCTTCACCATTAGTGGATAATGGCTCTCACTGTGGTTCACTGGAGTCCCAAAGCTTTAGAAATGGCTTTATAACCCTTTCCAGGCTGATAGATCTCAATTCCTTTCTTTCTCAATTGTTCCTGAATTTCTTTGGATCTCGGCATGATGTGTAGCTTTTAAGGATCTTTTGGTGTACTTCACTGTGTCAGGCAGATCCTGTTTAAGTGATGTCCTGATTGAGAACAGGTGTGGCAATAATCAGGCCTGGGTGTGGCTAGAGACAGTGAAGTCAGATGTGATAAAACATAGTTAAGTTAAAGGGGGCAATCACTTTTTCACACAGGGCCATGATGGTTTGGATTTTTTTCTCCCTTAATAATAAACACCTTCATTTAAAAACTTCATTTTGTGTGTACTTGTGTTGTCTTTGACTAATAATTAAATTGGTTTGATGTTCCGAAACACTTAAGTGTGACAAACATGCAAACAAATAGGAAATCAGGAAGGGGGAAAACACTTTTTCACACCACTGTATTTTTTGCAAAATTTAAGCTGGTGATTTGAGTGAGCTTGCAATGGCATCCAAACAGTTTTTAAATTATTTAAAACTATATTTGGAACTGTTTGCAATTAAATGCTGTGACATCTTGATTAGACTATCTGCATGCTTTCCTTTTATAACCTTTACACTTTATTTATATTTGCACCAATACATATATTTTACACTAACAATCATATATAATCCTTTCCATTCTTTCAACTGACAACTCTCTGCCGTCACATTTGCTTTTAATTTGCCAAGTGCAACAGCTCATTAATTTTGTAAGCACTCCATGCTTAACACTAAATGCTTATATTTATTTTAGAACTTGATCTTGTAAGAAATATGCTTAAAATATACATTACTTAAAATAAAGAAACAATTAAAATTAAAAACATCAACTTAATTTGCCTGAAGTATGCTTCACAAACCCAAAATGTTCAGCTATTAAACAAAAATTGTTGTGTCATATCTGTGATTTGTTTATTTGCTGCAAAGAACAAACCTGAGTGAACATTATCTTCCACAACCTCTGGGTGAAGGGTCTGAATTCCAGAATTTTTTGCCAGAGGTTGTATAAAATTCAAGTCAGTGGCCATTTTAAATAAATGAAAGAATGAACAAGCAAACAAATAACCTTTTTTGTAAACAAAACCACATTACATTCAGTACTGTGCAAAAGTGTTAGGTACAAGTAGGAAAAATCTGTAAAGTAAATTTGTGTTTAAATATAATGAATAAATATAATGAAATGATAATTTACATAACATAATGAAGAGTAATCTGTCAAATCTACATAAAACAAATATTTGGCAGGACCACAGCACTTAAGATGGTGTCAATTTTCTTATGTGCACAAGAGAGAAGTTTTCTATGGATATCCTCAAGTAGATTGTTCTACTTATCCTGGACAACCTGTCACAGTCTTTCTTTTCTCTTTGATGTACTTGTTAAACCACGCTCTTGGTTTAAAGTCGTAAATCTCAAACGTGTTCTAATCCATGTCTAATACTAAAATGTACTACTTAAATATACTGTGTTTTTAACAAAATACAAATTCTCTGACATTTAGTTAATATTCATCTTCAACATGCTGACTCCTTCTGATATACTAATGAAGAGGATTACATATATAATAACATACAGTTATACAAAGAATATGATGCTAACGTAATTTAATGAAAGTTGCATAACACATTATGTATATTATACATTTGTAAAAACAAAGCAAATTACAGGTACAGAAATATTCAAAAAGCTGCAGCAAAATGATTCATATAGCCAGTAGTGATTTTATTAGTTGTATACATTTACATACATTCATTCAGTCACATTCATTCAATTTCTTATCTGCTTGATTAAAAGTCTAATGTAAAACTCAACTAATAAATAGCCTGTAAGTTAAAAATAAATACAATGTAACAGGTCTAAAATGTAAATTCTCTAACATGCACATGTAAAAAACTATAGAAGGCAGTTACTGGTTTGTTACACTCATGACTCTAAGATTTGATAGAGACAGCTTTTCATGGGCTGACGAACCTGAGATTGACCCAAAACTTCAGCATTCTCAGGTTGGACAGTCCTTGAAAGCACCGCTCAGACACAGCAAGGAACACCAAGGCCTTTCATCACTTCGGGTAAACCTCAATAAACAATAACACAACTGGTCTAAGAAATCCACACTGTCACCTGTGAAAGAAAGCAATATGCATACTGTGATAATGCAGTCTCAGATTTATTGTAAGCCCTTTTTCATAAAAAATCTTAAAATGTCCTTATTTCAGTAATCAAAGGACACAGAAGTAGTAAACAGGAATAAGGCATTTTTATGTGACAACGCTAAAAAGGCCAGCCATGTCACACACTCCACTCGGTAACAGTTTAGACTGTAATGGGGAAAATGGACCTGGTGGAATATTTTAGAATAGAATAATAATTTCTTATCTACAGTGTAGACATTTGCCTTTGGAGACAATAAAAAATATACAGTAAACAATCATAACATTTACAACAGGTATCACATAAAATAACATACATAAAAATGTTTGTCATATGATGACAAACCTGAGAGTCCCAATTTCTACTGCATTTGGTAAAAAAGACCTCTTAAACATGTTCCTAGTTGCCCTCGCCATCCTGAACTTCCTGCCTGATGGCAGTTTCTTGAAATTTGAGTTGAGAGGATGTACTGTGTCCTTCATTATCTTTACTGCTTTTTTATAAATTCGGTCCCTGAACAGACCTTCCATATGACTTGGACTTTACTACCAATTCTCACTATTTTCATAAGCTTCCATCTACACTTACAGCTTAAATTCCCAAACATGCTGTCATAATGTAACATATATTTCAACCAGGGAATGATATGTTGACTCTTCATGACTCTTCATGACTGAACTCATACTCACGTAGTTTTTTAATGAAACATACCCGCTGTAGGGATTTTTTGTGTATGTCATCACAGTTACCCTCAGAGTTAAGGCAGGTGGGTGTTCAGAGTTAAAGTAGTGCTGCAACACAGAATTAAAAATAATTCCTTCAGCATGTAGTTATGAGAAAATATGTCATAAAAACCACATAATTATGAGAAAGTATCTCGTTATAATGAGAAAAGTATGTTGTTAAAATGACATAATAATCGTTAATTATGAGAAAACTAATTCATTCATTCATTCATTCATTTATTCATTCATTCCGATTATCCGATTAATCCTCAGTATTAATTAAATTTTACTTTTTATAAAAATGTATGCTTTAATCAAAGTGACATTTTAGTGTCTTTGAGCACCATAGATGGTATTTTCATTACTATTTTTAGGATTCTTGTAGTTTGTAACCATGAAACACTCCACCACCCCAGGCTTTGTGCGCTTTGTTCCAAGGCTACTTCAGGTTTGCCAGATTCGCACCCATAAACCCACCAGAACTGATGACGTGACAAGACACCATATTGTTCTATACATTCATTGAGATGGCAAGTCAAAGACTTAGTGGGCTATCACTGATGTAATTACTTGGCCTGTTAGTTATATGAACCGTCTTTTACTTTCATTTTCTTTTATTCATTTATTCATGTCTTATTTTTTGTTGGCCATTTGCTTTTGTTCAACGCCTAGGCTTGTTCAGCGGCTAGGCTTGCTCAATTTGGGATTGTACGTAGATATTAGGAGATAATCTGAAATTGCTTTGAGACAATGCTCCATTGTAAAAAGCACTATATTAGTAAATCTGACTTGACTTGACTTTAGAGCAAATCTAAAATGACAAGATAAAGTATTTTTAAAAATGGTTACATATTAAATGCAATTAATATATAGACTTTCATAGAACCTGGTTGCTGTTTATTGTTCGCGAGTTCTGGCAACACTGGTGCTGTACAAGATGTTCAGTTAGGAATAAAGCAGTGTCTATGAGGTTAGACTGTTTTTTACATCTCTATAAACTGAAAATTTGAAAATCCTTCGCAGCATGTGAATCCTAAGGAAAATACCATCTATGCTGCTCAGTGAAACTAAGAATAAGTGAGACTCAGTGAAACACACAGTGAAACACAAAATAAAAAATAAATCCTTCAGCATGTCATAATTACAAGAACGTATGTCATAAAACTGACATAATTATGTCATAATGACGAGAAAGTATCTCGTTATAATGAGAAAAGTATAAATGGACATACTTATGTCATAATTACGAGAAAATATCTAACTGACAGAGGCATTCATGGCTTCTGCAGTTTTTGCAGTGGAGCAGTTGACTGAATTATTCAAATTTTCCATATTGCTTGACTTAAGTCACAGTGAAATATTAGTCTCACTAAGCAGCATATGTGGTATTTTCATTAGGATTCGCACACTGCAGAGGATTTCCAAATCTCAGTGTTTATACAGACGTAAAAAACTATTCCTAACTGAGCATCCTGAACAGGCCCAGTGTTGCCAGATCTCGCTAAAGAAAACAATAACCAAGTTCTATGGAATTCTATATATTAATTGCATTTAATATGTAACCATTTCAAAAAGTAACTTGTAATTTAACATTTTCCTTTTAAACTTTTAAAGATGTTGAACAAAACCAAATTGCCAACAAAAAATAAGACATGAATAAAATGAATTAAAAAAAAGAAGATTCATGTAAATATACATATAACTATTCATATAATGAACCAAGTAATTACATCAGTGATATCCCACTAGGTCTTTGAGTTGCCATCTCAATTAATATGCGGGAACAAAGTGGACATGATCCGAGTTCGCAGTTTTTGCAATGGAGCAGTTGTTTGAATTAATTTAATTTTGCTCTTTAAATTTTATGCATAAATCACAGTGAAATCTTACTGTCATTGAGCATCATATGTATTTTCATTAATGTTTGCAAAAGATTCGTTTTTGTAACGATGAAACATCCTCACCATTGGAGAGGAAACTGCAGAAGCCGTGTATAACGCCATCAGTTAGATATTTTCTCATAGTTACGACATAAATTAGGTCGTTTTTATGACATGCTTTCTTGTAATAATGACATGCTGAAGGATTCATTTTTTTACTATTAGTGGCAGCAATATGCCACTATAAAGCATAACTACAGACACCATGAATACCTCCGTCAGTTGGATATTTTCTAGTAGGTTAATAACTACATAACTGTGTCGTTTTAATGACATACTTATCTCATTACAACGAGAGACTTTCTCATAATCACGACATAATAATCGTAATAACCACATGCTGAAGGATTTATATTTTATTTGGGTGTGGCAGCATTACACCACCATACCGAAATATACTAAAAATAATGTTCTTTGTCTTCCCTTCATTAATTTCCTTCCAATTTCTGTTGATAGAAAACAACACAGGTGATAACACACATCCTTGTAGGGCAACACTAATGGTGACCAACCATTCAGATGTCATTTTGCAATTGTTCTTTGGGGAAGATCTATCAGAAGATCCCTAATCCAAAGAATAACTGCTCCATTAACCCTTACATCGCTACAAAAGAATGTGCATAGTCACTGTGTTAAACATGGCTTAAAATCTATTTAAAAAAAAACAAAAAAAACGCAAGAATCTTCCGTACCCCTGTGATTCTGTTATGCAAACTGAAGGGGATCTAACTCACCTGCTATACACGAAAACAGATGATGTTTCTGAAAATGTTCTGGCCTTCTGTTATTGGCATTCAAAATTAATGAGTGTTATAGAAATCCTTAATTTAAACAGTTTATTCAGTTTATTTAGGTTGAAATGGAGAAAATTCAATACTCAATTGTCAAGAATGACAGATCAACAAAACATTAAAATGTTGTGACCAAATTTGAATTTGGCTCCACGGAAGGTTTAAAAGATACCACTTCCTTTCATCAATTTACTTAAAGACACAGAACATTCATTTTCTGTAGCAAAAAAATGTGCGGCAGGGATGAAGACAACAGATAACATGATAATCAAAATTTTGTGTGTATCTTTTTATATAAGATTTATAATAAATCTGATTTAAGAAACCAGTGTATATTTGAATTTGACACATGTTGAATGTTTTATATACTACAACCATGTATATGTGTGTGTGTGTGTGTGTGTGTGTATTGGATTCAAATGCCATTGTTCTTCTATAATTACTCATGTAATATCTAATAAGGGCAATTAAAAATATATGTATATTACAGTTTATAATGTTTAAACAATACAGAAAGTCAGATATTGCAGACAATGATATTGTTTAACCTAATGTGTGAGTGACGGCATCGCATGAGACATTGTAGAGATTGTTTCAGTGGAACTGTACTGCCAATTACCTAATAATTAATCAAAACTGCATTTTTTATTCATTGGACAGTTTTTTTCCCCATTTGACATTCAGTGTAATTTATGATAACTCTTTCAATTTTGTTTAAATAGAAAAAGAGCAATACTGAGATACTAAATCTCTTTCACATATCGTGCAAACAACCGTGACACAAAGCAATGAAAAATCTATGTAGTTTGTTGTTCAATATTACAATATTAACATGCTCAGATAGCAAATATTTAATGACCACAGTCAGTGTCTTATCCCATACTGAGCTTCATATAAAATTAACATACATAAATTTTCTCAATTAAATACAAAGTGGTAAACAACTTAATCAAAAACTCAGAATGTTTAGAATGACATGCATTAACAAATGGAATGTATGCTATTGTTGGGTTCCAACCACCCCAAGAGCATTATCCTGGTGTGGCTTGAGCTTAATGGTTTTGTGGTAGCATCGAACAATAATGCTCTAAAATTTCCCCTCAGTTTGTCATTGTAATATTTATTTTCATTATCAGACAGGCCATGAATCACAACCACTGCAATTGCCTTTATATATTGTAGATAATGTTCATGATTTTCCTTCACATTAATTATTTACCATCTTTGATGTAATAAGTACACTCTTCACAATCAGCCATTACACTTGTAGAAAAAGTGGCACTCTTATAAGAAAGAAGAAGCACTTAGATATGACCAATGAATCAAGATTCAGCAAACACTTCGACCAGAAATAGAAGCAGCAGGATATTATTACACACAACCCCAATAACTACAGTTTTATGCAATGTGTTGTTAATATACAGGTATTACAACACTCAACATATATACATATATATATATATATATATATAGATAGAGAATAGAGAATACTGAGACATGCATTCCTCACCAGTCGCAGTCAGGAGGAGAGGGAAAGCGTTTTTAGGAGCCACTAGCTAATGTTCCTCTTCTTGAAGTGCACATCATATACACACACACACACCACTCTATGCCCTGTTAAGCCTGACACTGTTATAGGGGATGTAAGAGCTGCCACATATAAACAGGTCCCTCCTTCCTGTTTGTCTAGATTGCGGTAAAATTTCCATGACATCTTACCAAAAGAATAAGCTTCACTCAGCTCATGCTTTAATATTTGAAAATGTGCTTTATAGTTTTAGAACCATTAATTGGAATGTAAAAAGATTGTGGTATGACAGATGTTAACATTTAATGTAAGGTTTGATGCATGTAACCAATTGTAAGATGTATTTAATCTCTCACTCAACTGTTCCATTGGTCTCTACCAAGCTAGAAATAGACAAATGTATTTTTAATTGCAGATTTAGCAAATTGGTCAACCAAGCATTTACCACACTCCAACATGCGGTTTTGATGCTAGTAAGTGTTGAACTTTTTTATTTTACATGTTGTTCCGCAATATATCAAGACGCTTTGGTAATTAATGACTTTTTTTTTTTAGATGCATGATCACTTTCAAGTTATGGTTGTTCAAAATTATCTTAATTATGGAAACTGATGATAGATAGCTAGATCAGTTTCCATGTCTATCAGATAACCACAGCATCCTTCCTGTGTATTTGAAACATGAATGACTTGCCATTACTATCCTCTACATATAATAAAAAAAACAACAAAATAAACAAAAGATATCAAGGAAAACATTACCACAAACATTACAACAGGTTGAAAACGTACATCACTGCATACTCCTAACATTTAGTTATGGCCACATATGCTTTAATGGGTAATACATAATGGGATAAACAATGAGATTGTATGATTAAATACACACAGAGAAAGTGTGACAGACTGTTTATTTTTTGTACTTTCTTCTTACAGACACAAAAGGACAAACACAAAAATAAAATAAAAAACACTGAAAATCAACTCGTTTACCTTGACCATACAATTAACTGGCACTACTGGCATACTTCCATTACTTGTACACGATAGTTTATACAGTGATGATAAAGCAGTTGACAGAATTCCCACCACTGTGAAGTATATTCTGTTATGCATTTTTACCTGTTTCTTGCTCTTTTAGCTATAGCAGGTCAAACATATCAAGCACTTGCTCCCTATGAGTTGTTCACTTACCTAACAAAATAAAATAGACAAAATCTTATAAAATGCTATACCATTATCATATTGTAGTTACCTGTTTTTTTACTCAGAGTGTGCCCAGTAAAGTAAGATAAAAAACATCAGTATGTAATCTAAAGCAGAGTATGCTACTTAAACCCTGGTTTGAAGTCTGTGGTTGTCAGTTGTTTCCGATATACACAGGTTCTTTGTAAGCAATTGATAATGTAGATTTGCATCATGGAAAATGTAGTAATACTGTACATACAGTGACAAGCAAAATGCAGCTCACTGCTAGTGTCTTTATAGTGATTTTTGATTAAAGACAAAAGGTAATCCAATATAAAATATAGCCAATTAAGCTTTATAATACCTTCCTGTAAAAACAATTATGGAAATGTTGAAATGTTTTTCCTATTCTTCCTCTTATTCGTAAGCATGAGTAATTGAATTGTTTGATTTGATTTCTTACTGGCAATTTAATTTTAAGTTCCTCATCGTTATGTCAGTTGCAAAGTGCCAAAATCATCTTATGTGCTGTAGAGGCCTGTGTGCACCACAAAAAAAACATCATGTTCAGCAGTCTGATTACCAACAGGTCTCTGATTTTGAACCAGTTCTTGGCCAGAGAAGATAGAAATAAAGAAGCTTCTTGTTTTGAAGGTCATAACCGGACTGTTGTTCTAAAAGTATCAGGTTAACATTCAGTCACTGATTGGTCAGCAATTCTCTGCAGGTAAAGCAGGGGGAAACTGGTTAAAGTAACAACACCCACACACATTTTCCGATGAAGTGGTCCTTCAAAGAACCCACTTTCAATGCGCAGCAAGGCACCGCTCTATAGCAGACCTGTTTAAACCTGTGTACAGAAACGTAAATTCCTCTAAAAATACAGCACAAGGACTGCTAAGAACTACGTAAAATTTACATTCAGCTCCGTCTTTGCAATATGTACAAGATACTTTAAAGCAGAATAACTTAAGAATTTCAGAAACATTTTTTTTTAATAAAGTTGACATTTTTACAATTAAAACAACCAAAGGCATGTGAAGTGCAGGTGGCCTTTAACTATGTTTTGATATTCAGACTTGTTAGGTCTGTACGGCATTTGGAGTGCTCCAGTTTATTCCACTGTGATGTAAAGTTTATATTTTAATAGCTGGGTTCATCCATGTCTTCATCACTCCAATCATGCGGTGCATCTGTGCCAAAGTACCGATCACCAAAGTTCCCTTTATAAACAAACGGAGAAACAAATAAAAAATTTAGTTATGTGTATGGTTTAATGTCATGCTCTGCACTTAAGCCATTCTCATGACTGGAAAATCTCTTATCCTAAAATATAGAAACAAAAAAATATTTTATTAAAATTTTACAGGCTGATAGAAATGGTTCCTTAGTTTCCAAAAAGCATATTAATGTAGAAACAGTTTGATACAGCGTGTACGCTGGCATCAAGTAAGAAGTTATCTTTGTTCCGAGACGTTGAGTAAAGGTTTTTGAGTCTTGGTCTACCCAACCTCATCTCACCTACCCAAAATCTCATTTAGGCTTGATGATTTGGGCTGTTGAATGTTGGTAATGGCACTTGTTCCATGCTATATAAATTTGACTGGACTTGAATTACCTTAAGTGCCTTAAAAGCTCCACTCTGTCTCAATACATGACATATTACACTTTGCTTTGCCAGCTGTCCCCTTGACTACATCAGAACCAATAACTATTTTTTTCCCTCGTTCTACATTTCATGCTTCTTTACAGTATAATCAAGACAACTGTAAATGTTATTCTTTTGCCTGTGTGATTTCATTTGCCTATTGTTACATTTTTACAAACATTTTTAACTATATTTACAAATTATATTATGCAATTTTTAATCATGATACTGTTCGTGTAAATGTATAAGAAATATAAAACAGTATACATATATCTTTTCAACCCTTGCTGCTTACCTATGCCAGGTATGATGTGAAAAAGGTCGTTGACCTTCTTGTCCACTGCAGTGGTGATGATTTTGACCTGAGGGAAGGCATAGGCTACCGAGTGCACCCCCATTTCAGCCATCAAGAGAGAGAGCAGAAGAATTTTGTCCTCCTGTACGTCATGGTCCTGCATGCAAATGCACAAATATTATTTCTCTTAAGCTAAAAATGAAAAACATTAATGTGATTATTAAAGTGACTATAAGGAGCTAAAAATTAATGTGATACGCAGGATATAGGGCCAAGAATAAAAAACAGCTTCAAACAACAAAGTGTTCAAATAAAAAATGCAATTACAAAGATTCAGTACTTATGTGATTTTTTAAAAATCCACACCTATTTACATTTAAAGTTACCACTTATAAAGCTGCACTCCGTGTGTGTGCGTGCATAGGTGTACAGTAAGATGTGTGTACATGTCCAGTAACTAACCAGTAAAACACGTACTGCCATCATGGCAGCAGCTCCTGTAGACACTGTGCAGTCCATCAAGATCACATGGTCTTCACTGATGTCTTTTGGCAGACGCAAGTAGTGCAACTGCAAAGCACAACAAAACAACACAAAGCAAAACAAAATAATTAAAACGTGCATAAATCACATGTTTAAAAGTTGATGATATCGTCTATGGAAAATACGTTTTCTTACATCAGTGCCAAATGTTAAATATAAAGCAAGAGAAAGCGGCTGTACCTCAGGTTCTCCAGTGTCCTGATTGGTTTGGATTAAGATCTTGCCGATACGGACATCTTTACACACGGCACGGAGTGCGGGCTCCATGGTTTCTCCGGCTCTAAGAATGGATACACCTGTGACCTGATCACCCATACGAGAAATAACCAAAATAATTACCACTTTCAGAAAACCTGGATTCAGGCACACAATTTAACCACAAAACAAAGTGAGAGTGGTACTTTATTGCTGTTCATTACCCTACTTACCCTCTTGCCATGGAAGGTCCTTCCTTCATAGTCCTGGCCTTGAGGGGTCTGAACAACATGGACCTGGTGAAAAGAGAACACGCATCACTTACTATACAGCCTCAGTTCCTGGGACATTTCTAAAGTATTTATAATAAATAAGTTTAATTTAAACATAAGCTTCTTAGACATGTACATTTACATAAATCAGAAACAGTATAAACACATCCTTTTGCTTGCTGGTATTGGTTCTTTAAGAGTGTGTTGTGTAATTCAAAAGGTATGAACAGCAAAATGAACAGTAGAAATGTGACACACAGAAGCTGCTAAGCTCCCACAGCATTTTTATGTGTAAAGGTAACTGTGTACAGCCTTTTTCAGAGCTATAAAGGTGTGTGCAGCCTCTTCCTGTCTTGTGCTACTTTCTGCTTGTCTGATTTTTTTCCAGTGTGGTGGACAACCAACTATAGTTTCCATAAAAATGTCTCAAACTCAAAATCTAACCATTCAGCACAAAGCATCGATTGTATATTGATATATACTTTCTCTACTTCAGTCTTTACCTGAGATGGAAGGAAGGAGAGAGCTCTTTCAATGAGGAGTCTCATCAATCTTTTGGAGTAGAAAATGAACTCATCTCTGCTCGTCTCTCTATTCCTGAAAAGTATTCATTACAGAAAGTTACTTACAGTGGTGATTGAAAGTTTGTGAACCCTTTAGAATTTTCTGTATTTCTGCATACATATGACCTAAAACATCATCAGCTTTTCATACAAGTCATAATAGTAGATAAAGAGAACCCAGTTAAACAAATGAGGCAAAAATATTATACTTCATAATTTATTTATTGAGGAAAATTATCCAATATTACATATTAGTGAGTGGCAAAAGTATGTGAACCTCTAGGATTAGCAGTTCATTTGAAGGTGAAATTAGGTGTTTTCAGCCAATGGGAAGACAATCAGGTGTGAGTGGGGATCCTGTTTTATTTCAAGAACAGGGATCCATCAAAGTCTGCTCCTCGCAACACACGTTTGTGGAAGTGTATCATGGCACGAACAAAGGAGATTTCTGAGGACCTCAGAAAAAGAGTTGTTGATGCTCATCAGGCTGGAAAAGGTTACAAAACCATCTCTAAAGAGTTTGGACTCCACCAATCCGCAGTCAGATAGACTTGTGTACAAATGGAGGAAAGTCAAGACCATTGCTACCCTCCCCAGGAGTGGTCAACCAACAAAGATCACTCCAAGAGCAAGGCGTGTAATAGTTGGCGAGGTCAAAGGACCCCAATGTAACTTAAGTAACTGAAGGCCTCTCTCACACTTGACAATGTTAATGTTCATGAGTCCACCATCAGAAGAACACTGAACAACAGTGGTGTGCAAAGCAGGGTTGCAAGGAGAAAGCCACTGCTCTCCAAAAAGAACATTGCTGCTTGTCTGAAGTTTTCTAAAGATCACGTGGACAAGCCAGAAGGCTATTTGGAAGAATGTTTTGTGGGCAGATGAGACCAAAATAGAACTCTTTGGTTTGAAAGAAAAGCGTTATGTTTGGAGAAAGGAAAACACTATATTCCAGCATAAGAACCTTATCTAATCTGTGAAACATGGTGGTGGTAGTATCATGGTTTTAGGCCTGTTTTGCTGCATCTGGGCCAGGACGGCTTGCCATCATTGATGGAACAATGAATTCTGAATTATATCCGAGATATTCTAAAGGAAAATGTCAGGACATCTGTCCATGAACTGAATCTCAAGAGAAGGTGGGTCATGCAGCAAGACACCGACCCTAAGAACGCAAGTCGTTCTACCAAAGAATGGTTAAAGAAGAAAAGTTAATGTTTTGGAATGGCCAAGTCAAAGTCCTGACCAAAGTCCTGACCAATGGAAATGTTGTGGAAGGACCTGAAGCAAGCAGTCAATGTGTGGAAACCCAGCAACATCCCAGAGTTGAAGCTGTTTTGTACAGAGGAATTATCTAAAATTCCTCCAAGCCGGTGTGCTCAATAAATAAATGACCAAGTATAATATTTTTGTGTCATTTGTTTAACTGGGTTCTCATTATCTACTTTTAGGACTTATGTGAAAATCTGATGACGTTTTAGGTCATATTTATGCAGAAATATAGAAAATTCTAACGGGTTCACAAACTTTCAAGCACCACTGTATATCAAACGAACACACAACTACTTGCAAATCTCAAGACTGTTGGGATGGACGTTGTGACTGAACTATTTTGTTGCACAAATGAATCAATCAGTAAGTGTAAGAAACAAAACACATTCATGTAAACTACAAAATCTCCACTGCTACACAAACAGCTATGGTGCAGAGAAACCAATTATGAGTCCAAAAATGTTAACGCTACTTTAGTAAAAACAAACCTGAATATTCAATTACACAAGAGACATCAGAAATAATCTGATTCTTTCAGATGACTAAAAGCTTTACTCTAAATACAATGACAACTTTTTAGGTAAAGTCTTATGTTAATGATACCTAGGTTAATGACGCTAACGTAATTTTAATTAACCTGCTATACTTTATGGAAATATCATAATATGGCTGCAGTAAAAACACTGACTGAGGCTAATCATCACCGTTAACAATATAATTACAATCAGGACAAGACTTTAATATTGGTTTATTATTTAATTTATTTTATTTAAATTTAATTTATATTTATAAATGTTGATTAGCCTTCAAAATGTCTGAATACATTGTTAAACTAACTCAAAACTAACATGCATTTTTACTGCCAGTACTTGTATCCATTCCCAGCATGGAAGAAAACCAAGAACAAAACCATGGTCCAGCTGCTGTAACAATTCAATTTCCCTTGGGATTAATAAAGTTCTATCTATCTATGACTGTGAGGTCTGCTTCTGATGTTAGACAATAAGCCCTGGCTCACTTCTGGCATTTAAGTGGATTTTCAATGTGTCTGATGAAGTCGAGGTCAAGGTTCTCAGCAAGCCAGCCAAGTTCTCAATCAAAGTTGGCAAACTAATTATCTATGGACCTTACAATAGCAGGGCAGAAAGCTGACCTACTGACCTGTTGGAAGCAGACAACTATAAACATGTCATATTGAGAGTCACTGGGAAATCAGTACAACTCATTCTATGGCCACTGTTTATCTATGGGGAATCCAAAAACGTATGCTCTGTATTATGAATGTGTTACACGTGAGTGTTGCTGAAATAGCAGAGCTTAGTAATTACAAGGGGTGTCCACAAACTTTTGTCTGTGTAGTAGTATTAGACCGAGATATATATATATATATACACACATATACATACACACACAGATATAGAGATGGTCGCTATATAATTCCGATATCATAATTCATTTTGCCACTGATAAAACAAATCATAAATGTGAACAAATCACTGAAGACAAATGCACATTTATTTAAGCTATAAATACAAGGTCTCTGTTTGCACTCTATTTTAAAAATAAAAAAAACAAATAAAAAGTTTTACTGCACTTAAAAAATAAACAATGTTATAGTAGTACACATGGTAGCAGCACGTTTTTGTTTTTAATCCCAGTCAAATTGTAATGCTGGAAACAAAGTAATCATTTTCACATAAATGGCCCCACTCTCACTGAATGCTCTCTCAGCATCTCTTTCTTTTTAATCACTCAGTAGTCCCGGTTTATGAGCTGCAAGTTGTAATGCAGGAAACAAAGGTGCTATGCATTTACTCCAGTTACTTTTCTTGATCTACTTTTCCGACTATGTGACAATCTGACGTTTTAAGTCATATTCATACAAGAGAAAATCCAAAATAGTTCACAAACTTTCAAACACCACTGTACACATCCACACAATTAAAATCTAAAACATTTTAAAGTACTGTCTAACCTGATAATGGTGTGCATTCCGCGAACCTGTGGAGTGCTTTCCAGTACACACAGAGTTTGGGGAAGCGGCTGAGCTTGATGAGCAGAGGCCAGCGCTGCCCTGTTAACATGACCATCAAAGAGAGTAACAGCATGTGGTCAGTGGACGATCACAATATACGTGGCCACTGACACATGCAAACATGTACACACCGTCTATTTGCACCTGCGTACAAACATACATGTTAATGGAAAATGTGGTGTGCTAATATGCACAGTTAGCTGGAAAAATAAGCTATAAAAAGCAGCAGACATGAAGAGCAATCACTGAAAAGACTGACCATTTGAAATGCTTGTATGCAACAAATTAAAAAAATATATTTCTGGCACTGATGTTTTAAATTAATGATTATAAAATGCTTTGCCATACGCAGCATGGCTAGACATGTCCAGCATTATTTCAGTTTACAGAAGGTCAGGTTTTGAGTGAATTGACTTAAATCATTTATAAATTATATATGCCAAGCAGATAAGTCAAAATTGCCCGTTGTCAGAGAATAAGAAAGCTATTAACGCATTTATGACAATGTTCTTTTTTTTTAATTATTAAAAACCTAATCCTTCACTAAATTTAACAATAAACATTACACTGCATGCAAATTATTGTTGAATACATCAGTTGATCAATTAGATCCAGATCTGACAACTTGCAAATTTAACTAAACCACACCAAAATATTTCATATATCTGGATACAGAATTTGTTACTGGTATGGTCTTGCTACAATTATTAAAAGCACACAAACACAAATAAAAACATAGGTAAATCTCACATATCCCAGCGAAGTTTCCTCTACAGATGAAGAACAAACAAACAAACAACAAAAACAGAGATGACAACAAGTAAAGAGGGAAAAGAAAAGATAGACATCACATACTATTCATCAGATGACAGGGGTAAAGGGACTTTTAGAGCATCCAGAAGTGTGACAGCTGCAAATGGGGCCTCCAGGGTATACACACCCACAGACTACGGCTATGCTTAATATCAAAATCTATAACCTTACAGTGATCTAGATAAGATCAGAGCATCTGAATAACTTTGGTACATTTTTGCTTTAAGCTCTGCAGTTGGCATTTTTGTAAAAGTGCTGGCAATGTACATGGGGCCTGGTGAAGCTGCCACTATCTTTATTCACTCTAAATCTCACTGGCAACATAGCGAAGCACTGCAAAGGCCTGCTACATCCTGTGTCTTAAGAAAGAAAAGCTGTACTTCCTGTCTCTCGCTCTCTCTCTCTGATAGCTTGCCCAACGGAAAAACTTGTAGTAGACACTGGAAACATTTCTGTGGGCAAAATGCAGTCTTCAATTATAGGTATGAAGACAAGCTACACAATAAGAGAAAAAGAGAAGGAGGGGTCAAGTGTAGGAAGACAGCTTTTATTTTTAGACACAGAATGCAGAAGGTGTGCCTCGTTCAAAATGGTAAAGCAAGGGAAATAAGACCAGTGTCTCTGCTGCACTTGCTTCTGACTGCTGCACTCCAGCCCAACTATAGTGAGACGTTCACTGTTTCAAAACAACATTCTTACAGAGGGAAGGAAATCGCAACATGTTCAGTCCAACTGGATAATTTTTTGAAAAAACAAAACAACAAAACAACAACATTTCAGTCAGAGTAAAGTTTGCTAGGAAAGTGTGGTGATTGGTACTCTGCTGTTTGATTTCTTGCTTGGATTCATGATGTCCCACTGAGATACAAAATAGGTATACAATGCAAAACAGGCAGTGTTTGGGAGCTACTATCTCATGAATATCGATTGAGATAATTTAGCTTGCTGACAATCACATGGATGCAAATTAGTTTTTGTAAGAAAGCACACAGCACCCCCTCTTGGCTCACTGCTGTTGGTGCAGCATTTTCAGGAGTAAGTGATTTTCTGGCAGCAGATTGCAGATAAAGATGGACATAAGATGTTGACAGACGTTTCCCCTTTCTGCTGATCTGAAGCTAGTAATAGGGTTTTTTAATTGTTCTAGTTCGAACACAGGTATGTAAATGCCTCAACGGCTCAGAGAGATATGCACTCGTATCCCTCTAAACTACAATTTTTATATTCGGAAGCTTATTCTCCTATTCAGCATGATTCAAGTCCTGTTGAAAACATATCATTAAATCCCAACCCTTTTCAATACCAATGGAACACATTAAGAGTACTGACTCCAGCTAACGCTACTTTACAACAAGCGTTTCCAAAACCTTAAGTTTGCATATTTGCATTTTTTTTTTAATTGATTTGGTACAGACAGTACAATCCCAGAGCAGCATCAAGGGGGCACCTCTGTTTGTTGCGGTGGTTGGTGTGAGAGTGACGGGTGTTGCTACTCTACCTGACACTGAGCTCGCGCTGCATTCCCAACAAGGGGAAGAAGCATAGAGGGAGGGACAAAGAGTAAAAGAGAAGAGGTGGAAGTAAGAACAGGGAGGGGGTGATCAGAGGGAGGGGGTGATCAAAAGAAGGGAGAGAGAACAGTCTGAGTGCAGTGAGTGGGCAAAAATCACAAAGAAAAACCAAGCCCACAATATGTCCTAATCACTAGCATAATTCTTGTCCTTTTACATGACTTCACCAACAAAATGTAGGTGAAAATGCATAACAATATCTTTACTTGAATAGTAAAGGTACTTATGTTTGGTAGAAAAAAAATATCAGGTGTCAATAACTGCTGACACTGTCAAACCACTGTTAACGTGTGATTTGAAATACCACATCCCTAAAACATGGACAGACTGTGGTGCTGTTTCACACAGTTGTCATTTGGGGCCGTTGAGTACGTCTGTTGAGGTGTTACAAACACTCAGTAGTTGTCACAGTTAAACATTTCTCTTTAAGGGTTTAACGCTATGTTAAATAACGAAATCCGAACAAATGTAAAGATTTCAGTTTAAATGGCTACATTGAAATTAATCTGTAAGTAATTTAAAATACTATACATGAAATGATGACCAGTTACAATCATATTAAAATCTCAATGAGGGCAATGTTAGTACAGCAAACAACCGTTACTGTTATAAAAAATTAAAAACAAAATCATTAATTCTCATTTCTAAGACTAACATGTCAACAAAACTAACCTAGTGACTGACTGACTTACCTCTTCCAGTTGACTATGAACATGCTGAACGATCAGATCAATAGCCACCATGTTTCCACCACCTGCAAAGAGAGGAGACACAAAGTTGGCATTTCTAATATGTGCAAGTTATTGCTCTACATCATGTTCTCTTTCTAATCGACCATGTGTAATGTGACCATGTGACATAAGGTCTTAAATGGGTGTAGCTAATGTACAGTTTCTCTTGTATGAAATCCAAATCTCTCACTCAATTCTGAAATCAAGCACATCCACTCACCGCGAGGCACAACAATGTCTGCTAGTCTCATTGTGGGCTCTATGTATTGCTCAAAGGCAGGCTTTACAAATTTGTTGTACTGCTTGATGACTCCCTCAAGGTCTCTGCCTCTCTCAGAAATGTCTCTCCTCAGCCGCCGTACCAACCGGATATCAGAGTCTGTGTCTACAAAAATCTTCATGTCCAACAGCTAAAACATGAAAAGTGGACACTGTCTGAGTATGCATGTGTTCATGTATTATCAAACATGAATTATTGGACTCTGCATAATATTACTAAATACAGGGGTACTTCGGTTCACAACCACCTCTGAACTCGTCGACTTCAGTTCTTGATGATTCTTTGACTAGAAAAATTTGTCTCAGTCTTTGTTGGTTGCTCAGTACTCATCGCACTTGCTTAAACTTGTATGAGTCGAGCCATGTGACTCGTTTTAGCCGATCCGGTACACAGTGATTCAAATTCACAATAGCTCTCGCTCAGAGAAGATCTGTGCTGTGTTTATCACGTTTTTCTTTATTTTTACATCCACAGTACTGTACAGGGGTGCTTGAAAGTTTGTGAACCCTTTAGAATTTTCTATATTTCTGCATAAATATGACCTAAAACATCATCAGATTTTCACACAAGTCCTAAAAGTAGATAAAGAGAACCCAATTAGACACATGAGACAAAAATATTATATTTGGTAATTTATTTATTGAGGAAATAAGCAAGTGGCAAACTGCAGTCATTTAAGGTGGACGGGAATTTGTGAAAAAGATGCCAACTTCAACCTTGTCGGAGCATATGATACACCAAACACCCATTAGACTCCCCAGGTCATGTTACATTTAACTTATGACGGAACATATCGTAAATCAGGGGGCACCTGTACAATACAAGTCCATTAATGCATGTAACGACTTGTGTGGATTTTCTAGGGATCTGGAACGGATTAATTCAATTGAAATTATTTCTTATGGGAAAAATTTGCTCGGTACTCATCGTATTCAATTCCCGTACTCATTCGCGACAAGCCTTCTGGAACGAATTATCGATGAGAACCGAAGATACCACTGTATTTGCAAGCTTGACAAAAGTAAATTGAACACACTGGCATTCCAACAACTTGCAACAACAGGGCACATTAGAATGGATCGTACCTTAAGTAACTCCTTATCAGCAAAAGACATGATTCCTTCAAATATTATGACACTGGCACCATAAACAGTTTTCTAGAAGAAGGCACAAATTAGTACATAATAACATTATAGCACACAGTACAATGCTTTCATATGCGTGACTATTTTTTTGTATCATAACTGATAAATCAGGTTGACAAAATTGGTTGCTGTTATGTTGTTATTGGGTAGTGGTTCAGAAAATTGGGGACGGACCCCCTAGGAGGTACGGAGCTATTTTATGGAGCACAGCAAATGAATGCTGTTACACGGTAAAAATGCAAGATACGTAATGCACATCACTTTGGATAATTCCACTGCAAATGTGATTTGTAACTTTATTTTGTTGAATATGAAGTTGCAGTTTTGTATGAATTACAATGTTTAAAATAACTGTGGAAGCAAAAAAACTGTGTGTGTCAGAGTAGGGCTCAAAAATAGAGTGGGGCACTGCAGAAAAGGTTTGGGGACCACTGTTTTTGGGCTTGGTTTCCCGACAGGCACATAGCATTTGTTGTGCTATACTCAGCAAAATATCCACAATATGGAGAACAGTTATCTGGTTTGAGCACAATAAATAAATAAATCAAACGAGATAAAGGTAAATGTTTACACATACTCACCCATTCTTTCTGACGGCCATGGGTAGTAAAGTCATACACAGGTATTTTCACACTTTTGCCCTGTTTGAGCTTCCGGAGTATGTGCACTAGCAAGTTGAAGTCAAACGCAGCCGGATGGTCAAAATTATAGTCATTATTTGCAGCTAATAACTGCTCTTCCTCTGAGAGTACCTAAAAAGATCAGAACATGGTCTTTGCATGTGCACATCAATGAATAACATTCCTACCTGTACTTCGTTAATAGGTTTTTATTAATTAGTTAGAAAGATTACGATAAACTCAGCTTATGATTTGATCCATAATGATGAGGACTCTATTATCAGGGTTAAAAATTCAAAACGGATTTAACTTCTGAAGCACAAAATAAAGCAAAAAATAATACTGTTTTCTTCATTAGATAAAGATTTTTTTAAATAACTGAATTATTATTTTTGCTGTCATACACACAGCTATGATAGAGCAAGTCTAGAGAAAAAAGAGAGGAGAGACCAGCCGGGGATCATCAGTGCCCACTACCGGCTCTGCAATCTACTAGCATCCTATCCAGGTCACACTTAACCCAGCACCCAGAGTTCTCTGGCACAGATGCTCCTCTCCACATCAGTATTTCTTCCACTCTTTTTAATGGGGCATTTTTGCTACCAATTATAACATACAACACTCATTTATACAATACAATAAAGCAATATCAACATAACACAACAAAATACAAGCAAGGGAAGTGAACACTAGGTAACTAATTATGCTATGCTATGCTACATGGTGGTTGTAACCGGCAGACAGCGTTACCCGAGGGCACCTGTGGGGTGTATACCTTGTTCTGTATGTGGAAATGGGTTACAATGTAGACGTTAGAGATTGGCAAAAAGAAGTGACTGCATTTGGGTGTGTCAAAGGCCATAGAGGAAGTAACTGAATTTGCAGGTGTATTGAAGCAAACAGACATACAGGTCTACCAACAGTGACAAAAATCCCAGTCTACAGGAAATTCTTGTCAGAATTGTGACCGAAAGACAACACTGATGGACAATGAATGCTGCCATTTTTCATTGTTTGTGAATAAAAACTGCTTCACTTCCAGGCAACAACTAATTTCTGAAAAAAAAAAACACTGCAGGGAACAACATACCATGAACATATAGACAACTGGACAGCCTTTGAGGGGAAGCCTGGCCTTTTAGGATGGGACGGTGTCCATCCCACTCGGGAGGGTGCTGCTCTCATCTTCTGCAACATTGCCCATAGTCTTATGGCCCGATTGGTTAGGGGCTGACTATCCAGAGCAGCGGTCAGGCAGCAGCAACAGACTGTCTGCTGGTAGCCATGCACCGTCACCCAGGAACCCACATTATTGAAACTGTGGTCTGTTACCCACATCTGCCCTAAACGTAAAACGCTCTCAAAAGTCTGTTTTAATAACCTCATTAAAGTATAAACACAGACAGATAAGCTTCCAAAAAAATAACAACCTTAGACTAAAGCTAGGATTACTTAACATTAGATCACTTACAAACAAAGCAGTGATTGTAAATGAAATAATCACTGATAAACGCTTACACGCTCTCTGTCTCACTGAGACTTGGATTAGACCTGATGAATATTTAGCCTTAAATGAAGCCTCACATCCTGGATACAGTCATGCTAGTCGCCCTCGTCCTAATGGTCGGGGGGGAGGCATAGCCACAATTTTTGACAAAGAGCTAAGTGTTACAACTAAATCCCATTACAAGGCTAATTCTTTTGAAATACTGATTCTTAATGTGACTGATCAATCGTTATGGAAGTCAAAACCACACTCTTTTCAGCTTATCACTATTTACCATCCTCCTGGTCCCTATTCAGAATTTCGTCAGGAATTTGCTAACTTTCTTTCCTGCTTACTACTGTCAACAGATAAGGCTTTCATTCAAGGTGATTTCAATATTCACTTTGACAATGAGCAGGATCCACTTAGAATTGCTCTCGAATCCATCTTAGAATCCATGGGTATCACTCAGAATGTGATGGGACCAACCCACCGCTGTAATCATACTTTAGATCTAATATTAACATTTGGTATCAATATAGATAACCTTGATGTTTTCCCGCAAAGTGATTTGATTTCAGATTACTATCTTTTAGTATCTGAGCTATGTATAATAAATAAAATCCTTCTGCCTCATTATCACACCAAGCGCACTATCACATCTGCTACTCCAGCTGCGTTTATTAAAAACCTACCAGACTTGAAATTTAATACACCTACGGAGATCAATCATCTTGAGTGTGTAAATGACCAATTAGAATGTGTGCTTCGCTCAACCCTGGACACGATTGCTCCTGCAAGGGTCAAACGCATTAGGGAAAAAAGGCTAGCACCATGGTATAATGACCACATCCGTACCTTAAAGCAAAGAACACGGCATCTAGAGCGCAAGTGGAGACATAGTAAATTGTAGGTGTTTGAGATTTCTTGGAGGGACAGCATGCCATGAGTATAAGAATGCCCTCACTAAAGCTAAAGCTGCATACTTCTCCTCAATCATAGAGAAAAATAAGAATAATCCAAGATTTCTCTTTAATACAGTCTCCAAATTAACAAAAAACCCAACAGAAAGTGACTCTCCCGTTCTGTAATTTTAACAGTAATTATATCATGACTTTCCTTAATGATAAGATAGAAAGCATTAGGCATAAAACTCGATGCTCATCACATCACCAAACTATTAAGCAACATTCCAGATGTAGCACTAGTGAAGACATCTGTTTGATTAGCTGTAAATCAAGACTAGAATCTTTTACCCCAATTGCTAATACTGAACTATCCGCACTGATCAGCTCGTCTAAGTCATCAACAGGTTTATTAGATCCAATTCCTACACATTTACTCAAAGAAGTGATACCTATTATTGTAGAGCCACTGTTAGTTATTTTAAATTCAGCCCTTACCTTTGGTTATGTGCCCAATCCTTTAAGTCTGCGGTTATCAAACCACTGATTAAAAAAAAGCCAATCTTTTGACCCTTGTGTGACATCTAATTATAGACCAATTTCAAATCTACCGTTTCTGTCCAAAATCTTAGAAAAAGCCGTCTATCAGCAGCTCTGCAGTTACCTCCAAAGGAAGGAAATTTATGAAACATTTCAGTCTGGCTTCAGGCCCCATCATAGTACTGAAACAGCAATAATTAGGGTACTAAATGACTTGTTAATGTCCTCAGATAAGGGATATGTTTCTTTTCTTGTTCTGTTAGATCTAAGTGCAGCATTTGACACTATAGATCTTGATGTTTTACTAAACAGACTAGAAAATACTGTAGGTATTATGGGATTAGCACTTTCTTGGTTTAAATCCTACTTAACCGACCGGTACCAGATTGTTCATATAAATAATCTAAGGTCTAAGCTCTCAAAAGTGAAGTATAAACTTCCGTTAGTTCAGAATGCAGCCACTCGAGTGTGAACTCGAACTAGAAAATTTGATCGTATCAGTCCTGTTCTATCATCACTACACTGGTTACCAGTCAAATTCCGCATTGATTACAAAATACTTCTTATAACTTATAAAGCTCTACATGGCCTGGCCCCACATTATCTGAGTGAACTCTTAGAGTTTTACAATCCAACTCGTCTACTTCGTTCGCAGGGTGCAGGACTTCTTTTAGTTCCTAGAATTAAAAAAAAGTCACAGCAGGGGGAAAGGCTGTCTCATACATGGCCCCCCAACTATGGAATAAACTTCCCACTTTAGTTCGAGACTCAGACACTCTCCGAAATTTTAAGTCTAGGCTAAAGACATACTTATTTCTGCAGGCCTTTGACTAGATTTAGACCGGGATGCATGGCTTGGGTCACTGGGGCCGGAGTCTGGAGTCATGGCCTGCCTGCCTTGTCCGCTAGCCGGGAGTGTCGAGTGGTTGGTCTAGCTGAACAGGGCTTCGGTCCTCGTGATCTTGACTCATGCATCCTTGCCTTAGTCTAAGGGCAGAGCTGGGGGGTTCATAGTCAAAGAGTCTTATGGTGATCAGAGACGTTGGGTTGCTGTCTTCTGCCTCCCGTGGGGTTGCCATTGTCTCATGTGATCCCTCTTGGCTGTGTTACCTACCAGTTCTCCTCTTTCTAGCCATGCTGCTATAGCTAATGCTGCCGGGGTCTCATGCTACACATGGCATCAGTGATTGTTAATAGACACTGTGCTTGTAATCAATAACTAATTAGATTTTCTGTTTTCTCTCCGAGCTCTGTTCCTGCAGTTCCTGCCCCACATATGATGTTCATCCGCTGCAGATACACTCAAGCTGCTTTCGTCATCAGCTCCAGCCCCATCATACCCGGACCATTTTTTGCCGATGTTTATACTTCACATTTTATTCGAACTTTATATTATATGACTCCATGACTTTAGTTTCGCTCTTAGATTTATCATTTACACCGCCCAAGGAGGTTGGTTCCCTTTTTGAGTTTTGGTCCTCCCAAGGTTTCTTCCTATAACACACAGGGAGTTTTTCCTTGCCACTGTTGCCCTAGGCTTGCTCAATTTGGGATTGGACGTAGTTATTAGGAGATAATCTAAACTTGTAAAGTTGCTTTGAGACAATGCTCCATTGTAAAAAGCGCTTTATAAATAAATTTGACTTGACTTGACTTGAACATAAGGAGCAGAGTGGCATGCAAGAAACCTTTGCTCATGACTGGAAACTAAAATTTGGAAATTCATCCGATTGTTATATGGTCAGATGAATCGTTTCTCCCTGTATTTGTGTTCACTGATGTCCTCAAGAAGCATTCAACACGGACTGCGTGTAAGGTGTGGTTCAACCTGGAGGAGGTTTTGTGATATTCTGGGGATGTTTTAGTTAATGGGTTCTTTGGTTAAGGTGACAGTAAATTTGAACCACAATGCCTACATTGAGCTGCTGAACAACCAGGTTTGCCTTTTGTTCTTATCTTACCGAGGAACACAACATTCCTATCCCTGTATTCCAAGATGACAATTCTCACATTCACAGGGCTTCAAATGTAACTGATTGGCACGATGAACCTTCAGGAGCAGTCACACATCTGGACTGGCCTGCAAAATCCCTAGATGTGCATCATCTTAAAAATCTGTGAGACTACTGTTAACAACGAAACTAAACATTGATGTTGCCTACATCCAGAAGGATTACATTTAAGTACGTTTCAGTCACAGATAACTGATGATTTTTTCCTCTGTTGAGCTAATTATGCATATAAACCTTTCAATATAAATCTCTGATTTAGGTATTTGTCTGTAAACAGCACATGCAGTAAAGTTTTAACTTTTAATTTCCTGTCTTAAAGAAAAATAATAGGTTAAAGCATGTGAATCACATTACACCACCCACCATCCAGCTGAGGTTAGCGGAACTAAAATAAGGAGAGACATGGTGTGAATGCACTGACCTGTTTTTAAACCCTCTAGACCTGGAACTTAGCCCTTGCTCTTCCCCATCTCTCTCAATCCAAAAAGCATTTTAATAGTAGATTGCTTAATGTCCTTTACAATAATCAGTCAACACTGATTCAGATGGCAGGCATGGTAGTCAGAACAGTACATTGCTACACTACCACTCAGCCAGAGGTCAAATATAGTTTAAACCTGTTTACCAACCAGTGAAAACTCATGCAACAAAATATAAGTAGGTTCAGTTCAGTGTCTGGGTTGTGCTGCCAAACACTACAAACTGCAAATGAAAGGTTTCTACTGGTGTAATGCATTGGTTATGGTTACAGGGTTAGATACTCAGCATAAACAAAATTGTATCCCATGTACAATGCTTTGTATTCACCCCACTTGAACTTTTCCCCATGTATGTTTGGAACTAAAATGAACGCAAGTGGGTTGTTTACCCACCGACTGACACACTAACAATCTGAATGTGATAAATATTGTTTTGTTATTTTGGCACAAAGGTTAAAAAGGCAAAAAAGCAGACATGTTCATTGCTTAAGTATTCAGTCCCTGGATGAAAACAATTGCATCATCTTGTGCTGCAATTACAAATGCAAGTCTTTTAACACGCATCTTGGTCAACTTTGCAAATCTGGATTCTGAACATTTTGGCAATTCTTCAAGGAAAAAGTGCCAAAATATTGTTAGATTGGCTGGAGACCATTAGTGAACAGCAAGTTTCAAAACTTCAACAGTTTCTCAATCTTACTGAAGTGTGGGCTTTGAAATGGTCACTAATAGTACAAGTTGTTTTTTTTTTTAACCACTCCTGTGTAGCTCTGCTAGTATGTTTAGGGTGGCTATCTCGCTGGAAGGTGAACCTCTGCCCTAGTCTTAGGTATATTGCAGAGTGAAATATGATTTCTCTGAGGCTCCATCCACCTTGCTTTCAAGTCTGACCAGTTTCCCAGCCCCTGCAGATGAAAAGCTTCCCCACAACATGACGCTAACACCACCATGCTTCACTCGGGGGGGAATGTAGGCCGAACCTGCATACCACTAAATGATTCAGTGGCGATACACAGCACCGAAAAGAGGCCAGAGCAGCTGCCACGTTTAAAATAAGTCACAGTAGGACTGTCAGCAAGAAAACACATCTCCTATCGTCATCTCCTTATCAACTGCTAAGTTGTTCTGAATTGCTTCTTAACCGTCCGTGTTGTGTTTTGATCCATGCTGGACGGATACCAGCTGCTGTACATTACCGCAAGTTTTGCCGGCTTCCTGTGCTGCAGCTGACTGATATCCAATTTATTTGTTTGTTTATTTAGGTTATATAACATAGCTCTTCATCATCAATGGTAATTCAATGACATACACAAGGTTACATCAATACTTAGTTATAATTAAGCTAGTCATGTACTGTATATGCACTCTGATCAGGGTCCAATTTAGCGTAATCAATAACTAAAGCATGTCTTAGGACTGTGGGAGGAAACAGGAGTAACTGGAGTAAACCCACGCTGAGACAGGATGGATATGCAGACTCAAAACAGAAAGGACCCAGAAGACTCCACCTGGGTATCAAACCCAGGACCCACCAAGCCACCCCTGATATCCAGTGTCAAGGGGTTTTGGCAGGCAGATGTTTGCTGCAAAATCTCCCAAATAAACTGTGTAGTAGATCAAGTTGTGATATTTCACAGTATTCTGTTTTATTTTAAACATCTACAGAGTGGGAAGCCTTTTATACACCAAGCAAAACAGACACTACAAGTATGCAGCAATGAACACCACAACATAAACAACAAAGCAGCTCAGACAGGGCTGACAGACCCCTTGAGTGAATTAAGCAAACCAGGTCTGGAAACAAGCCCAAAAGAAGCAAATTGGCTCCCAAAACAAAACACAAAACAGGCCATCCAGCACAATGTGAGAAAGTGACCACTTGATCAGTTAAAATATAACAGTAATGATAACAGTAATATATATTTTTCTATTAACTTTAGAGGTTAAACAAAACCAACTTGCAGGAATATTGGAGAGAGAGACAGCAGCAAGTCCAAATAAGTAACTACACTTTAGAAACAAGCCCCAAAACCCTGCAACTACCAATATTTGTAAGTGACTAACAGAAAATAAACCCAAAGTTGCTTAGTCCTTTGTCAAAGAACACCAAGAACACAAAAAGAATAATGAAAAAACAGAAATTGAAAATGCACACAATGTCAAAAGCTTCAAATAAAATTTTCTTCAAGGCTCCATGAAGTCGAGGGGGAGTGAACAATATGAAGTGAAGAAAGTTGTGGTAATAGTACCGGTAAGAATTTAAAACTACTTTCATCCATACTGTGGAGATGTGTTCTCAGGGTGGTGAGTCGTCTTTGGTTTGCACCATACATGATGCTTTACCATCAAGACCAAAAAGTAACATTTTTTGTAAAAAAAAAAAAAAAAGTACATTTTTACAGAAGTTTAGAGCTGGAAAAACTCCAAACATGATTTTAAATTGCTTCTTCAAAAGACAGGATTGCTTCTCACCACTCTTCACAAAGCCCAGCTTTGTGGGGAGAAAAGGTTTGGCAAATAACTGGCCTGGGCACAGCTTTTCCCATCTCAGCTGCAGACCTTTACTAGCTTTTTTGTCTTCACAATGTTTTATGGAGGTATGCTCTCAAACACTACCATCCTCCAGAACAATTTGTATTTACATTGAGATCTTATGACACTTCAACTGCACACAGGTGGACCCTATTCAATTAGGAAACTTCTGATGACAACTGGTTGCACCAGAACTAATGATTTCATATCTATGGATGAGAGTACTTATGCATTCACAACTTTTATGTTTTTCATACTTTTGATACTCAATTATTAATTATGCACCCCACATTTTTGGTCAATGCCAAAATAGGCATTTCAGAGAAAAGTAGAACCCTGCGATCCAAAATCCACATATCTGTACTATAATTCCAAGGGTAAAGTAAGCATTACACCATAACCAAAATATCCCGCTATAGGAATATTTCCTATCCAAAACACTGCACTATGAGAACAATGTACATTCAGAGAGTAGAGTTCAACTGTATCCATTTTCAACCATTTTAAATATATAATACACCTGTACAGTGAGATGCACAGAGCTACTGAGACTGTTCTCTTATTAAAATATTATTAAAATTACCAGAAAGGTTTTTATTTCTAATATGAATTGTCTAATTTGCATACAGGATAAAATAAATTTCAGGATATGCCATCATAGGACTTAATGCAATAGTGGAAGGTCTATTCCTGAAGCATCTCTTCTGAAGATGTAACCCGCTTTCTGAAATCTGAAATGTTGTGTGGCCTTTATTATGGTTAAAAACTCCTCTGGATGTTACAAAATATAGCTTAATGGGATGTGTTATGAGAGATGGTCTATGAGCATAGCCTTCTATTGCTTTCATTGAATCTGCCACTTTTGAAAATATGCTCCAGGTGTTTACTTCTTGTCTTGTTTGATTACAGAAAGTCCAGCTATTAAGTAATAAAAATACTAGGTGATGCTCAGTTGTAGATTATTTTTAAGGCAGTTCTATGGTGCTACTCTGTTCAAACTGAATGAGGAAAGTCACATACGAGTGCAACTGCTTACTTTGTAAAATGAGTCCATCGACAAGAGCACAACCCAAGGAACATCTAAAGCTTCAATTATCTTGCGGGCCACCGTAGTTTTCCCAGAAGCACTTCCCCCACAGAGTCCTGTGGGCAAAATTCATGTAATTTTAAGAGTGCATGCTTCATAAAAATTACCACACAAAATCTACACAATGCCTTTCATGTTTGGGCTATGTACAATAAACATTAAGCTAAACATTTTATTCGTCATGCACAAAAAATAATTTCCAGGGCCTGATCCGATCCTATATCGGTATTGGCTCTGACATTAACATTATTCACTCATCAGATATCGTATAGCGGAAAATTGGAGCTCAAATGCCCAGCTTCACTTTCAGAGAATATCCTAAATGCAATGTGGGGAAAGCTGATCCGTTGTAAAGGACGTTTCACCTCAAATGGCAAAACACCTGAAGCGCCAACATGAAATGCTTCAGCATTGTACTGTGTTTGGCCGACTGCGATCTCCTGGTGCAAGTGCTGCGTTAGCTGGGACAGTCTAAAACACTTAACATGAACAAAGCTTTACGTGGCTTAATGTACTCAAACAGTGACCTAAACCAAACTTCTCTCAGTTACTACTATTCATAAGAAATTTGTACTGCTGAAATGATGAACCTGTGATCCAAAAGGAAAGGAAATTTTTTTATTTAAACCTACTTTACTTATCATGTTCAGCATTTCAGCAGGAGAGATTACTTATGACCAGTAGTTGAGAGAAGTTTGGTGTTCCTAGGTCACTACCTTGGAACATAAAGCCACTTTAAGCTTTTTACTTATAATTTTTAGTTTTAATAGGAAGAAAAAAAGCTTCAAGTAAAGTGATTACTTTTGAAGTTGAAATATAAAAAATAAATATTCTTTATACCTAAACACTTAGCACATTTTTTTCACTATTTTGGAATCAAAAATTGGAATCGATAAAAATCAGAATCAATAAGAAGAACTGGAATCGATAACATGCAATCGATACCCAACCCTACACAGTACCAACAAAAATCATCATACAGTGCCTTGCAAAAGTATTCGACCCCCTTGAACTTTTCAACCTTTTGCCACAATTCAGGCTTCAAACATAGATATGAAATTGTAATTTTTTTGTGAAGAATCAACAACAAGTGGGACACAATCGTGAAGTGGAACAAAATGATTGGATATTTTAAACTTTTTTAGAAACAAAAAACTGAAAAGTGGGGCGCGCAATATTATTTGGCCCCTTTACTTTCAGTGCAGCAAACTCACTCCAGAAGTTCAGTGAGGATCTCTGAATGATCCAATGTTGACCTAAATGACTGATGATGATAAATAGAATCCACCTGTGTGTAATCAAGTCTCCGTATAAATGCACATGCTCTATGATAGTCTCAGAGTTCTGTTTAAAGCGCAGAGAGCATCATGAAGACCAAGGAACACACCAGGCAGGTCCGAGATACTGTTGTGGAGAAGTTTAAAGCCGGATTTGGATACAAAAAGATTTCCCAAGCTTTAAACATCTCAAGGAGCACTGTGCAAGCGATCATATTGAAATGGAAGGAGTATCAGACCACTGCAAATCTACCAAGACCCGGCCGTCCCTCAAAACTTTCAGCTCAAACAAGGAGAAGACTGATCAGAGATGCAGCCAAGAGGCCCATGATCACTCTGGATGAACTGCAGAGATCTACAGCTGAGGTGGGAGACTCTGTCCATAGGACAACAATCAGTCGTACACTGCACAAATCTGACCTTTATGGAAGAGTGGCAAGAAGAAAGCCATTTCTCAAAGATATCCATAAAAAGTCTCGTTTAAAGTTTGCCACAAGTCACCTGGGAGACACACCAAATATATGGTAGAAGGTGCTCTGGTCAGATGAAACCAACATCGAACCTTTTGGCCACAATGCAAAACGTTATGTTTGGCGTAAAAGCAACACAGCTCATCACCCTGAACACACCATCCCCACTGTCAAACATGGTGGTGGCAGCATCATTGTTTTGGGCCTGCTTTTCTTCAGCAGGGACAGGGAAGATGGGAAGATGGATGGAGTCAAACACAGGACCATTCTGGAAGAAAACCTGTTGGAGTCTGCAAAAGACCTGAGACTGGGACGGAGATTTATCTTTCAACAAGACAATGATCCAAAACATAAATCAAAATCTACAGTGAAATGGTTCACAAATAAACGTATCCAGGTGTTAGAATGGCCATGTCAAAGTCCAGACCTGAATCCAATCGAGAATCTGTGGAAAGAGCTGAAAACTGCTCAACGCTCTCCATCCAACCTCACTGAGCTCAAGCTGTTTTGCAAGGAAGAATGGGCAAACATTTCAGTCTCTCGATGTGCAAAATTGATAGAGACATACCCCAAGCGACTTGCAGCTGTAATCGCAGCAAAAGGTGTCACTACAAAGTATTAAGGCAAAGGGGGCCGAATAATTTTGCACGCCCCACTTTTCAGTTTTTTATTTCTAAAAAAAGTTTAAAATATCCAATAAATTTCATTCCACTTCACGATTGTGTCCCACTTGTTTTTGATTCTTCACAAAAAATTACAATATCATATCTTTATGTTTGAAGCCTGAAATGTGGCAAAAGGTTGAAAAGTTCAAGGGAGCCGAATACTTTTGCAAGGCACTGTAAGTAAAGAAACCCTCCTGTAGCGGAATCTGTATTGGCAGTTCGGTATCGGAATTGGCTCATCACTAATTATATCTGTCAAATTAGAATACAAAATGATTAGAATACAAAGAGAGTCAGTTTGATAAGTATATCTATTCACCAATGACGAAGGCATCTTTGGACTGGGTGCCATGTTCATTGTACCAAGGGGGGCGGCCTGCTGTGTAGATGGTTCTCTTGCTTGTGCGTAGCAATGGTGGTTCTGATTTGCACTGGCTGGTGGTTCTTTTGCGTGGAGATAAGCCTGTGTTCACAGAGGGAAGGAGTCTGTCCAGAGAGCCTTCACCTCTGTCACTGTAAAGACAAGAAATAAGTCACATCAAAAATAGCACATTACCCAGCTGTTGCTTTCCCTTTGTGTGCAGTCTTGTGCAAATGTCTGGGCATCCATGAACAAATTACATGTTTTGCAGATTTTCTACGTTTCAAAGGTGACAAAGGTAACGTACGTTAAAGTTAACAAATTATAAGCCTATTCCATGAGTTATCATTCTTAATGAAATGTTTGTGACATGCTTTGGACAAAACATCATAATGATGAAACACCACAGCCCTGTTCAGAACATTTGATTGCCTATTCCTCTAAATGTACAGGCTGTAGTGGTACAGCCATGACGGACCTGGACTACTGACCAAAAGGGTTCAAATCCCAGCACTGCCAAGCAGCCCTTGAGCAAGGCACTCAATCCAGAATTGCTTGGTTTGTACACTGTAAGAATGTATAAGATAAATCATTCGAGATAACAGCATCTACTAGACAACTAAATGTAAACAAGGCGCACCTGATTCCACTCTTCCATGGCAACTGTTAGCATGAACCCTGGGGCATTCTCCCTTAGCAAAACCCGGCAACACTGCTAACACCTGATCACCTGAGCGGAACACAACTGTAACTTTAGTTACATGAATTTTCACCAGATGATGTCAATTACTCGATTTGGAACAAATTAATCAACTAGAATTATTGGGGTGATTTTGTAGGGGAGTGCACCTGCAAAGAAATCAAAAATAATAATAAAAAACCTGAAAAATAACTTTTTTTTCCTTGAACTTTAATGTTACACAGTTGGTTTCCATGCAAGTCTAAAACAAGTGAGCACTGTGCTAGCTTTTCTGAAATGACTTGAGGGGAAAATTAGATTTAGTTTAATCCAGTAGTGTTACAACTAAATCCCATTACAAGGCTAATTCTTTTGAAATACTGATTCTTAATGTGACTGATCCATCATTATGTAAGTCAAAACCACAATCTTTTCAGCTTATCACTATTTACCGTCCTCCTGGTCCCTATTCAGAATTTAAGGCTAAAGACATACCTATTTGCGCAGGCTTTTGACTAGATTTAGACCAGGATGCATGGCTTGGGTCACTGGGGCCGGAGTCTGGAGTCACGTCTCACCTGCCTGCCTGCCTTGTCCGTTAGCCGGGAGTGTCAAGTGGGTGGTCTGGCTGAACAGGGCTTCGGTCCTCGTGATCTTGACTCATGCATCCTTGCTTTAGAATAAGGGCAGAGCTGGGGGTTCATAGTCAAAGAGTCTTATGGTGATCAGAGACGTTGGGCTGCTGTCTTCTGCCTCCCGTGGGGTTGCCATTGTCTCATGTGATCCCTCTTGGCTGTGTTTCCTACCAGTTTTCCTCTTTCTAGCTATGCTGCTATAGCTAATGCTGCCGGGGTCTCATGCTACACATGGCATCAGTGATTGTTAATAAACACTGTGCTCTTAATCAATAACTAATTACATTTTCTGTTTTCTCTCTGAGCTGTGTTCCAGCAGTTCCAGCCCCACACATTATGTTCATCTGCTGGAGCTCCACTCAAGCTGCTTCCGTCATCAGCTCCAGCCCCATCATACCGGGCCACTTAATGCCGATGTGCATACTTCACATTTTATTCGAACTTTGGACTCCATGGACTTAGTTTCGCTCTTAGACTTATCATCTACGCCGGCCCCAAGGAGGTTGGGTCCCTTTTGAGTCTTGGTCCTCCCAAGGTTTCTTCCTATAACACTCAGGGAGTTTTTCCTTGCCACTGTCGCCCTAGGCTTGCTCAATTGGGGATTGGACGTAGTTATTAGGAGATAATCTAAACTTGTAAAGTTGCTTTGAGACAATGCTCCATTGTAAAAAACGCTATATAAATAAATATGACTTGACTTGACAGTGACTCACCAGCACACCAAATAATACTCTAGTAGTAATCCAAATAGTAATAGCACCAAGCTGTGCATCCAACAATCCTTTAATTCAAATATATTAAATAAATGATATTTTAATTCAAAACCCAACACACACCAGGTATACTATCCTGTCTGTGTGAATATCCCCCTTTACCTCACTACCCCTCTCCCCTGTACATCTTGTATCTTCTACTTACACTATGGTATGTCACGTTCTGACGCATGTATATAATAGGGATTGTCAATATTTCCATTTTGCAGATCAATCTGCACACCTAAGAGGAATGCCTGTCTCTTTTCTGTACTGTAAATTATATATGGCTGAGATAACAATAAAACTACAGGTACTCTCTGTTTTACAATGGTCTGACTTGCTATGGAAGTCCGATAACACACATAAATACACATTCAGCAGAAACTGTACACTGACTTTTGAATTTAGATTTTTTTTCCCCAGGCAAATAAGATACTCTCCTGGACTCTTCCCAATGTTTTGTTTTTCCTTTCAATACATTATTCAAAAAAATTACATGAGATATTCAATTTATGTATTTATGTTAACGATGTTGCCCAACTGTAGTTTAATGCAAGTATTTTAAGCATGTTTAAAGTCAGTTATGCTATGATTTATACAGTTTTCATTAAACTCCTCAATTTACAATAAATTCAACTTAACAATGGATTTGTCCGAATGTATCCCCATTGTAAGCCAACTAACCTGTACTTACTTACTTAGCAAATAACATAAGACAGGCTTTCCTTACATATTACTCATGGAAAATGGAAACTATGACTTTTACTTTAGTATCAAGCAAAAAAGTTGTAGCATGACATGCTTGATTTCATTTGTACACACATCACAATGATTTCATAGAATGATGAAATCAGTAACGACGACTGAGTGAAACACTACCTCTTGTTTCTTGAATACAACTTGTCATCCGCCACCTCCTGTAAATTAAGAGGGCTCGCTAAAGATGCATCAGTTAAGGTAGTTTGTCATGGATTTCTAAAGACATTCCATGAAAATCATCTTACAATCATTCAACTAGCAAACTAACAGTATTAACGTTATACGTATACATATAACACCATTAAGTTTCTAGAAAAAGTGTGTTATTTCATGTGTAACTGACATGTTTCTGTATTGAGTTAGTCTTAGAAGGAAAATATCTCAGTAAATTCCACAACAAAAATCAAGCCCTGGATATTTCAAATTGTTAATGTTAATCATGTAAATTTTAATAAACTATAACAATCAATTAAGTTTTGAGACTTCACAAAACACTAATGGATGCTCAAGGAGGTGTTCAAACCTTTGACTTGTATTTTTATTAATGTGTTTGAGAAAAAGCCCAAAGAAGACTGTACCTCAGAAGCTCTAATCCAACACATTTTACAATTTACAGTGGATGTCAACATTCAACCTGAAGGATCAATATCAGGGGTCCACCCAATTTTTAATTAAATGTATTTTAAATAGAATCATGTCAACCATATTAAACACTAACAATTTCTGATTATTTAGTTTTTACCAGTTCAGCTGCTATTCTGTTTGACCTGTTTTGAAGTTTAAGTAATTCTCCATGCCTACAGTACTGTGCAAAAGTCTTAGGCATTCTGTATGTTTCAATTTATATTCTGCTTATTCTTCATTTAAGTGTATTGGTCACTGCACTTTGTAGTTCTACAATTACAGTCTGTAGTCCATCTGTTTCTCTGTATACTTTGTTAGTCCCTTTACTCTGTTCTCTAATGGTCAGAACCCCCAAAGACCACCATAGATCAGGTAACTATTTGGGTAGTGGACCTGCTTAATATATAACTTGTCAATGTGCAAACGTGAGGGACAAAAGTTTAGTTAGGGTTTGTTACTTGTGGTTGTATTGTAGCATTCTTAGAACTACATTATATCTTATATCTCACCTGAACTCAGGGCTGTGTTCATCTGTGTCACTGTGCTAGGGTGGTCCACAGTAAACTTGTGTACCTGTGCTTCTCATTGTTCATTCATGTCTCATTAGTGAGAAACACAGCGTATGTAGACTGCTGCACATCTGCATTTTTATATACCATTCATTACTTAAGAGTTGAATTGAGATTTGAACCTGAATGCATTGCCTGCTGAAGTTTATTTCCTGCTAAAATGCTGACCAACAAAACAGGCACAGCTAAACATGTCATAATATTTTAACCCAATGGTAATATGGAAGAAATACTGAACAGTTACAAAGTATAACTATGTAATACTAGTGCATATCTACTGGCTTACTCTGACCCACCGATTGACAAAGAATATGTAATAAAATGAATAAGAAAATGGATATGAAGTCACAGGAAGAAGGGCAGAACAGTCAAACCAGTGCTATATTTTAGGGTTGACAAAGAGGGAGACAGAAATCAACCAAGTATCACAGACTTACCTGGTTCCCACCCTTAGAGCCCAGCAGCCTGAAATCCGGGCTCCAGAGAAGCCTGGTAGTGTGTTCATGATGAACACGCAGTTAAAAAAAAATCACTTAAGCGAGGACTTATATGTCACCTGCCTGCTCTAGAGAAACTGCGTACATACACAATCACATACAAACATGAGTGCGCAATGCTAACAGCACTCATGCCCTTTGGGAAGACTGTGTGTGGTGCCAATTAGAAGACTGGAGAAACAGACACTTCGAGGGAGGAGATAAACAAGACATGCTGAAGGAAAAATGACACCACGCTTTTTATATCTGTTTTGATATCTTCATTTATATATATTTAGTAATGAAACTGCGTCAGAGTACGTAGTCTGTCCGGTTCTGTCTCTCTCCCCTATGTCCTGTTCTATATTGCCAAGAAACATAAGAGGATAAGCTCTGCCCACAGATTCTGTTGGCTAGGTATTAATAGTATTAATAGCTCTGGGTTGGAGCCCTCCTTCTGTCAGGCAAACACAGCAACTCTTCCTACCAGGCAGCTGGTGGTGGCATTTGAAGGTGCAACAGAGCAGTGAAGGGCAGGCTCCTGTTACTGCACACTGCTGCCATCTGTCATATGACAGGTATAGAGAGGGTGGGTGAGGGAGAGTGAGTGTGTGAGAAAGAGAGAGAGAGAGAGACTCCCCTGAGAGCAAGCTAAAGAAACAAATCAAGATGGTCCGTCATGCAGAGCAGAAAGAAAGCGAGAGGGAATAAAGGTATCAGCATAAATATTGAGAAAAAAGCAAGGGAGAAAGATAACAGGGTGGGCAGAGGCACTGTGGAAAGCAAGTCATAAGTCACTGTTTAAATGCCTGGAACCTGTGTGTATGTAAACAATTTTCTAACCTCAAAGCCTTCAACACTATGTCAAACAGTCCAACGTTCAAAATAGAAATTGCCTTAATGCCCGGGCCAAGTAAATGTGACGTTGGGACAGCTTTAACAATGTAACTGAGGCCAAAGTCAATTCACTTGAATATTTAACCCATCATCTTGCATAAAATGGTCTTTTGACAAACGCTGACAAACAACGTTGAAGCATTGCACGAAGCAAAAGATAAGATAAAATAAGATATCTTTATTGTCATTGTAGGAGTACAATGATATGACTTTGGAGCAAGCCTATAGATGCCAAAGTATAAAAAGTAAGCATAAAGTAAGAAAACACATACTATATACAAATCATTAAAAATATAGGTATATAAATACAGAATACTACAGGGGATAAAGTGACTAGATGTCAGGTGCTCTGATCAAGTTGAGGTATGTTGCCAGAACACTACTGCGCTTGAGTGTAGAATAAATAGGTAATAAATATTATCGTACAATACAGTAAGAGTACAACGAATTGCACGTAAACAGTGTGTATGTGTGGTTACCTAACGCAGCCAGTGTCCAGTGGTTTTAGTGCTGTACAACTAAAGGGGAGTGAGTGAGTGTTGAGAGTTCAGTAGTGTGACAGCACTGGGGTAAAAACTGTTTTTCAGTCTGGAAGTATGTGCATAAAGTGCTTTGTAGCATTTTCCATGAATACAAAGCAAAGAGAGTAGAGCTCCGTTCTCTGAAAAATGTACCGGTAGTTGTTTCATCAGTTGATTCTAACCAATCTGTACATGAGACGTTTCTCAAAGTATGAAGGAAATATCCTAACAAGGAAAACAAAAGGGTTCTATTTTTGTCTGAACTACACCTTAAACAGTCGGTTAAGTGTCAAGGTAAATCTCTGTCACATCACCTGTATAACAGCGAGAAAAGTCGACAACATATTTGGAACATTAGTGCATACGATGGCTGAACAGTGAAGCCGAAAGATCAAAGTTAGTCACAACAGCATATCATACAGTTAAAAGAGAAAGACCTTTCACCAACTTCCTACATGAATTAAAAATGAACGGACACTTGGTAGCAAGTACTGTACCGATACTTGCAGAAAATAAGCTAATATCCGCCAATATATGCATGCAAAGGATAACGTTAATATAACTTACAGCTTTAATAACATGAATATATGTTTATTTATTTGTTTTTTTTAACATTGCTATCAGCATCAGTGGCCATTTCAGCGACACACATAAGGTTACATCTACACACCATTTTACATCAAGACTCGTCATGTATACACTCAGACAGATATAAAAATTTGGTTTGGTGCTGTGAACTTTCTGGTCACTTGCAATTTGGAAAAAAGTTAATGTTGAACCCTGCAGGATACATGCACATAACTTGGTAGGCACAAATTCATAACCATTTTCTGGAAATCTTAAAATAAGGCATAAAATATGCCATGTAAAGTTAACTAATAAACTACAGTACAGATATTTTCAGACAATTTTGTACCTAAGACTAACAGGATGCTACAGTAATGCTGAAGCATGGATGGTGCAGCAGGAATTTGCTAGTCAATCACCATGATGAGCCTAGGTCGCTGCTTTTTAGCCAGTCATACATTTCATTGGCACAGTTGGTTATGTCTATGGGAAAGGAGGGATCCCGCATGCACCCAGTAAATCAGGGGGGTAGGCTCTAGACTGCCTGTGTGACTCAGACCAAGATAACACATTTATACTTCAAGTTGGCTGTGTGTTTAACACATCACAATGCCACAACCAGGGTAACATTCTTGGTCCAAAACTTTTGGGTAGGTGGCACTGGAGTAGTCCCAGGGTTTTCCAGCAAAACACTGACAAGAGCATCACAATCCTCCACCTATCATCTCCTTCCCTCAGTGGATACTCCTACCATCAAATCTCCCACATACATCTGCCATCTCTCTCGCTCTCTCCCTTTTTCCCTCTCCCTCACACTCACACACACGATGTAAAATAAAAGAAAACCTATTGTACCAGGCGATCTCTAATTGCTCCAATATGCAGTTTGAAATCTTGCTTGGGTTTTTGATGGTGGACGGGGTTACCAAGGCACTCTGACCTGTCTGTGAAGCCTAAAACTCAGCATTCTTTCTAAAACCAGTATAAAATATTATGTGACTTGTACCACGGTAGCACGTCTATCAGTTTGGACCCGACAGGATAACCTTTGTTGGTGCCGAGTCGTAATTTGTTCCTTCTCGGTTCACAGCTGACCTGGAATACGCCACAAGCTTTGCATATAGTCGCTTTATGTGTGAGCGGTCATAAGTGTATATATACCCATCCTGCCACCCCGTATACTTGTGTACAGTAGTAAGCTTATTACACCCCCTAGTGGCCGTGCTACGCTTATTGTATAATGGCAGAAACACGCTATACGCTGTCAACACGAGGCTTGGCATAAGAATAAAAGAACGAGTAAACAAAGGGTTTCTGTACAATCTAAGCGCCGTGTGACACAACAGGTTGAATTAATCTCTTCGATCGTTACATACCAAGGCTCCTATACAATAATTTTAGTGTTTGGAATGTCAAACACATCTCAAAGCTACACATTATTTAACTACATTAACAATGGGTTAGCCTGAGAAATATATGTAGCTATGAAAACACGAAGTGTAAAATGTTCGCTTAAAACAAAGTTTAAAGTGCTTACAACTTAACAATAGCGACTCCAGAAAGCCTGGTACAAATATAAAGGTCCACCACCAACCCTACACTACTACTCCTGAGGGCGGTAAGCGTGTCATTATATTATACCACGTGTAATATGGAAATACAAGTTAAATACTTCAGTATTTCTGATATACATACCTTGAAGATGCTTTCTCCACACACTCCATCGCCGGAAATCTTCCTTCTTCTCAACCGGCAGTCACAGACGAATTTCCATTTGACAGTCAGCTGTTTTACGTCAGCCTGTCCCGGTGCTTGCTGGGATATGTAGTTTAGTTTAGGTTTTTTTTATTTGTTTATGTTTTTTTTGGAGACTCCTTATGCACAAATAGCCGCACGCTCCATACTTCAGCTTTGCATTAGTTGTCAAATGCACACACATGATGGCGAAACAGGTGTAGGTATATTATGTATAGAGTGACAAGACGCCCCGGTTGTTACCATACAATCCCGAATTTCAGTCCATGTTCTGGTGTCCAGACTTATTTTTTAAATATGTACATTTGTCCCGTATGTCAAAGACAAAATGACAAATGTATACTGTAATGAACATTGCCAGAGAGTCATCGCCCAAAACCCTTATTCAAAAGGAAGACATCAATTATTTCACAAGTTACTGTACACGTCTAACCATAAAATGGCCAATCACGGTTATTGATTTTGTAATTGAATATAATATAACCAATTATCAGCCACCCTTCACCGACGTGACTCAATGCCCTCAATGTAACTGATGTACTGCTGAGATGGCTAAACGAATAAGTACGTTTCGCGACCACCTTCAAAAAGTGAGAAAACATACGCTGAAAGTGGTTTGCATGTTGATAAGTTTAATTTGACTTAAAAATGACCTAAAACATCATCAGATTTTCACACAAGTCCTAAAAGTACATGAAGAGAACCCAGTTAAACAAATGAGACAAAAATATTGTACTTGGTCATTTACATTTACAGCATTTAGCAGACACCCTTATCCAGAGCGACTTACAACTGATACAATCTTACAATTCAAACAATTATGGGCTAAGGGTCTTGCTCAAGGACCCAACAGTGGCAGCTGGGAAGAGGTGGGATTTGAACCCTGGACCTTCTGGTCCATAGTCCAGTACCTTAACCGCTAGGCCACCACAGTCCCAGTCTGGTCATTTATTTATTGCCGAAAATGATCCAATATTACATATTAGTGAGTAGCAAAAGTATGTGAACCTCTAAGATTAGCAGTTAATTTGAAGGGGAAATTAGAGTCAGGTGTTTTCAATCTATGGGATGACAATCAGGTGTGAGTCAGCACTCTATTTTATTTCAAGAACAGGGATCTATCAAAGTCTGCTCTTCACAACACATGTTCGTGGAAGTGTATCATGGCACGAACAAAGGAGATTTCTGAGGACCTGAGAAAAAGAGTTGTTGATGCTCATCAGACTGGAAAAGGTTACAAAACCATCTCCAAAGAGTTTAGACTCCACCAATCCACATCCAGTCAGATTGTGTACAAATGGAGGAAATTCACGACCATTGTTACCCTCCCCAGGAGTGGTCAACCAACAAAGATCACTCCAAGAGCAAGGTGTATAAATAGTTGGCGAGGTCACAAAGGACCCCAGTGTAACTTCTAAGCAACTAAAGGCCTCTCTCACATTATCTAATGTTAATGTTCATGAGTCCACCATCAGAAGAACACTGAACAACAATGGTCTGCATGGCAGGGTTGCAAGAAGAAAGCCACTGCTCTCTAAAAAGAACATTGCTGCTCATCTGCAGTATTGGAAGAATGCTTTGTGGATGGATGAGACCAAAATAGAACATTTTGGTTTAAAAGAAAAGTGTTATGTTTGGAGAAAGGAAAACACTGCATTCCAGCATAAGAACCTCATCCCATCTGTGAAACATGGTGGAGGTAGTATCATGGTTTGGGCCTGTTTTGCTGCCATCATTGATGGAACATTGAATTCTGAATTATATCCGAGATATTCTAAAGGAAAATGTCAGGACATCTGTCCATGAACTCAATCTCATGCAGCTAGACAACAACCCTAAGCACGCAAGTCGTTCTACCAATGAATGGTTAAAGATGTTCATGTTTTGGAATGCCCAAGTCAAAGTCCTGACCTTAATCCAATCGAAATGTTGTGGAAGGACCTGAAGCGAGCAGTTAATGTGAGGATACCCACCAACATCCCACAGTTGAAGCTGTTCTCTATGGAGGAATGGGTTAAAACTTCCTCCAAGCCGGTGTGCAGGACTGATCAGCAGTTACAGGAAACGTTTAGTTGCAGTTATTGCTACACAGGGGGGTCACACCAGATACTGAAAGCAAAGATTCACATACTTTTGCGTCTCACTAATATGTAATATTAGTCATTTTCCTCAATAAATAAATGAAAAAGTATAATATTACTGTGTCATTTGTTTAACTGGGTTCTCTTGACTACTTTAAATACTTGTGTGAAAATCTGATGATGTTTTAGATCATATTTATGCAGAAATAAAGAAAATTCTGAGGGGTTCACAAACTTTCAAGCACCACTGTAAGTGTGTAGTGTCTATGCCGTGCTATGTGTCTGTGAAAACACATGTGGATGCAGTAAGTGACCGTCTGGCTGCAGACATGCACTCTCAGCCCCGCGTGCACTGTCAGACAGGAAGAGAAAATACTTAGCGTTTGTTGACATTTGTTGAAGAACAGAAAGGAATACTCCAGCTTTAAGTGAATGATTAAACGTTTAGATAGCGAAGTTGCAGCGCCTGTGTTTATCACTGTACATATTTACGTTGTTTTTGGAATGTTAGATTCACTCATTTTGATCGTATTATTACTAATAACGTTTTATTGACGATGTCTAGATAGCTGGCTAACGTAAGCGTTTCAGATGTCTTGTTGGATTGAGTGATGCATGCGTCGATAAAACAGGATTTTTCTCAGTTAAATTTCTGCAGTAGTCACTTTTGTCAACAGTGAATGCCTACACTTAGACACACGTCCATTATTCAGCCAACAAAGACACTGAACTAACAGATATTACTTAAATACATTAAATAAATGGGGCAGCGGCGCTGAGGGCGTGTCTAAAATCACACCCATAGACTGATATAATATACGTAATATATTAATAATAAAATCATAAATATTATGAATATGATCGCAATCAAGTTCATATTCTTTTTCTTTTGGGTTTATGGTGTTTGGCATACTGTATTGGTGCATTATCACCACCTACTGGACTGGATTACATGCATAGTCGTTAGACCGTAGACTGTATCCAGACACCCTGTTTAACCCACTGCATGTTATGCCCCAGAACAGACAATTCAAGGGAACGGATTATTAAATTGAAAGAACAATTTAAGTTTCTACAAACCTTTTTTTCCACCTTGATACTTCCAGGGCTCTGTAATTTTCCGTAATAAAGATAAGAAACAACAAAAGGCTTTAAATACAGTATGTCACTTTAAATGTAATGAATATAAAAGTCCAAATTTAGCACTGTTAATTAATGTATACATGTTTATTAATAAATAAATGTAATAAGTGTAATAAATAAATGCAATAAATGTTTGTCGTGTCATCGACGGGGCTCACACTGAACAGTTAGTATTTGTACTAAATATTGACTGCTCCATCTTTAAAAGCAAACAGAAAGAAAAAGCACACACTGCACTACAGCATTAACAACAAATAACTTTCCATTTATTTGTAAGTTCTATTTATCTGAAGTGTGGACTTCTTTTAGTTCCTAGAATTAAAAAAGTCACAGCAGGGGGGAAAGGCTTTCTCATACATGGCCCCCAACTATGGAATAAACTTCCCACTTTCGTTCGAGATTCAGACACCCTCCAAAGTTTTAAGTCTAGGCTAAAGACATACTTATTTACGCAGGCTTTTGACTAGATTTAGACCAGGTTGCATGGCTTGGGTTGCTGGGGCCGGAGTCTGGAGTCATGTCTGGCCTGCCTGCCTGCCTGCCTGCCTGCCTTGTCCGCTTGCCGGGAGTGTCGAGTGGGCGGTCTGGCTGAACTGGGCTTCGGTCCTCGTGATCTTGACTCGTGCATCCTTGCTTTAGAATAAGGGCAGAGCTGGGCAGAGCTTGACTCCATGACTTTAGTTCGCTCTTAGATTTATCATCTACGCCGCCCAAGGAGGTTGGGTCCCTTTTTGAGTCTTGGTCCTCCCAAGGTTTCTTCCTAGAACTAGGGAGTTTTTCCTTGCCACTGTCGCCCTAGGCTTGCTCAATTTGGGATTGGACGTAGTTATTAGGAGATAATCTAAACTTGTAAAGTTGCTTTGGAGACAATGCTCCATTGTAAAAAGCGCTATATAAATAAATCTGACTTGACTTGACTTGTAAGTTCAGTATCTTTGTTGGCTGAATAATGGACGTCTGTCTAAGTGTAGGCATTTACTCTTGAGAAAAGTGACTACTGCAGAAATTTAACAGAGAAAAAGCCTGTTTTATTGACGTATGTATCACTAAGTTGATGATCAATTGTCATGAATAGTCTGACTGTGCTTGTTGGGCTGAGAGTGCATGTCTGCAGCCAGACCCCGCTCATTGAATGAGTGGGTTGAGTAGCTTGAGACGTTACTTATAGCTCATATCAATGTATTGATAGGTGATAGTGTGCAAAATGTTTTATTTATATAGTGCTTTTTACAATGGAGCATTGTCTCAAAGCAGCAACATAGATAATATTTGCCACAACAATTTTAAGATAGTCAAATCATATTCTATACAACAAACAGAAAACTGATACTGCAAAATTTGGTATCGATCCGAAAGTAAATACAGGGCCGGTATCATCGATACCAATATTTTTTACTTATAAAAGCAGCTTATGTAGCCTACCTTCATGTAAGAGAGAGCTGTTTTTGTTACGTGGTGCACAGTGGCCGCTAGTGGCCACTGTTTATCCCCAGTGCGGTCTACTACCTCCCCAGCAGTCTGGGGATTCTGCCAAGCTGACAGTAGAGGCCAGTATTGGTTCAGCTTTGGCTCGGGATCCTCAGACCATGCGATCGTGCCTGTCATTTGATTACGGCACGATTGCACACACCTGTCCGTGGGCTCTATTTAAGATCTTTGTTTGTGCACGACAGGCGTCCACCATCGCCTTTCATCCTACTGATTCCCGTGGCGTCTATATCAGGGTTTTTGCTGTGCTTAGGGACGCTACGGTTTTTGTGTTTAAGAAGAGACTTTCGGGGGTCTCTTTCGCGCTGTCGCGTCGGTACGGGTTGGTGTTAGGGAATTTTGGTAGACTGGGCCCCCGCTTTAGGGGGCTCAGCCGGAGTACGAATCTGGAGATTCGGAGGTAATCCAAGGGCGTAGATTTAGCGTAAGGGTCAGAACCGGCCTGTAATTGCGCTTTTGCCCCATTCGCCACATTTCCGCTTCGGCGTTTTTGAGGTGCGCTCGCCCCGGCGTTTTGCGCGTTCCTCCCGCGTGTCCCCTCACCTCTACAGCCTCACTTTGGGCTTTACAGCCTCGGATCCGAGCGGTGGGGGGGCTCGACTCCCGCTTTCCGTCCGGGCTCTGGCCGTCCCGTTTCAATGCTGTGGTCACAACACAGTAACCGTGAAACGCAATCGCATTGCTTCGGAACCCGAAAGCGGTCTCTGAAGCCCCGCACAGCGCGTCACCGCTCTCCACGTTCAGGCTGCGCGGCTGCGTTCCCCTGCGCCCTGATTCTGTGTAGAGAGCGGATTTTTCCTAGAGAGAGCTCGTTAGTCGAATGCATGGTGCTCAGTTCGTTACACTGAGCGCCCTCTCGGCTTGTTGGCTTCCTACTCTCTCTCCCAGCGCTATCAGGCGCCGTACTATATTTTCTTTTTTTTTTCCCCGATTATTGTATTAGTTACCATTTTCATTTTTCATTAATATTTTTGCGCTTCTATTCTCAGGCGCCTCAAGCGCTGGATCTCTGCCTCGTTCCATGCAGAGACCCCCCTCATTAATCACGTCAGTGCATTTAGACACTTCCGCGGCTTTGTGCCGCTGTGAATCTGCCTCATTTCAATAGGCAGATTTCATTGTTAAACACGTCAGTGCATTTAGACACTTCGCGCTTTTTGTGGCTGTGCTCTGCCTCATTTTAATAGGCAAGATTTCCTTTGTTAAGCACGTCAGTGTATTAAAAAATTCGCGCTTCGTGCGCTGTGCTCTGCCTCATTTTAAAATAGGCAGATTTCATTTGTTTAAACACGTAGTCATGTATTTAAAACACTTCGCGCTTCGTGCGCTGTGCTCTGCCTCATTTAATAGGCAGATTTTCATTTGTTAAACACGTCAGTGTATTTAAAAAACACTTGCGCTTCGTGTCGCTGTGCGCCCTGCCTCACTTTAATAGGCAGATTTCGTTTTGTTAAACACGTCAGTGCAGTTGAAACAATTGGCGCTTCGTGCGCTGCTCTCTGCTTTGCTTTAGAAAGGCAGATTTTCTTCCAGTTTCTTCCGTTAACCACGTCAGTGTATTTAAACGCTTCCTGCGCTGATCGCTGCTCAGCTTTATGGGCAGGCTTCTTTGTGTCAAAGCGCGTCAGTGTGTGTATAATAAGCTGCCGCGCTTTGCACCTTCGGCAGGTGGCTTTAACCCCGCCTTTCGCTGCCCCCATAGGTGCGCGGTCCGTCGAGGCTTGGTGTGTGCGCGCCTGGCTCACAGATTCGACAGTTACGCTGACACACACAAAGTCTCACTTTTATTCTTTATCTGGAGTTTATTTGCATTTCATTAATTATTGTTTTATTTATCTCACTCATTTCAGTTTCATTACTACCATCTGGGAGCTGACTGCAATTGGGTCCTAATATCCCTTTCTTTTACTTTCACGATTCGCCATCGCGTTCGCATGGCGAACCGTAAACATAAATGGTGCGACCAAACAGGACCCAGCGTCAGCTTCCTGGGACTTCTTTCAAGGAAGTCCCCACCCTCTCTTCTTCCCCTTCGTCGGCGATCGCGATCTTTGGGTCTCGTCTGGCTCTTGGGGGTCCCCTCCTTCGACTCCGTATCGGTTTTGGGACTTGGTTTGCCGTCTTGGACCCTCCTGGTCACGCAGACCTCGCCGTTGGAAGGCGTAGCGGCCCCCCACGGTACCCAGCAAGCATTGCTGGCTTCTCGCAGAGGTATCTGGATCCGGAGGGTATGCCCCGCTGAAGCTCCCTCTCCGCGCGGGTCCTCGTCACCCGTGAGGGCCCTGGGAGGCCGCGTCCGGGGGGGCGGCGCGGGTGAGCTGCGCGCCGGGCGGCCTCGTCCGCCGCGCCTGTGCTGCCCCGAGCGGGCCGGGAGGGGGGCGGCCGAGCAGCGGGTGATTCTTTCCGGTTCTCTTGGCGGGCGGCCCCTCCCGCGCGTCGTTTCTTTCCGATCCTCCTCCCTCCCCTACAGTTGCGTGGGGGCTACTGTTTTTGCATTCCGTCATGCGTGCTGGCTTCTCCAGTATATCTGGATTCCTGAGTTTAGCCCCGCTGAGCTCCCAACCCTCCCCGGCTCGGAGTATTCTACCCACCACTGATTCTCCACATCCCAGACCACCCCGTTGTGTTTGAAATTACCAGCGGGAGTCGGTCTGTGATTGAATATGATGAGAGGATTTCTGTGCTGGCAGTCAAGCCAGAAGAGGGTCCTGGTTAGACCTGCCTGTCATGGCTGTATCCGCCGGCGGGAACGTGAGGGAGTGGGTGAGGATTGCGGTGCTGCAGCCAGAGAGAGCGGTCTGGAATGAACCTGCTGCTTCATGGCTGTTTTCGAAAGAGGTCTTGATGATGGTCTGGAGCTGAACTCTTGCCATTCCTTCCCCGCCGCCTCCCTGGCCGCATTGTGCGATCTGGCCATTCGCACAGATGCGCATATCCGATCCGGAACCAGGGAGACTGAGGCATTCGCCTGCTTCCAGCCATCACCCCCGCTTACTGGCCCGTTAAGCTCTGTACCTGACTTGTTTAGCGCCACCTAGCGTTGCCCCAGAGCATCCTCTTTGTCTCGACTCCATTCTTGAGAGATTGAGTTTCTGTAAGCAAACAGCTTTGCTCTGCTCAGTTTGGTACCTGACCTTAACGGAGATACCAGTAAAGTTCTTGAGCAACTACGCTCTGTTCAAGAGCTTGCCGCATTCATAAGCCCCGCGCATCGGGCCACTCAAGACCTCTCGCCCCTGAGCCGATGGCGCCTTCTGGCCCTGTGCCTGAGGCCGCCGCACACGCAACCCCCGTGTTTGAGCACAAAGACTCCACGGTGGGGCAGTTGGTTGCCGCCTGGCCCCGTACAGGAGCCCCACTGCCTTTCACCCAACGTGTGTGAGCACATCGGCTCCACGGAGAGGGCTCACAGCGCAGCCCGGGCCCCGTTCACGAGTGCAACCGACGGCTTCAAGCTGGAAGGGCGAGCGTATATTTATAGCGCCCCCCGAGCTGTGAACCTGAGTTTCGTCGCGCCCGTTGACCCCGTACTTGGGCACATAGCCGCCGCCTAGCTGCGAACCTGAGCCATTACGCTCCGTTTCCCCGAGCTCGCCGCGCCCGTTGACCCCGTACTTGGGCACATAGCGCCGCCTAGCTGCGAACCTGAGCCATTACGACTCCGTTCCCGAGCTCGCCGCGCCCCGTTGACCCCGTACTTGGGCACATGGCCGCCCCGCCTAGCCTGCGAACCTGAGCCGTTACGCTCCGTTCCCGAGCTCGCCGCGCCCGTTGACCCCGTACTTGGGCACATAGCGCCGCCTAGCTGCGAACCTCAACCTGACCGTTCACACTCCGTTCCCCGAGCTCGACGCGCCGGGCCCGTTTGACCCCGTACTTGGGCACATAGCGCCGCCTAGCTGCGAAACCTGAGCCGTTACGCTCCGTTCCCGAGCTCGCCGCGCCCGTTGACCCCGTACTTGGGCACATAGCGCCGCCTAGCTGCGAACCTGAGCCGTTCGCTCCGTTCCCGAGCTCGCCGCGCCCGTTGACCCCGTACTTGGGCACATGGCGCCGCCTAGCTGCGTACCTGAGCCGTTACGCCTCCGTTCCCATCCCAGCTCGCTGGCTGCCCGTTGACCCACCCCGTACTCTAGGCACACAGCGCCGCCTAGCTGCGAACCTGAGCCATTACGCTCCGTTCCCGACTCGCCGCGCCCGTCGATCCTGTACCTGGCACTCAGGCGCCGCCAAGCTGCGAACCTGAGGCAACTACGCTCCGTTCCCGAGCTCGGCCGCGCCCCGTTGACCCTATGCCTGTGCACTTAGCACTGCCCAGCCTGAACCTGAGCCATGTCACTCCGTCCCTGAGCATGCCGTGTCCGTAAGCCCCGGCACTTGGACACCCGGCACAGCTCTGCTTCAACCCGTGAGCCTTGCACTCTATGGTTGAGCAAGCTAGTGCTGTCTGGCTTCTAACGCATGGGGGTCGTCATGTTTTGTAAGGGAGGTCCACGCCGTGTGCCTCGCCCCTGAGCTCGAGCTGGGCCCGCGCATGTGCACGACCCACACCGGCCTTTCTTTTGACTCCCCCGCTGGGGGCTGAACCCTGTAGGCTGGCGCCCACCCGTTGTGCCAGACGCTTAACCCTGAGCGTGTGCGACAGGCCAGGGGGGGATGTTTGGTCACTTTTGGGGCCGGCGGGAACGCCGCCCCTCGGGGGGGGGGGGGGTACTGGTACGTGGTGCACAGTGGCCGCTAGTGGCCACTGTTTATTATCCCCAGTGCGGTCTACTTACCTCCCCCAGCAGTCTGGGGATTCTGCCAAGCTGACAGTAGAGGCCAGTATTGGTTCAGCTTTGGCTCGGGATCCTCAGACCATGCGATCGTGCCTGTCATTTGATTACGGCACGATTGCACACAAACACTGTCAGTGGCTCTATTTAAGAGCTTTGTTTGGCACTGGACAGGCGTCGCAACCATCGCCTTTCATCCTACTGATTCCCGTGGCGTCTATATCACAGGGTTTTGCTGTGCTTAGGGACGCTACGGTTTTTGTGTTTAAGAGACTTTCGGGGGTTCTCATTCCGCGCTGTCGCGTCGGTACGGTTTGGTGTTAGGGAATTTGGTAGACTGGGCCCGCTTTAGGGGGCTCAGCCTGGAGTTAGTACGAATCTGGAGATTCGGAGGTAATCCAGGGCGTAGATTTAGCGTAGGGTCAGAACCGTCCTTGGCCTGTAATTTGCGCTTTTTGCCCAATTCGCGGTTTCCGCTTCGGCGTTTCGTTTTGAGGTGCGCGCTCGCCCCGGCGTTGCGCGTTCCCCGCGTGTCCCCTCACCTCTACAGCCTCACTTTGGGCTTTACAGCCTCGGATCCGAGCCGGTGGGCTCGACTCCCGTTTTTCGTCCGGGCTCTGGCCGTCCGTTTCATGCTGTGTCACACACACAGTTACCGTGAAACGCATCGCATTGCTTCAGAACCCGAAAGCGGTCGCGGTCTCTGAAGCCCCGCACAGCGCGTCACCGCTCTCACGTTCAGGCTTGCGCGGCTGCGTTCCCCTGCAGCCCTGATTCTGTGTAGAGAGCGATTCCTAGAGAGAGCTCGTTAGTCGAATGCATGGTGCTCAGTTTCGTTACAACCACTGAGCGCTCTCGGGGTGTTGGCTTCCTACTCTCTCTCTCCCAGCGCTATCAGGCGCCGTACTATATTTTCTTTCCTTCCCTCCTATTATTGTATTAGTTACCATTTCATTTCATTAATATTTTGCGCTTCTATTCTCAGGCGCCTCAAGCGCTGATCTCTGCCCTCGTTCTCTTCCTCCATGCAGAGACCCCCTCTCCTCAATTAATCACGTCAGTGCATTTAGACACTTCGCGCTTTGTGCGCTGTGGGATCTGCCTCATTTCAATAGGCAGATTTCATTTGTTTAAACACGTCAGGGGGGTGCATTTAGACAACTTCGCGCTTTTGTGCGCTGTGCTCTGCCTCATTTTTAATAGGCAGATTTCCTTTGTTAAGCACTGTCAGTGTATTAAAACAATTCGCGGCTTCGTTGCGCTGTGCTCTGCCTCATTTTAATAGGCAGATGTTCATTTGTTAAACACGTCAGTGTATTTAAAACACTTCGCGCTTCGTGCGCTGTGCTCTGCCTCATTTTAATAGGCAGAGATTTCATTTGTTAAACACGTCAGTGTATTTAAAAAACACTTTGCGCTTCGTGCGCTGTGCCCTGCCTCACTTTTAATAGGCAGATTTTTCGTTTGTTAAATACACGTCAGTGCATTGAACAATTGGCGCTTCGTGCGCTGCTCTCTGCTTTGCTTTAAGAAGCAGATTTCTTTTCCGTTAAACCACGTCAGTGTATTAAAACGCTTCCTGCGCTGATCGCTGCTCAGCTTTATGGGCAGGCTTCGTTGGTCAAAGCGCGTCAGTGTGTGTATATAAGCTGCCGCGCTTTGCACCTTCGGCAGGTGGCTTTAACCCCCTACCTTTCGCTGCCCCCATAGGTGCGGTCGTGAGCTTTGTGTGTGCGCGCCTGCTCACAGATTCGACCGTTACGCTGACACACACAAAAGTCTCACTTTATTCTTTATCTGGAGTTTATTTATGCATTTCATTAATTATTGTTTTATTTATCTCACTCATTTCAGTTCATTACTACCATCTGGAGCTGACTGCAATTGGGTCCTAATATCCCTTTCTTTTACTTTCACGATTCGCCATCGCGTTCGCATGGCGAACCGTAACAGTTTTTGATGATTTAAGGTGAATATCATCAATATGCTAAATCTGATTACATATTCATGACCAATAAATGATTTTGTGATTTTTGCTTTCCACTGTTAATTAGTTAATCATGTCTTACATCTAGGCATTTAGCAGACGCCCTTATCCGACTTACAATTGATACAATCTTAGCAATTACAACTGTTACAATCCAAGCAATTGTGGCTTAAGGACCCTGCTAAAGAACCCAAAAGTGGCAGCAGTTGGATTTGAACCCTGGACCTTCTGGGGCAAGATGTGAAAAGAGCGGTGTTTGCACAGACTTCCGCTTTTTAATTAAATATGTGCAATGTACTATATGTAAAGGAGAGAAACTGAAACTAAAGTTTCGATCCCATTATGCTAGTATCAATATGATATTAATACCAACATTGTTATCGATAGGATCGATATTTGGATCGATCCGCACACCCCTACCGACCAGTAAAAGGACATTATTAGGGCTGGTAAGGTGGCTGCGCTGTGTTGGGTGTTTAATGAAGAACAGCAAAGTTTCCTCATCCATGTCGACACTACAGTACTGTACACACAGCGTCCCGTATATCAGTGTCAAAAGTCTGGTAACTCTAATTATATAGTAACAGAGATATTATATAGCAGAGACCGAGTGCCATAATTCGAATCAGTGCAAATATGAAAGTCTTTAGTCAACAACATTTTATTAAACATTTGAGGGGTATTAATGCACAGTTAATACAATTTTGGAAAAGAATGACAACGGTTTAGAGTCAGAAGTGCTGATAAAAACGTCATTACAGAAATACAATTACAATATCTGTTAATACACCTTTATAACCATTTAAACAAAAATCCAATCTTACAATGCACACTTTCTTGTGCTGGAGTTTGTAAATCCTTTTATATGAAAACTGGTGATAAAGAAATGGAAACTGATTCTAAAACATAGGCAGGGGCATGTCTATCTAGAGAGCCCCTCAGTTACAAAAGCCACACTGCACAGCCAATATGCTTCTCTATCAACCATCTGTCACTTCAGTTTCAAGCCTATTTCATGGTATAGTAAGTGCACTAAAAGAACGCTCTCTCTCTCTCACACTCACACTCACACACACACACACACACACACACACACACACACACACACAAAGTTTTATAAAAAAAAAAACAAAAAAAAAAACTATAATTCAAATTCATGGAACATAAACAAAGCTTTGAGAATTATATTTTAAGCTGTACCTTCAACTGTAAGCAGATAGATATATTTTTGTATTGCTGTCGATTCCAACATCCTCTGTTGCAGTAAGTCCAAACTACTGAACATATGTACACCACAATCTAGGAAGACTCATTGTTAACCCCAAGATGTAACAGTATCCCTCCAAAGGTGGGTAGACCTGCCTTTTACATTTTTTCTAATTATTGTAAAGCAATTTTGTGACACTGCAAAAAGACACATTTGACAGGATACATTTCAAAATGCAAGGTGTCCTGATCACTTTGATTACATCAGCTTTGTAATAAATAACAGCTGTTTTCTAATAGAGACCAACGCCAAGCAAACAGTAATGCTACAAAAAGATCAAGCCTGACCGTGAGAGCATTACAAGGATAGACATACATTACAGTGCTTCCACCAATTTTCTTCCTTTGACATTTAGCTGGAGCCAAGAAAGGTCATATGTGTATAATGTTTCAGAAATGCAATACAAAACCAAAGTGGGTCCTAACATTACACAGACTATTTTGCCATATTGGATAAATAGTTTTCTCATCAAACCCTACTCCATGGACAAGAACTATCATAGGAAGATCTAACTGGTTTATGTCACACTTAACAGTTCTTAAGGTAGAACGGCTACTAGCACCTTTTGTCTAAGTTTAACATTTCAACCTTAGTGTACTCAAAATAGCATGACATTGCTAGTAAAATTATATTTACAATAAAGTATAAAATAATCTCTGAACATCTTTCTGATTGAGCTTAAATCATTTTGCACAATAGACATAAATAGACCCTCCATAATTCAACATTCTTGTTTCACTTGATAATGATAATTCATATGGCAATTTATTTATGGTTTCAAGTAGTTAGAACAATCAGGTGGGAATAAATATTCGTAAACAAGAAAAAAATAATAATAATTAACATTAACCCAACCGAAAAAGTAAAAACTGCTTCCATTAGTCACCTTCATAGGGACAGCTATGGCTTAATATTTAGTTTTGTTTTGTAGTTGAACTGTTTCATATAGGTTTTTATAGGACTGGCAGGCTTTGCACCTTTCACTCTTGTTTCCACATAGTGGAAGTTGGTAGATGCTGATTATTTGTGTAGATCCAGCTTTATTGCTGCATCTGTAATATTTAAGGTTACAATTAAGAAAAGATGATCATGAGAAACACCCTCTAAACCTAACCATTTATTATGGTTGAGGGAATGGTGGCAGAAGCCTAAAAGTGGCTGCAAAGTGCAAGACAAGGAGGGAGAGAGAGGAAGAGGGTTTTTAAAGTGCAAGACAGGAGATTTTACCCTCAAACATCCTCAAACAACGTTAAAATGAACTTGGGGATAATTATGTGCACAATAGTCAACAGACATGATTATGAAACAGAGCTTTAAGTAATATTTTTCTTCATAAGCTGACTCTGTCTCCACTTTAATCATTCTGATTGTTCTGTCTAGTGCTCTACGTCTCATAACGATCCATTAGATAAAACAGTATTGCATTTAGTCGCTGATACCTTCATGTGAAGTCTATGTATTGGTTAAGCATTATGACTAAGTATTCCATGCCTTAAAAAAACCTTATAAAACATATATACAGTAGAACCCTGTTATGCAAATGTACATTACGGGAAAATTCCTACCTCATTTCAACATCTTTAAAACCCTCCTACTATTAATAATGAAAGTATAATATTTGACTAACCGATTGGCTTCACTGCCTGTTACCTAGGTTTGTTATATATACAACATGTCAGATCTGTTTGTACGAGCAGAAGTGCACAAGTTACCACATTCATGTTATTGCCTAGCAAATGTTTCCTGTTGTACTTAAGTTAATGTGAGTAAATAAACAGAATATATGCCCTTATTTGTGACACAGCACTTTATAATTAACCTCTACATAAAATGAAACTTTAGCAAAACTTTGGATAACAGGGTTCAGCTGTATATAATTTACAGACTTATTTACAGATGTTGGCCTTGACTAAAAAACATGGATTAAAAACATAGGTAAAGCAAATAAGCTATTTGGATAGGAACGGGGCCACACGCAGAGGAAAACAAGAGTAAACATTAACTGACCCTTTCAATATAGAATATATCTTGAAACAACTTAATTTACTGCTTTTTTGGGGGGTGGTATAATTTATCATCTTCCCAAATACATATAATAACATTATTGTGCATGATATACTTAGCTTAGCATGAGATGCAGTATTGAGATGTCTGCTACGCTTAAGAGTGTTGTTTCCTTGAATTTTGCTTACAAAAGGCACTCTTTGGGTGCACACGTGGCTAAATGTGTGTCTCTATGTATAAATACACCAAACATCCATAACATTAAAACCACCTGCCGAATATTGTGTAAGTCCCCCTCATGCTGCCAAGGCTCTAACCCATTGTCTTATGGACTCCACAAGACCGCTGAAGGTGGCCTGTGATATCTGGCACCAAGATGTTAGCAGCACATCCTTTAAACCCTGTAAGTTGCAAGGTGGGGCTTCCATAAATGGCCTTGTTTGTCCAGCATATCCCACAGATGCTCAGTCGGAGTGAGCAATTTTTGCAGTATGGCAGCATACATTACCATGCTAAAAGATCCCATTGCCATGAAGGGGTGTACTTGGTCTGTGACAAAGTTTAGGTAGGTGGTAGATGTCAAAGTAGCATCCACATGAATGCCAAAACCCAAGGATTAAAGCACTACCCAAGTTCTTAATCAAATTCTTAATGTTATTCACTTCACCTGTCAGTGGTTTTAATGTTTTGGTTAACCATTTCATGTACGGTTTTACATGCAAGCAGTTTGGGTGATCAGGTTTCTAAGCCACACTAAATTTGCCAAGTTGTAGTAATGTGACTTGAATGAGGACTTGAGAAGGATACAAAATAACTATTTCGTGTGGAAATATGAAGGAAGAAAGGAGAAAGTTGATCTCCCTACTTATTTTCAATAACTAAATATTCAATTTTAATCTTTCTGCACTGCTACTCAAATTTTAAATGAAGAAATGACAGCAAAGAGCTTTAAAACAACCAATTTCCAAGCCACTGAGGGTTTGACACTGATGATCAGCTGCTTTGTCGTACTGAGTTACCGAAAATACAAAGGGAGTTATAAATATTATTTTATATTAATTTTAATTAATATTATAAGCTCAGTCATTTTTAAGATTATAGGCATAATACACAACAGCAATATTAATCTACTGGAGGCAAACTGTACGAACACCTATCTAACTCTGGCCCAACATTAAGCTGCCTTTAGGCAGACAGTACACATGAGGCAAACGCAAAATGTTCATATAAGAAAACAAGATTTTTAACAACATTGTTGTGAAAGCATGGACAAAACCAAACTGCTATGTATATACAGTATTCATATATAGATACAGATATCGTGTGTGTGTGTGTGTGTGTGTGTGTATACACACACACACACACACACACACACACACACACACACACACACACACACACACACACACACACACACACACACAATACTGTATTTCTGTGATAAAACACCCGGTGTAATTTACCACACCATGCTAACTAAATAATTTTAATAATAATAATAATAATAATAGTACATTTCTTTTCGTGAAACTGATAGAAAAACACAAAAGTACCAGACAAATTGGTCTGAATCATGTCTTGCTCAAAATACTTACACACTTCTTGGCCATTTTATCAAGAACATCTACCATAAATTTACAAGGTGTAGGCAAACGGTTACTCACTCATGTGTTGCCACACTCAATTATACTGACATCTATATGAACATCCCAGCAGCACTTGTACGCATGAGACACTAGTACCAGTAGGCAACCATCATGCTTATACCATGTCAGTGTCACATTGTCACTGCTGTTCTAATAACGGGCCACCACCTAAAATATCTGGTCAGCGGTGGTCCCTTTCCACTAAAGGATGGGTAGGAGATGGCAGACAATGTGCACCTAATAGTGCAGGTGTACCTAATACAATAGAATACTCAATGACTGTATATAAAAGGTAGGTGCTCCTAATAAATTTGCAAGTCAGTGTGCTAAGCACTGGCCATGAGAACATTTTGTCTGAATTTGTTGAATAGAACTTAAAAATGAATAGAAATTAGTATTTTTTTCAGTATTTAAAGTAGACACATACAGTATACTGTATATGTATATACAACGTTATAAAATGAACAAGATCAGTTTGAAAGTAATAGAAGGGCCATCTGTCGTTATTTCCTCTTTCTGTTCCTCCTGTTATTCTATATCAGCTCAATCTTCAGTGTAATCCTTTATTTATGGTGAGACAGCATTACTTTATTTATTGGCATATATTACTGATGGCATTCTGTCTGGTTTTGCTGTAGAGCGGGTAATGTTACTCTTTGAGTTGCACTTTTTTAGATTTGGCCCTCTTCTTAACAGGAGGCAGCACATCCCTGGTTTGGATTAAATTTACATCATCTGTTGGGACTGCTACATTGTTGGAAGTGGTGCATTCTGGGTTCGGGTTTGGTGTTTGAGATGGTGTCAGGCTCGTGTTAGGATCGGGGATTTGTTGATTAATGGAAATTATAGTTGGGACTGTTTCGAAGTTGCTACTTAGAATCTTCTCTGGGATGGCTGTTGTCTCCAGCAGATGCTCTTTGGGTTTCCGACCCCGCTTCTTAGCAGGAACTCCATTTTTCATGCCTTTCTGTGGTGGGCTGCTCTGCAACTCTTTGTCCTTGATGTTAGGTATGTGGCCTGATGCCCGAAACCAGTTCTATGAGTGAAAGTCAAAGGATGGCAAAAGATGTGAAAAGAGAATGTGAGAAAATGACAGTCAAGTCTGGTGCACAAGTCATATGAGGTAAGTGTAAATGTGTTAGCAAAATGACTGCCTTAGGTTACTGAGGTTAAGGCTTAAGGCTGGGGTAGGTGTAGAGCTAATTAACTGCAGTAACCACTCACTGTCATTCATGTCAATGAAAGTGTGTGTGTGTGTGTGTGTGTGTGTGTGTGTGTGTGTGTGTGTGTGTGTGTGTGTGTGTGTGTGTGTGTGTGTGTGTGTGTGTGTGTGTGTGTGTGTGTCTCACTTCCTGACAGTGTGTCTTGCTGATGTGGTATTTCACACCACTCTCGGAGCTGAATTCCTTCTGGCACAACAAGCATGTGTACTTACCCACAATGCCCCCTCCCTGCTTGGAGTAGAATTACCATTGTGAGACAGTAGGACATACATAATTGCAGCTATTCAATAACTTCCTGTTAAATCTGTGCTCAAGTCGCTAAATTCTGATGTCAAACTTGTATATAAAGACATACTACATACTGCATATATAAAGACTGAATCTTACAGCTTATTAATACTATTAATGTAAATAAACACATCTGGTATGTTTTATATTTTATGTTTTATATATTAGAAAGATGAGAGAGGTCTGTAATTTTCATCATAGCTACACTTCAACTATGAGAGACAACATGAGAAAAATAAAATCCAGGAAACCACATTGTAGGATTTTTAAAGAATTTAATTGTAAATTATGGTGGAAAATAAGTATTTGGTCACTTACAGACAAGCAAGACTTCTGGCTCTCACAGACCTGTAACTTCTTCTTTAAGAAGCTCTTCTGTCCTCCACTCGTTACCTGCATTAATGGCACCTGTTTGACCTCGTTATTTGTATAAAAAACACCTGTCCACGGCCTCAAACAGTCAGACTCCAAACTCAACCATGGCCAAGACCAAAGAGCTGTCGAAGGACACCAGGAAGAAAATTGTAGACCTGCACCAGGCTGGGAAGAGTGAATCTACAACTGGCAAGCAGGTTGGTGTGAATAAATCAACTGTGGGAGCAATTGTAAGAAAATGGAAGACATACAAGAACACTGATAATCTCCCTCAATCTGGGGTCCACACGAAAGATCTCATCCCGTGGGGTCAAAATGATCATGAGAACGGTGACCAAAAATCCCAGAACTACATGGAGGGACCTGATGAATGACCTGCAAAGAGCTGGGACCAAAGTAACAAAGACTACCATCAGTAACACACTACGCCGAGAGGGATTCTGCAGTGCCAGATTGTGTTCCCCTGCTTAACCCAGTACATGTCCAGGTCCATCTGAAGTTTGCCAGAGAGCATATGGATGATCCAGAAAAGGATTGGGAGAATATCATGTGGTCAGATCAAACCAAAATAGAACTTTTTGGTAAAAACTCAAATCATCGTGTTTGGAGGAAGAAGAATGCTGAGTTGCATCCCAAGAACACCATACCTACTGTGAAGCATGGGGGTGGAAACATGCTTTGGGACTGTTTTTCTGCAAATGGGACAGGACGACTGATCCGTGTTAAGGGAAGAATGAACGGGGATATGTATCTTGAGATTTTAAGCCAAAACCTCCTTCCATCAGTGAGAGCACTGAATATGGAACATGGCTGGGTCTTCCAGCATGACGATGATCCTGAACACACCACTCGGGCAGCAAAGGAGTGGCTCTGTAAAAAGCATTTCAAGGTCCTGGAGTGGCCTAGCCGGTCTCCAGACCTCAACCCCATAGGAAATCTGTGGAGGGAGTTGAAAGTCAGTGTTGCCCAGCAACAGCCCCAAAACATCACTGCTCTAGAGGAGATCTGCATGGAGGAATGGGCCAAAATACCAGCTACAGTTTGTGCCAACCTGGTGAAGACTTACAGGAAACGTTTCACCTCTGTCATTGCCAACAAAGGTTATGTTACAAAGTACAGAGTTGAACTTTTGTTATTGACCAAATACTTATTTTCCACCATAATTTACAATTAAATTCTTAAAAAATCCTACAATGTGATTTCCTGGATTTTTTTTCCTCATTATGAATGAAGTGTACCTATGATGAAAATTACAGACCTCTCTCATCTTTCTAAGTAGGAGAACTTGCACAATCAGTGGCTCACTAAATACTTTTTTGCCCCACTGTATATATATACATATATCTACAGTGCCTTGCAAAAGTATTCAGCCCCCTTGAACTTTTCAACCTTTTGCCACATTTCAGGTTTCAAACAAAGATATGAAATTGGAATTTTTTGTGAAGAATCAACAACAAGTGGGACACAATCGTGAAGTGGAACGAAATTTATTGGATATTTTAAACTTTTTTTTAGAAATAAGAAACTAAAATGTGGGGCGTGCAAAATTATTCGGACCCCATGCGTTAATACTTTGTAGCGCCACCTTTTTGCTGCGATTACAGCTGCAAGTCGCTTGGGGTATGTCTCTATCAGTTTTGCACATCGAGAGAATGAAATTTTTGCCCATTCTTCCTTGCAAAACAGCTCGAGCTCAGTTGGATGGAGAGCGTTTGTGAACAGCAGTTTTCAGCTCTTTCCACAGATTCTCGATTCGATTGGATTCAGGTCGTGGACTTTGACTTGGCCATTCTAACACCTGGATACGTTTATTTGGTGAACCATTCCATTTGTAGATTTTGCTTTAGTGTTTTGGATCATTGTCTTTTTGAAAGATAAATCCTGTCCCAGTCTCAGGTCTTTTGCAGACTCCAACAGGTTTTCTTCCAGAAATCCTGTAATTGGGCTCCATCCATCTTCCCATCAATTTTAACCATCTTTCCCTGTCCCTGCTGAAGAAAAGCAGGCCCAAACCATGATGCTGCACCACCATGTTTTGACAGTGGGGATGGTTGGCGTTCACAGGGTGATGAACTGTGTTGCTTTTACGCCAAACATAACGTTTTGCATTGTGGCCAAATAGTTCGTCTGACAAGAGCACCTTCTTCCACATGGTTTGGTGTGTCTCTCCCAGGTGGCTTGTGCAAACTTTTTTATGGATCTCTTTGGAGAAATGGCTTTCCTCTTGCCACTCTTCCAAAAAGGTCAGATTTGTGCAATGTGCAGATTGTTGTCTTATGGAAAGGGGTCTCGCACCTCCTCAGCTGTAGATCTCTGCAAGTTCATACCAGAGTGATTCATGGTGCCTCTTGGCTGCATCTCTGATCAGTCTTCTCCTTGTTTGAGCTGAAAGTTTCGAGGGACGGCTGGGGTCTTGGTAGATTTGCAGTGGTCCTGATACTCCTTCCATTTCAATATGATCACTTGCACAGTGCTCCTTGAGATGTTTTAAAGCTTTTGGGAATCTTTTTTGTTATCAAAATCCGGCTTTAAACGTCTCCACACATATCTCAGACCTGCCTGGTGTGTTTCCTTGGTCTTCATGATGCTCTCTGCGCTTTAAACAAGAACTCTGAGGACTATCACAGAGCATGTGCATTTATACGAGAGACTTATATTACACACAGGTGGGATTTCTATTTATTCATCATCAGTCATTAGGTCAACATTGGCATCATTCAGAGATCCTCACTGAACTTCTGGAGTGAGTTTGCCGCACTGAAAGTAAAGGGGTCGAATAATTTTGCACGCCCCACTTTTCAGTTTTTTATTTATAAAAAAAGTTTAAAATATCCAATAAATTTCGTTCCACTTGTTGTTGATTCTTCACAAAATATTACAATTTCATATCTTTATGTTTGAAGCCTGAAACGTGGCAAAAGGTTGAAAAGTTCAAGGGAATACTTTTGCAAGGCACTGTATATATATATATATATATATATATATATATATATATATATATATATATATATATATATATATACACATATGTATATACTGTATACATATTTCACTCCATAAACAGTATTGTTGTTAAAAGTGTGCAAATTATGATATAAACAAAACATGGCATTACAAATAAAGAAATATTTTTTGTATAAACTAGCATGTTCATTACAAGTATTAGCTGCATTTAGACGAAGTAGCTTAAAGATATAACTAGGGATGCACCAATGCCACTTTTTTCCTTCCGATACTGATACCTGACTTTCAAGTATCTGCCGATACCAAGTACTGATACTGATAACTGCTCAATAGATGCCTATAAATTTTGATATTTATAGCGTTCTACTTTTTTGTAGATTGGCATGCCTTTATATTGGTAAAAGCAGTGTTCTGTATCTCAAATAAGATGCAATAAGCTTGAAATTATAGTATTTACTGGTTGAGTTTGAAAAGTTTTAAATCCATGAAATAAATAAATTTAGTCATAATGCAGTAACAAGCACAAGTAGGGAAGCATAATCTTACTGTTATGGTTCGCCTAAAAACAGGCGAACCCAAGTGCAGTTAACTCCTGATGGAAGTGGCAAACCAAAAAGGGAATAAATAAAAAGGGAGGTGTGTGGGGCAAAAGTGCACGCACACAAAATGGAAATATTTAAGCTGCGTCTGTGAGGCTAGTAGCTGGTGATCGAACTCTGGTCACTGATGTCAGGGTCCGGAGAGTGTGAGATACACGGGAAAAAGAAATTAAAAGTGGCAGACACAAGTGCCACACAGGGCAGACTCATAAAAAGGAAGCAATATACATAAATGTATGGTACAAAAATTTCTAAAAGCACGACACGGTCACGGAAAATGAGGGCTTACGACAAGACACCAAAGGTGTGCGAAGCGAGTCACAGTACTGCGCCTAGCAAAGCATGACACAGACATGGAAAAGGGCAAGGCTGACAACGGCGCAGTGTCCCTCAAAAGCAGAAGCATGAGCGGGGTTACTTTACTCCCCACTCGCTTGAGGGAGAATAAGCCAAAAAGAGGCACTAGATGGCAACGAGAAAAGTGGGGGAGCTCGAGGTGCTGTGGCGAGCGAACCAAAAGCTGCTGAGGGCGATGGGGAGACCGTGAAGGGTAACGAATGGAGTGAGTGGTGAGATCTTGCAATATCCTAACCGGCTAAGCCCTGACGTCACCTCCGGTCTCAACACCGAACGTGGCCGACCTCCTTTGTGAGCCTCTTTCCCTAAGAAACCATAAGCTGAATAGTGGATGTGACAGCGCACACTAAGACGTATAACATTTAGACAGGGAAAGGGTGCAACACCCAACGGTGCTCAGGAGCGTTCTTAAATACCTGAGTGCGCAGGTGTCGCCAATAGTGTAATTAGGGCAGATAGGGGTCGGTGCATGTGTGCTCCGGCACATCTGACAAGCGCGGCTCGTAATAGTACCCCCCCCCCCCAAGGGGCGGCTCCTGAAGCCCCTAAGCACGTGTCATACCTCCCCTAGCCTGCCGATTACACTCAGGGTTAAACGTGTGGCATACGGGAAGGTCCCAGTATGCAGGCCACACTTTAAATTCAGGGCAGTAAGGAAGGGTGAGAGACGTCACGCATGGCCTAGGGGCAGGGTTCAGGGCTCAGGGATCAGGGCTTGGCTTGACCGGCTCAGAAACGTGGCTCGACACGACTGGCTTGGAAACAGGGCTCGGCATGACCGACCCAAGGAAAAAGGCTGACACAAGTGACCTAGGGGTGAGAGTCGCCGCAACTGCCCTAGGCACGGAGCTCGGCCTACTCGACCGACTCAGGCACGGGGCAAGGTTCGACCAGCCCGGGTGCAGGGCAAGGTTCGACCAGGAGGGTCTCAGGACTTGGGACTTCATGACCAGAAGGCTGCCCGAAGCACCACTCCTTGATGGACGCTGTAGTCACCAAGAGCTGCACCAAAGGGTCCTGCAGCGTCTGGGCTATGTGGGCCTTTGTGACCACTTGGGTCAGGGGGTGGGGGGGGGTAGGGGCAGCAGGACAATCGAGACTGACAGCAGGACAATCGAGACTCCTGTGACTGGACCAGGAGAGGGTGACAACCTGCATACTAGACCTCCCCTTCCCCTGGCCGTTTGTTTAAGGTGGGCATCTGCATGAATGTCTAGATCATACATATCAGCCAGGGAGGAAGGAGGTTTAAAAAGGAAGGGCTCGTCCCTCACCTCTTCGCTGAGGCCATTATCGAAAATGTCAATCAGCACCTGATCCTTCCAGCCTGTTTCCGAAGCCAGCTTGTGGAACTCCACCACATACTCGACGACTGGCCTGAGACCCTGGCCGATGTCAAAAATGCAAGGCGGCTTGTATCGCTGAGCCATGGGTGGGGAACTCCCATGGTGGTGGGAGGAAGGAGTCCCGGTTGGGTCCTGGCCAGTCGGCGATGCCTCTGGTGGCGAAGGACTTCCATATTGGCAACAAAAGCTAACACTGGGTCCCGAATTGGTCACAACCTTCTGTTATGGTTCGCCTAAAAAATGGGCACACTGTATAAAATAAAGAGGGTTTTAGGACCCAAGTGCAGTTAGCTCCTGATGGAAAGGGCAAACCAAAAAGGGAATGATTAAAAAGGGAGGTGGGGAGGGGGGCACACATGCAACATGAAAATAATTAAACTGCTCCTGTGAGGCTGGCAGCTGGGGATCGAACTCTGATCGCTGACATCATGGTCTGGAGTTAGTGTAGTTAGTGCCCCCACCCCGCAAGTGCCCTCGCAGGGCAAGTGGGTGACAGTTCGGTGACATAGTCATAAGACTAGCCCACAACAGCACCACTCTTTACCTGTTCACGTGTCCAACAGGTTTACCCTTCTCAGTGATGCACCCACTGAGCAGCCTGTTAAAAGAGCTCTGGTCACAGAAGACTCTTATTTTATGACACGTGAAACTAGCTACCCCTTTAGGGACACCAGCAGCTAGAGTTACATGTATCCCGGGAGCCAGAGTGCCGGACATTGCAACGAGTCTTAGTGAACTCGAGAGCCGTAGATTCTCTAGGATAGTCATTCATGTAGGGGTTAAAGACATATGCCTTCGCCAGTCAGAGGTAACTAAGGCTAATTTTGTAGAGGTGGTTAGAGTGACGAAGGCGATGTCCGATGGAGTAGTGTGCTCTCGCCCCATTCCAATGCGGCGAGGTGACCAAGCCTACAGCAGGTTATGGTTGCTGAATTGCTGGCTGTCCAAGTGGTGTTCTGAAAACAACGTGGGCTTTACAGACAACTGGACAACCTTTGAGGGTAAGCCTGGCCTTTTAGGATGTGACGGTGTTCATCCCACTTAGGAGAGTGCAACTCTCATCTCCTGGAAGACAGTCTTATGGCTGGATTGGTTAGGGGCTGACTATCCACAGCAGGGGTTCAGGCAGCACACAGTCAGGCTTAACCAACTGTCTGCTGGTAGCCATGCACCGTCACCCAGAACTCACGTTAATGAAACTGTGTCTGTTTCTAAACTGTCTAAACATAAATGCACTCAAAAAGTCTGTTTTAATAACCTCATTAGTATAAACACCGATAGCTCCCATAGAAATAACAACCTTAGACTAAAGCTAGAATTACTTAATATTAGATCATTTACAAACAAAGTAGTGATTATAAATGAAATGATCACTGATAAACGCTTACATGCTCTCTGTCTTACAGAAACTTGGATTAGACCGGATGAATACTTAGCCTTAAATGAAGCCTCACCTCCTGGATACAGTCATGTTCATCGCCCTCGACATAATGGTTGTGGGGGAGGCGTAGCCACAAATTTTGACAGAGAGCTAGGTGTTAAATCTCATTAAATCCCAACTAAATCCCATTACAAGGCTAATTTGTTTAAAATATAGATACTTAATGTGACTGATCCATCGTTATGGAAGTCAAAACAATGCTCTTTCCAGCTTATCACCATTTACCGCCCTCCAGGTCCTTATTCAGAATTTCTTCAGGAATTTGCTAACTTTCTTTTCTGCTTAGTACTTTCAACAGATAAGGCTTTAATTGTAGGTGATTTTAATTTCACTTTGACAATGAGCATTATCCACTTAAAATTGCTTTCGAGTCCATCTTAGAATCCATGAGTATCACTCAGAATGTCATGGGTCCAACCCTGTAACCATACTTTAGATCTAATATTAACATTTGGTATCAATATAAATAACCTTGATGTTTTCCCGCAAAGTGATTTGATTTCAGATCACTATCTTTTAGTATTTGAGCTATGTCTAATAAATAAAATCCTCCTGCCTCGTTATAACACCAAGCACACTATCACATCTGCTACTCCAGCTGCGTTTATTAAAACCTACCAGACTTAAAATTTAATACACCTACGGAGCCTGATCATCTTGAGTGTGTAAATGACCAATTAGAATGTGTGTTTCGCTCAAACTTGGATATAATTGCTCCTGCTATGGTCAAACGCATTAGGGAAAAAAAGGCTAGCACCACGGTATAATGACTACACCCGTACCTTAAAGCAAACAACGCGGTGCCTAGAGCGCAAGTGGCAACATAGTAAATTGGAGGTATTTAAGATTGCTTGGAGGGATAGCATGGCAGAGTATAAACATGCCCTCACTAAAGCTGCATATTTTTCCTCAATCATAGAGAAAAATAAGAATAATCCAAGATTTCTCTTTAATACAGTCTCCAAATGAAGAGAAAACCTTACAGAAAGTGATTCTCACATTCTGTGTAAGTTTAACAGTAATAATTTCATTACTTTCTTTAATGATAAGATGGAAAACATTAGACATAAAACTCATGACATGATGCTCATCACATCACCAAACTATTCAGCAACCTTCCAGATGCAGCACTAGTGTAGGCATCTGTTTAATTAGCTGTAAATCAAGATTAGAATCTTTTACCCCAATTACTAATACTGAACTATCCGCACTGATCATCTAAGTCATCAACGTGTTTATTAGATCCAATTTCTACACGTTTACTCAAAGAAGTAATACGTAGTATTATAGAGCCACTGTTAGTTATTTTAAATTCATCCCTTACCTTTGGTTATGCGCCCAAATCCTTTAAGTCTGCCGTTATTAAACCACTGATTAAAAAAGCCAATCTTGACCCTTGTGTGATATCTAATTATAGACCAATTTAAAATCTACTGTTTCTCTCCAAAATCTTAGAAAAAGCCGTCTATCAGCAGCTCTGCAGTTACCTCCAAAGGAACGGTATTTATGAAACATTTCAGTCTGGCTTCAGGCCTCATCATAGTACGAAAACGGCATTAATTAGGGTACTAAATCATTTATTAATGTCCTCAGATAATGGATGTGTTTCTTTTCTTGTTCTGTTAGATTTAAGTGTAGCATTTGACACTATAGATCTTGATGTTTTACTAAACAAGCTAAAAAATACTGTAGGTGTTAAGGGATTGGCACTTTCTCGGTTGATATCCTATTTGACCGACCGGTACCAGTTTGTTCATGTAAATAATCTACGCTCTAAGCTCTCAAAAGTGAAGTACGGTGTGCTTCAGGGGTCAGTGCTTGGCCCACTTTTATTCTCTCTGTACATACTGCCACTAGGCTCAGTTATTTGTAAACATGGCATTAGTTTCCACTGCTAAGCAGATGATACACAGCTGTACATATCATTCAAACCAAATGACAGCCTTACAATCAACAAAATTGAGGACTATGTGTTAGGGCTCGGCGGCCACATCCCGGAACGGGTGGCCAGGAGGGGCGCGCCTCACGACCCGGGACCAGCATCACGGCCTCGTCTCGCACACTGCGTCTGCGTGGGACGCGACCAGACGTTATTAAGAACACCTGAACCCCTGCCTATATTAATCGGCCCTAAGCGGCACTCGCCGTCGCACCCTCACGGATCACCACGTTGTTCGCGACTCCAGTGACCGCTCTAACACGCCGTGCACATCGGCACTGTTACGCTCTCCTTCCCGCATTCCCCCTGGGTTATCGCTACTGACCTGTTATCGCCGGTTGGACCGCGCTTCCTCCAGGGCCAGAAGGTAGCTCGCTCTTGGCAGAGAGCAAGTGGGGTAAAGCTGCAAGGCTTGAGGTACGATAGGGATTTAGTTGTTCAGCGTAGGCTTAGCTCCGCGGTCCTCCGTGCTTCCGCTAGCCATAGCTCGTCCCGGCTTCAGGTACCGTTCCTCGCCCCTTCTCCGCGACGGTACGTCCCGCGGATATTGTTGCGGGTTC